>BSBK01002847.1:600000-915000 GCA_027943335.1 Chamaecyparis obtusa
AGTGGCAGAATTAAATCTAATTAATTAAATATTTAGAATATTCAATTAATCAAACTTTAGGATAAATAGGATTTATCGCCAAATAATCATTAAATTAAAGATAATTATGATAAATAGGAATATTGCTAGGAATATTCCCCGATGCAAAATTTATGATAATCAATTAGGATTCGATGATGTTCAGATGTGCCTTGGGTTAGGACTTCGATGTCGATTTCATTCGATATGTCAATATAGGAGGTTAATGAACCTATAGCCCATTTTTGGGGTATTACAGGGTCAAGCCAAGTTTAAGAAATGCACGTTAAAGAAGGGTCAAGATCAAGTGCTCCTACCGGTATGGATGAACTTATATATCTAGCTGAAACTGTAAAGATAAATATTAATTATAGAAACTTAGATCATTTACTTACAATGGATGTGGAGAAATTGAGATCATTTGTTAATGTTCAACCTTTAAGTCTTGCTAAGAAGAGGTCAATGAATAAGATAGCAAGATAAATATTGGCTAAATTTGATAATTGTGAAACAATTGAACAAGCCCAATTGCTTTTAGTTGTACTTACAAACAAAAATTTGGACGAAGCATTAAAATTCTTGGGTATAGACACAACATTAAAGAAGAGAAAAGTTGTTGACATGCAAACTGATATGATTAAAAATATTAGGAAAGGTTTGAACCAAGTAGGGAAGCAATCTTGAACTAAAGATAAGACCATTACAAGAAGAGTTATGTTGACATCCATTGTAGGTAATACTATGCCCTGAAATAGACAAATATCTTTAGTTTCATCTTGGATTGGTTTTAGTAGGAAAATAATATTATGATATGTTAAGAAGAGAATGATTTTGGATGATAGCACCTTGGAAGGCAATTGGGCAATCATGTGTAGAGCTCCTCATTCTGATAGGATTGATCAGGGAATCAAGAATTTGGACAAATTATTTTGGAATGATAATACTGGACCTTCATCAAACAGTAGAGATGTTATTAGACATATAATTGCAGCTAATCAATATGAACATCATACAAAACATTGGTTGGTTGGACATAACACAATGTGAAATGTATGTGTCATTTTTTAGTTCAAAACCTAATATAAAGATTGGGCAAACATTGTTTGAAAGATTGAAGCCATATTATGTCAGGACAAACAAAGTGTTTGAAACTTGTTGTTGTTGTTATCATATTGAATTTGATCTCCACTATCAAGTTTTTCAAAAGTTTGTAGAAGACACTTATGGTTTTGAATATACTCCTACTACTAGATGAAGTGATTTCATCTCATCCATTTTATGTGACAAAAGAGATGATGCAATTGGTCAAATAAATTGCATAAAAGGAATATGGAAAACATGTGCTGATTTGGCTTTTTTTCCTTTGAAAAATGAAAATATTGATGTAACAAAAATGGTAAATTGCAAGAGTTACAAATATGTAAAGAATGAAACAAAATTTGGGAAAAAATCTAAAAGATTAGAATATGTTGAAGAGGAACTAACTGTTGGAGCATTTATAGACAAATTTAAAAAATTGATTCAACCCTACATTCATCATGTTTTTTTTTGCAGTGGAAAGCACAACAATTCCAAACAGTGAGAGACAATTTCCCGCTTGGAACTATTCTATCAGTTGTTGATTTCGCAGAAAACTATTCGTTTGTTCATCAAAAGGCGGTTCAATCATAATACTATTTTTCTGAGCAGATTACTATTATGGTACATGTGTGTTATCAACATGCACAGTTAGATTTGGATGGTATTCAAAGCACATTTCAAGCATGGGTCATCAAGAAGGAATATCATTTTTATATAAGTGATAATAAAGAGCATGACATTCATTATGTAGAACACTGCTTCAAGATTTTTTTTTCAAATTTGAAAGAAAGGCACATAAAAAATGATAAACATAATGTTTGGTCAGATGGATGTTCTACACAATTCAAATCATCCAAACCATTTTATGTTCTATGTAGATATCATCGTAATGAAAACATGCCACATTTATGGAGTTTCTTTGAGTGTGGACATGGAAAAGGTGAACATGATGGTGTTGGAGCTTGCATCAAATGTGCTCTACGAAAGTATCAAATGAATTATAAGTGAGTTCGTATAAAAAAATGTGCATGATATTGTTGAATGGTGCGTGACACATTTTACATCAAATGAGGATGGCACATTATCATGAATGACTCAAGCAGTACCACATAGAGAATTTTGGGAGATAAAAGGTATGCACATGTTTCTAAATTATGCATGTGTGATATACATATTTTTTCTTGTTTAAATTTTACATTCTTTATTCAAATTTATAAAATGAAATTCATATTATATATGCATGTGTTCAGGTGTGGATAGAAAAATTATGCATGGTTCCAAGAGGATAGAAAAAGACACGATCTTTGCATTCAGTTATGAGTACAAATTGTCGCAATTAGACGTTGAACACCAGAGATTACTCATGCTTTTTTTGTCACTACATTGTTGACAAATATGAGGAATGCATCAATCAAAAACATGGATATGTAGGTTCCTACAATCTGGTGCCACTAGTTGTGATTGATACATTTGATAGAGATGAAGATGAAAACTTTGATGACGTTCCTTTGATTTCTACTGATTACGATCATATTTCAGGATTGGTCAAAATTGGTAAGTATAATAAATTGAGTGTATATATATATATATATATATATTGAACTAAATCAATTTTAGGATCTCACATGTATATAAATTTATTGTGTAGGAGATGTCTTTGCAATGATTTTTAAACCTGGAAATGTAGAAGGAGTTAGTTACTATTTATTGTGTTATACTGTAGAGAGGATGAAGTTAATTGATCATGAAGAATGCGATGAAATGTTGTTCCCCATAGGTTTGCATTCTTTACATGTTAATATATTGTTCATTTTGTAATATAAAATTTCAAAGTTTTAACAAATTTAAATTATTTAAATTATTTTATTTAAATTTATATTGTAAAAATTTGTGACATGTAGGTTCAGTTATTTTAGAGGGAACATATTTCAAGCAAATCAAAGTAATTCAACATTGTATTCACTTTGTTGATTACCAACTAGACAATAAGGTGTTTCAATATAGCCACCTAATAGTTGCCACCTCCCTTTGTCTCCATCCAGTTAAATCTCAATGTGGACGTTGTAAGTGGAGACTAGATAGTGAGGATCATGGGAGAATATTACATGTTCTCCATGAGAGCTCTGAACCACTTGAGTTGGTCTAAAAAGTAAATTACATACATATTTCATGTGTTAAGATCTACTTGACATCTCTAGATTAAATTGACTATACTTTGTTGATGTATTGAAACATATGATGGATTATATTTTGTTTATCTATTAATAAGACTTTGATTATATATTTTGACATGGTTCAATGATTTTATATATGTTTTGATGGTTCAATGGTTTTAATATATAGTTATGTATGCTTTTAATAATGTTTTTATATATATGGTTTTATATGTATGTATGTTCTTATGTATGCTTTGATGGTTCAATGATTTTTATATGTAGTTATATAAATGCTTTTATGTTTGTTAAAGTAGACATGTTAAATGGATGATATTAAGTTTAGAAATTACTTATGGTTCGTTAATTACATATTATCTTGTTATTTTTTTATAATGGTTCAATTATATTGCTTAATAGTTAAAGATCCCCTTAAGACCTCCCCTTAAGACACTAGTTAGGTTACTAAAGACATTAGTTAGGTTACTTATGACATGTTAGTTCTAGATTACTTTTATTACTTATATTCCATTATTTACATATTAAGTTGTTATTTTTTATGATATTAAAACTAGATTAACTTATTAGTTAGAGATCCCCTCAAGACCTCCTCTTAAGTAGTTATATAAATGCTTTGATGTTTGTTAAAGTGAACGTGTTAAATGGATGATATTAAGTTTAGAAATTACTTATGGTTCATTAATTACATATTATCTTGTTATTTTCTATGATGGTTCAATTATATTACTTAATAGTTAAAGATCCCCTTAAGACATTAGTTAGGTTACTAATGACATTAGGTAGATTACTTATGACATGTTAGTTCTAGATTACTTGTATGACTTGTAATCCATTAGTTACATATTAAGTTGTTATTTTTTATGATATTAAAATTAGATTAACTTATTAGTTAGAGATCCCCTTAAGACCTCCTCTTAAGTAGTTATATAAATGCTTTGATGTTTGTTAAAGTGAACGTGTTAAATGGATGATATTAAGTTGAGAAATTACTTATGGTTCATTAATTACATATTATCTTGTTATTTTCTATGGTGGTTCAATTATATTACTTAACAGTTAAAGATCCCCTTAAGACATTAGTTAGGTTACTAATGACATTAGTTAGATTACTTATGACATGTTAGTTCTAGATTACTTATATTACTTATAATCCATTAGTCACATATTAACTTGTTATTTTTCATGATATTAAAATTAAATTACTTATTACCTAAAGATCCCCTTAAGACTTCTCCTTAAGACCTCCTCTTAAGACATTAGTTAGGTTACTAATGACAATAGTTATGTTAAACTTATGACATGTTAGTTCTAGATTATTACTTATGGTCCATTAGTTACATATTCCAGTGTTGTTTTTTATTTTATCTATCAAATCAAATCAAATCATGTAACCATCTAACCATAATCAATGATCATATAACCATATATTAAACCAAATCATATGATTGCGTATCAAATCACATCAAATCATATAACTATCTAACCATAATCAAATCAAATCATGTAACTGTCTAACCATAATCAAATCATGTACCCATCTAACCATAATCAAATCAAATCATGTAACCGTCTAACCATAATTAAATCATGTAACCATCTAACCATAATCAAATCAAATCATGTAACCGTTTAACCATAATCAAATCATGTAACTACCTAACCATAATCAAATCAAATCATGTAACCGTCTAACCATGTAATCAAATCAAATCATGTAACCGTCTAACCATAATCAAATCAAATCATTTAACTATCTAACCATAATAAAATCAAATCATATAACTGTCTAATCACAACCAAAGATCATAAACACATAAATAATCTATGCCTAGGTCCAGAATATATAAATTTCAAACATATGTGAAATGTCCATAACATAAATCAAAGATGCACAACAAATGTCCTAAGGTATCCTAGACTGATCAAGTCACATACAAACAGAGCGACCCTCTGACCGAGTGTCATGAGCATCCTCTACACATGAAGCAGTAATAGACCCCTGCAAATTTAGTACAACAACTTGTCAAATATACATGTACATTCATATATTACAATTATATACAAAGTATTTGAAATATATTAATACGTGAATTTAATCTCAAGTATATTTAAAACCTACTTGAGCACTAGTAGGTGTCACCTCTACTAAATCTCTTGTGCATACATGCTCTGATCCCATGCTAGAGGTAGTATGCTCATGCAACAATTCCTACAAATATCGTATATAAAATATAGATGTACACACATTAGTATGTGCAACTATGTAATCAATTTATTGACTAGATATAAATTGAAAATTAAATTTATACCTGGGTCTCAAGAGCAAGAGGATCATCAACGCGCACCATCACATCATCTACACAAACACCATCATGCAAATTATATATGGTACCAATCCTCTCTAATGAGGAGCATAATGGGGAGTGTAGATGAGAAGGGAGTGGTGTAGAGTAATAGACAGGATGAGGTAGAAGATCCATAAATGAAGTTATGTTAGCGTCGGTGGTGGTCTGTCTCAATCCCTGTAACTACTCCTCAAAACTATCCAGGCCCTCCGCTATGATGCAAACATCACCAAGATGTATCCCTCCCTATGTAGTTGCAAAGTGATCAATGGGTGCAGAGTGTTGTGAACTATGAGATGCATGAGCTGATGGTGTGCTCTAGGGTGGTGGAACTAGAGGGCCCTAAGAGATTCCAATGATGTCTCTGACAGACTATATAGGGACCCTCTCCAACTGAGTAATATAGGTATTTGACTGTAACATGTCCTCCAATAAATACAGTGTCATCTCAATGTAACTTTGATGTTTGGTAAGAGCTCGTATATCACATGGTATAGGGAGACCAACATCTCTATTCGTCTCATCAGTAGGGGGTGTGCTACTAGATAATACCTTTGAAGATTTCTGGGGTCAACTCGGTCTAGTCATAATATATCTAGTGAGTGTATCATAAGTAATATTGGCATCTGTAACTGCAATGTGTCTGATCCTATCAATTGCTTCCCTCTAGGAAGCAATGAAAACTCTATCAGCAACATTGGCCATAGATGGTGCCATTGCAGGTGTCGTCTACCCAACCAAGTGCCTATGTCTTGGTACAACGCGATCAGACCTACAATACTGATCATGTTCTCCAACTCTATCGTGCCTTTATCCAAAGTACCTTGAAAGATCTAAGTAGTTCATGTTGAGACCCAAACATACCTCAATGTAAACCTATGGTACAAATTAAAGTGGAATATGGTCATTATTGGGATAATGACCATGTTCTGCAAGGAATTGCAAGTATATCATGTGTGCTATCTCTTGTACCACACAACATGTAACCTGATATGCTATGACCTTGGTCCTCTCTCGGTAGCAAGGGAAGATTAGCAGCACGCATTGTACTACTGGCTTTGAGAGAGTCTCTTGAAGTCATGCCTTTTGTCTTTGCTTGCTTTTATATCTCTTTTTGGAGAGGGGTTTTTCCCACTGGGTTTTCTCCTTTGTCTCCGGTTTACAGAGATTTCCTTGTACTGGGTACCTGATCAGGCCTTGTTGCCGGGACCCATTTCTTGCTTTCTTAGTCTTGCTAGGTCTGCTTTCTCCCTGCGTTCAGCTTAAGGGGGGGTGTTAGAGTATTATTTCCTTTTACTCTAGTTGCTTAAGCATCTCTTAGGTGCATTATTAATTAGTTCTTAATTAATAATGTGCAACCTAGTATTTCCCTTTTAGGGTTTCATTCACCTTTTTAAGGTTGATCTTTGTAATTGTTTTTTTTAATTCAGTTGATAATTTTGCTCTCACATTTTGAGTGAACATCTGAGTTCTGCTTTTTCATCTTTGTGCTTCTACTTTGTATCAGGTTCTTGCATGCAGGTGTATTCGGGGTCTGTGGATTTGCATGTTTGTCAAATCCTACATGGTATCAGAGCCGCCCTGTTGCTGCCTGATCAAAGTTTTTTGAAGCCACGATTCGAAGACGACAGCCACAGCTTGTTTCTGGGGTTTTCTGTCACTTTGAAGGAGGCACGATCTTCTGGAGCAGATTGAGCAGAAACGGACTCCGCCATTGCGTTCAGAAGGTCTGGGAGAGTCGAAATCATATAAAACTCGACTCAGTTTGGCCCCCGTGACCACAGGAAAAATTTTTTTGCCCTACCAGGGCCATACGGCTCGAAAATTGAGAAAAAAATCTCGAAAAATGAAAAAAAAAGGTTTTCTTTAAGAAATCACGGCGCGCCGCCACCGCGCCACCCGCAGCGGCTGCCGGGCAGCGCGCCGCCAGCGCGCCCCCGCCGCGCCGCCGCGGCCAGCCACCGCCCGGCCGCCACCGGCGCTCCACCCAGGCCCCACCGCCGCTCCGCCCGGGCGCCACCGCAGCCAGTGGAGCCGCTTTCCGGCCACTGGCCCGCCACCCGAGGTAGACGCAGGTGACGTCATCTGACGTCATCTGCCAGTTTTTTAAAAAAATTTCGACAATACGGTTATGACATCATGCTGATGTCAGCGACGGCCCAGTGACGGTCATACGGCCGTCAAATTTTTTGCCGTCCCTAGTTTTTTCCAGAGAGCTTACATTTGGGGGTACTTGGGCGTTTTTGCTCCTACAGGGTTCATACGGACTCAAAAATTGACATATGATATATCGCCGGAAAGGTCTTTCCGAGACGGACGCAATGATGCTAGTTTGGTTTACTGATTCAGCCATTTGAGTTCTCTTTTTTAGTGTCAAAGTCAAGGCTTCTCCTTTCCTCCTCTGCATCTGGAGTCCAGGTTTTCTCCTCATTTTTTGTGCTTTCAGTCATTTGCTGTACGGGGGTTTGATTTATACATTGTGGGGGGGTGTTTTTTCTTTCTGTAATTTACTTCAGAAAAGACCCTTCTACTTCTGTCTTCTTCTTCTCTCAATGTCGGATCCCTCTGTGGCCCGGCTAACACCGCACAATTACCACACATGGAAAGCACACATGACCAGGCTGCTCATGTCACGTGGCTTATGGTCATGTCTGGATGAACACCAACCTGTCCTGCAGCGTCCCTTTGAGGTTCTTCAGCACAGGAACAAAATGGATGAAGCCATGGGTTTGATTGCACTGAACATCTCTGACAGTCTCTTATTTCACCTGGAAGGTTTGACCACTCCTAGGGCTATTTGGAGCAAGTTTTCAACCTTGTTTGGTACAGTCAACGAATTCCGGAAGCTTCAGATTGATGCAGAGTTGACCTCTTTGACTCCTTCTGATTTCCCCACTATAGAGGACTTCTTGATGAAGTTCAAATCTTTGCGTACAGTTTTGCAGGGATGTGGAAAAATCAAGATAGATGATGAGTGTATCTATTTGATACTCTCAAAGTTGCGAGGACAGTACCAGATCTTTTCTTCCACTTTCTACTCCACCATGGATGCTTTGGGTACCAGACATGTTATGCCCTCTTTTGAGAATTTCTATGACAGGTTGACTCGTGAGCAGTCCAAGATCACTCAGATGGATTCACTTGCAGGTTCACAGTCACAGGCATTGCTTGCCAAGTCATCTCAGGACACACAGAAGCCGAAGCCGAAGCAGATATCTGACTCCTCCTCTCAGCACTCTACTGACACACCATCTTCTTCTAAGAAGGAGAATCAGAAGACTCAGATCCCCACATGTTCCTATTGTCAGAAGAGGAACCATGATGAGTCACAGTGTTTTCAGAAGAGATGTGATGGTTATGAGAAACAGATTGCAGATTTGCAAGCTCTCCTTCAGAAGAGCACTATTTCCTCTCCATCCTCTTCCACGTCACAGGGGTCTGCTTTTCAGTCTTCTGCATCTTCTTCGACATCTGGACAGGATTTTGGACAGGGTCATGCATTACGAGCATCTGTTGCATCCCCTTTACAGGTCCCTTGGATACTGGATTCCGGTGCTTCTCACCATATGGCATCTTCTCAGGAGTTGTTTTCTTCTTTTGAGACTTCTCCTATTCCTCATATTCTCATGGGGAATAACACTGTACAGACAGTCTGTGGGACAGGTTCAGTCAGCATTCAGGATGGCACATTCAATGATGTATTGTATGTTCCATCTCTCTCTGCAAACCTTCTCTCCATTTATCAGATTACTCGCAGTGGGTCAGGGAAGACAGTTGAGTTCACGGCCGATTCAGCCTTCATTAGGGATAGTGTGACAGGAGGCATTATTGCTACAGGGACAGTTGATCATTCCTCCCGTCTCTACATCTTTTCTCATTTTGGTCCACCATCTCCACTGTCGGAGCTCAGCTCTCCTCTTTCACGAGAGCTTCATGTGGTGCAGTCAGGTAGCTTGAACCTCTGTGTTGTTCCTGAGACCCGTGTTGTGACTGCTACACCACATCCTGAGGAGTACTTTTCTCTTTAGCCGGATTCTTCTTCAGCACTGCTTGATCCTCCAGCTCCATTCATCGAGCCACCAGGTGCAGTTGTTGAGGATTCTTCAGAGGACACTCATCTCCTCTCTCATGACAGTGTCAGCACACCTGTCATACCACTTGCATTGGGGATTCCCTTACAGGATCCTCGTGTCTTCACATTTGAGCATCAGCTCGGCCTTCCAGTGACACCTCATCCTTCGAGGTCACCTCTTCAGCACCCACTGACCTTCACTCCTCTGCATTGGAGTCACAGTGGTTTGCTCATTGCTCCAGGGGTTCTTTCATTCTGGGGGGCTTTGGAGCATCGACCCTCTCTCTCGGGGGGGGTTAGCAGCACGCATTGTACTACTAGCTTTGAGAGAGTCTCTTGAAGTCATGCCTTTTGTCTTTGCTTGCTTTTATATCTCTTTTTGGAGAGGGGTTTTTCCCACTGGGTTTTCTCCTTTGTCTCCGGTTTACAGAGATTTCCTTGTACTGGGTACCTGATCAGGCCTTGTTGCCGGGACCCATTTCTTGCTTTCTTAGTCTTGCTAGGTCTGCTTTCTCCCTGCGTTCAGCTTAAGGGGGGGTGTTAGAGTATTATTTCCTTTTACTCTAGTTGCTTAAGCATCTCTTAGGTGCATTATTAATTAATTCTTAATTAATAATGTGCAACCTAGTATTTCCCTTTTAGGGTTTCATTCACCTTTTTAAGGTTGATCTTTGTAATTGTTTTTTTTTAATTCAGTTGATAATTTTGCTCTCACATTTTGAGTGAACATCTGAGTTCTGCTTTTTCATCTTTGTGCTTCTACTTTGTATCAGGTTCTTGCATGCAGGTGTATTCGGGGTCTGTGGATTTGCATGTTTGTCAAATCCTACAAGACCTCTCCTTTGATAATTTACTTTAAGACCCGTAACTGGACCTCAACTAAGGATATATCATCGGAGATCTCAAATCTCAACTCTTGAAAAATAGAATCAATAATCTATGGAGTATATGCAGTCTATCTCCTCATGTGTGTAGACAGATCCTCTAAACTTTGCAAAATTATGTTGCAAATATCTCTATAAACGTTGTCCTAAGAGGAAGCTATAGAATCTCATAACCACCCCATCTTTTGGGTAGCAAAATGAAATATTGCTCCCATATCATGAATACCGGGCACCTGATGTGAGGCACGCTGCGCTACATCATGTTGTGGGGTAGTCTGTGTCAGGTCATCCTAGGGTGTGACACCTTGTGTTGGGTCACTCTGTGCATGATCACATGTGTCCATCTAAGGGTAACGTACATTATTAAATGTTAAAATTTAAGTACATTACATGTGTGCAGGTAAAATAAGATTAAAATCTAAAATTATACAAATACAATTATGCATAATTATCCTAGAGAGAGAGATCCTAATTCATCCTAATTGGTATTATTAGTCAGGTATTAGGTCTTATTAACTTCCTATTAGGTCTTATAGGTCCTATTAGGTCTTATTAGTCACATGTTAGATCTTAATTGGTCTTATGGGGTCCTATTAGGTCTTATTACTCATGTTAGGACTTAAGAGTTCCTATCAAGTCTTATTACTCATGTTAGGTGTTAAGAGGTCCTATTAGGTCCTATTAGACATGTTAGGTCTTAATTGGTCTTAATACGTCATGTTAGGTCCTACTAGTCCTATTTGGTCTTAAGGGGTCCTATTAGGTCTTAAGTGATCCTATTAGGTGTTAAAGGTCACATTAGGTGTTATTAATTATTAGGTCCTATTAGGTCTTAGTACTCATGTTAGGTCTTAAAGGGTCCTATTAGGTCATATTACTCATGTTAGATCTTAATTGGTCTTGTTTAGTATTGCAATATCACGCATGCATGTTTCAGAGAGAGAGAGAGAGATTTTTAAGGGGGTGGAGGGTGTCTTAAGGGGTTTGGTCAGAGAGTGTTAATTAGTGTCAAACAATAGCATGAGAAATAAATAGTCTTAATAGAGAGGGAGAGAGAGAGAGAGAGACTTAAGAGGGTGTGGACATAGTATTAAGGAGTTTGGTGAGAGAGTTGTAATGGGCACATGGGGAGAGAAAGTTTTAAAATTTTCTAACATTTCCTAATAATTTTCTAATTTTTTTGAAAGTTTCAAATTTTTGTAAATTTTCCTAAAGTTTGAAGTTTTTGTAAATTTTCCTAAGTTTTAAATTTTTCTAATTTTCTTAAATTGTTCTAAAATTTTCTAATAAAAATAATTTAAAACTAATATTTTAACATTGCTAATTAAAAATAATTTAAAAGAAAGCAATAAATTTACTAAAAATCTAAAATTTTCTAACATTTTCTAGTATTTTATAGTATTTTCTAACATTTTCTAGTATTTTCTAGCATTTTCTAACATTTACTAACATAATTTTTTAAAACTAAAAATTACAAAAAATGAAATAAATATTTGAAAATTAAAAAATGAACTAAAATAATTTATAAACATAATTTATAATAAAAAACAATTTAAAAAAAGAGAAAAATGTGTGTGCTTGGAATATACGACGGTCGAAGGAGATGGAATAGAAGGCAAGGAGGATGAAGTCAATGAGCTCATCATGAATTCGTCAGGGGGTTACTCCAACATTGGGTGTACTACTCTCCATGAATAGTAAATGTGAAAATGACACCCCTCCGCCATAAATTTGTGGTAAATCCGGCCTAGGGGGTCTTTGCACGAAGGGGGTCTTCGCTAGAAGACCTTGTCATCCCTTCACGTGAAGTACCCTACATTAGGGTCTTCACACGAAGAGTTGGTTTGTCTTCGTGCGAAGACCCCTTCTTCGAGTGAAGACATTAAAACTCAATTTTTTTGGCTTGACCAAAATTTGTTCATCCTCAAAAGTGGGACTCACTTTTGTGGGACCACCCTTAATATTGTACTTGGTATACACTACACTTTCTCGGTGTACACTATATCAACTTGATGTATATTAAGTTCTTCATTTACCAACCACATAAACTTGTACATTCTCGATCTTCAATTCTTAACAGAATCATGTAATACAATAAAATCACTATCATAATGTTATATATTCATCAATAATTTACCCAATGAATACCATGCTCATATATTTCTCATACATCTCATTTTAATATCTCATTCCTTCACCAATATTACCTTCTTCAGATGTTTGCAACTATCATGACAAGTACAGTCAAAACTAGTTGACATCAATGACAACATAATAACTAATCTAATGTCTCACATATACCTTTGTAGCTAGGTGATCATCTTTACATTTTATTCTCCAAGTGGTTAATCAATTGTAGTCTGTCATTAGTAAATGAACACGTGTTTATAATGTGTTTGGGATAAAATAACATGGATAGGAAATTATGCTCTTTTCCCTAGTGAACAATTAGATATCTAGACTCCTAAGTTGTCAATCCAATTTCATTTTCATGTTAATCCTTTAGAGGGCCTATCGGTTGAGGTAAAAATCTTCCAGGAACAACCCAAGTGAGGATAGGTAGAAGCTAACCCTTCCACCTCACTATAATAAAGACACTTCATTGAGATGAAAATCTAAGAAGACTTAGTCAATTTTGTCCTTGAAACATTGATTTGATCCTTCCTTGGACATGCTTGGATGTTATGTAGAGTGGAGCCACTTTGATCTTGCTTGCGAGACTACACACATTCAGGTACTCATAGGGCTATAGGCCTCAATCTTTTCTTTTGCGAGACTATGGGAGATGATTATGAACAAATGCTAGAATTAGAAACTCTTTGCTAAAAACCACCTGGATCACCCCCAAAAGTTTGATAATTTTTGTGCAAGATAGTTACTTCTCCAAGACACTCTCCATATCGTATCTCCCTTGATCATTTGGAGTTGGATAATACAACATTGCTTGACCCATTGTGTGGTCTTCAATGACTATATTATGATTATCTCTCAAGAGTGTACCTAGGTTTGCGAACAAAGGTTTTTAAACTATTACCAATTCCTATAAGGTTGGCGTGTTCTTGGATTCCCTTAATCACATCTGTTTGACATGTTTTCTTATTAATAAGACAATAGAAAACACCTTGAAATGCTTCAAAAAAATCTAGAAATACCTGGAAAACATAATAAATTCAACCTTTATAATAGTGGTAGAACCGTGGACAAGTCAGAGTGTCACATTTTGCTTTTTGGATCACACATTGTCAGTAAAAAGTCACATCCTATAAAAAGTTGCACCTTGTCTGAACAAAGTTGTATTCAGGAAATTGAGTCGCATCATGTCTGTTTAGAGTCGCATTTGGTTTCCCAATTGCATACTAGTCATTTTGAGTCGCATTTGGTGTTATAAAAGAGTCACTCATTGTGAGTTGCATATGGGACAATAGGGTCTTTCGTACAATGTTTTTGTAATTTGATCATTGATTCCAATACCCATTTTCCAATTCTATCAACCTGTATCATAACATTGAGTGTAGTTGGAAGTTATTATTCTATTGTCATCAAGTTTAATCAATTGGTTCCTTATCAAATCCATCATCTTGTGCACTTGTTTGGTCTTATCAATCCAAATCTATTGATTATAGAGGTTATGTCAGGGAAGATCAAATCCCTTATCCAAATCTTTGTTTATCAACATTAGTCAATCCTTTTCTCAAGAATCCTTTCAGACAAACATTTGCATGTAATCCTATTAATCCAGTCTATCCAATTATCAACAAGCTTTTGTGCAGCATCACCCACTTGAGAATTTGAGGAGTCATACTTTATCAAGAATCATGATACTCAACATACATGGTTAACATGAGAACCAACTGATATCCTTTCAATTAAAATTTAGAAGATCCTCCTAGACTCATCACTTTTGACCAAGGAGAAACTTCAAGAACATATCCTATATTTAATCAAGAATCACCAATCCAAACAACTTAAAAAAATCATACCACTCCAAACATGTCTTGTAATGATTATGATTGGGATGAATGAAATGACAATCAGGACAACCCAAGTGTTAATATGATTTAGAACAATAGAGAGGGGGGGTGAATCAGTTGTTCTCAGGTCTTGATGTATAAAACAATGTAAAAAACTTATCCTTAAATCAAATCCAAAACCAAAACAAACTCGGTCATCACTGATTCAATAATAGAAACATCTAACAATGCAGTCCACTACCTAGCTGTAACTTAACTTGCAAAACATAGTAATGTTCAGATCTAAACATCCAATCAAGTGTTAACACCAAGATTTATAGTGGAAACCCAATCTTGGGAAAAACCACTTTGTAACATGCTACTATTATTTTCACTCTTCTGAAGTGAGCTCGGTAAAAATCCAACCCTGTCAAAGGTTACAATACACACTGTCAGGTGTGACCTGGTTAAAGGATTTCAATCACCCTATTAAAAGTGAGCCTAGTCAAAGGACTTACACTCCATTAGAATGCAACCTTGTTCAAAGGATTTAACATATGACCGTTAGGTCAACCTCTGTTAAAAGGATTTTGACTGTTACAATGGTTAGAAAGTAGCAGCAGTATTATCTGAAAAAATATACAACTCACTTTGCAAATATCATATCTGATTTCATACACTAATGTTGGTTTACTGACTTTGAAACTTTGCCATTTCCATCTCTGATCTGCTTAAAACTTTTCTTCAAGCAATCACCACACTTCTCCTTCAGCCTTTTCTGCTTATTTAGTCAATAAAACTTTCCTCTTCCAGCATTCTCTGTTCACCATGTGCATACATATCAAAATGCTCAGGTTCCCTTATATTTTCCTCAATTAGGTTAACTCATCTTTTGCCGCTCAATCTCATTCATAGATCTTAGGGTTAGGTCAGATTCATTGAATCTACCCACTTCATGATCTTCGGCTCCTTTTCTAGAATCATCTCAAATCTCTCAAAGATTTACAATAAAATGTTTTACAATGCATTTAATGCTTCCAAACAATCAATAAATAAAGTCAACATGTTTTACATAATCAAAGAATTCAACAATGTCAGCTCCAAAATTAAATTCTCTTCAAATATAAAATTGTCGATGCTCGGTCAATATTGTGATTGTTCACTTGGTCTTCATGTAGAAAGCTCGGTCATTACTAAAACTATTTGCTTGGCATCTACTAACTCAGTCGACACTAACATCACTCGGCTTAAACATGATTTTTCCATTCTTTGCTTGGTTAAGCCTACCAGTTTAGTCTTCAGTCTTACTAAGATAAACAATACATTATCTCGTCATTGTGCAACATAGTCAAGTACACTTTGTAATATCAAGATAACTCAACCTTTCCCTAGGTGCTATTGTTACCAACCTTGCTTAGCCCTCTTAGCAACACTCAAATAGATATAGTACTTTCCTAAGTAGCAACAGTCTTACCAATTAAGGTTTGACATTAATGACAATACAACAATTGTTTCAATTGCAATTTCCAACACCAAGGAACCAAGAAGATAATTGCAGACATCATTATATCTTAGGTAGTGATGAAGATTTTGTTGAACAAGAATTTTGAAAATGCCAACAAACAAGAGATTTCAAAAGATGCTGGAAAATGGCCTTAATTCTGATAAAGAATGATATTTCATACACCTGCCAGCCATGGGGGTTAAAATTCCAAAAGACTTTGATGTAGATCAACTGAAAATAGGGGAAATTGAAACACCTATTTTCATTCTTGCTAAACAACTAATAGCACTAAAAACCAAAATCAAAGGTTTAAAAGAAGGAAAGTAAAAATCCTCCAACCAATATTCACTTGACACAATTTGTCCTTTTCCCTTTGACAAAGGTCTAAAAATGCTACCATTTCCTTCTAAAGTGGAAATCTTGAAATACGACAAGTATAATGGCAATGGTGACCTATAAGATCGTGTTAGAGAATTTTGCGCATTGAGTATGGAGTTTTTACATGAACAAAAATATCTAATGAAACTCTTTCCTCGAAGTCTTGGTGGACAAGCCATGGAATGGTTCACAAAGCTCACACTTGTTGTAAAAACCTTTGAAGATCTTGTGAAAAGATTCATTCAACACTATTCCTATAACATACAACGTAATATCACTATGTTAGACCTATGCAACACTAAACAATGAAATGGTGAACCATTTGTTATATTCCTTTAGCGATGGAGGAAGATATTTGTAAGGTATTTAAGACAAATTCCTAAGAACAAGAAGATGGATATCTTTATCAACACTTTAAACCCTGAGATGAACTATGCATTGCAGATGCAAACACACATGTCATTTGACAAGATGGTGGTTAGTGCAATTAGAATCGAAGATATCCTAGTCAAGAAAGGATAAATCACCATTTACAAGGAGATTAAATCAAACAATCACAATGGTAACAAGGACAAATTCAAATACTGGAACAAGAACAAGCACGGGGTTAATGATGGTGTTGCGGAATCATTCAACAATAAACCTAAAATGGTAATATTCAATCTCTCAACTAGCCTACAAGCGGCCAAGAATACCAACAACACATTTACTCCTAGAGGGAATAATGAATCAAATAGATACAAACTTTGGTTATCAAAACCCAAGCACAATTTCACCCCTCTTGGAGAACCTCTAGAAATGGTACTAAAGACTCTATTGGATAATTGTTGGGTTGATTATGGAAATATAAGTACTGAGAGGGGAGGGATGAATCAATTTTCCAAAAACATTTAACTACTTTTATAACCATTCACCAAATTGAAAAAACTTTGCATACATCACCATAAAATATATAAATCAAAACATAAATCATAACTCATAACACCATAATTTTTGGTCTCGCAAAAATCCTTGGTCAGAGGAAAAAAACTATGGTGGGGATGGTACCCACAATACTTCAATACTGCAGTAAAAAAATTTGCTTGGTTAGAGCTACAAAATTTAGCTATTTCTGATATCTTACACTATTAAGAGTATTTACCCTGCTAAGAGTATAAAGACATATTCAGTCTACCTTACTAAAGGATTTTACAACTCTAATCTAAGAGATGTACCATGTTAAAGGATTTACAATCAAGACCTATTAGGGCTTACTTGGTTAAGAGATTTTACAACTCTGATTACACTATAAATAAGTACAATAACTATCTATAATAATGCATCAATGTACTCTTGTCAAACTCAACATGCTCAATATCATTTACCTCATTTTGTATTTCACTCATAATTAAACTTATGTGCTTGGTAGCCTCAACTTTGATTCACTTTCACAATTATGCTTTTACTACTCTGTTACTTGGTCAATTCTCTTCTCTTCATAACCTACTCACTATAATTACTCTCTCTCTCTCTCTCTCTCATACACTCTGATCTTCACATACTAATCCTTTTATACTTGTTCTAGAAGCAGTGGAAATGCTCTAGATTATTCTCCTTAAATGGTGATAGCATTGGTTACATCTCCAATACATTTATTCCATTGTATTTACATTGGTGGATCACACCTTGTAATCATGCACAATCATCTTGTTTAAATCCCCAATGTATTACCAATAATCTTCTTGGAATATGTAAAATATTTTATGCTCAGTGTCTAGATTCAATATATCTAATAGATTCTGGTATGTCGGCTTGTGTTAATCGGTACAACATTTTGTTCTTACTCGGTAACATGTATACTCACAGCTTGGTAACTATTGTCATACACTTTGACTCAATAACTATTTTGCACTACTCAGTGTCTGTCACTCACACCACAACATTTGGGGTCAAATTTCGACACCAATTTGCGATGCCACTACCATTTGTGTTTTTTTTTGCAAGTGCCCCTGATGGTGTCATAATAGCGATGATTTTGTCGTAATTGCGGCACCCACTTGGTTATAAACAAAAAAGAAAAGAAAAAGAAAGTGTCATTTGTAATTTTTGTGAATTTGAAGAGCTGCCGCGATGACGACACTGCACTTTTGCATGGCGCGAAAAGGGCATTCAAGTTTGGCGTGCACGAAGAGGCTGACACCATGTGGGAAGAGGGAATTGGCACTTGAGGTAGGCATTCGAGCTTTGTCTTCTCATTAACTCAATTTCATTTTGATGGCATTTGTTGATTTAATGGCACAATATGAATGTTAATAGTGCATTGTTTACATCTTAGCATTTGGAATGCTCGATGACCCGCAAGCTTAGAGAGATAGGGCATCATTGCTATTACCTTCAAGGCATTGTGTGAAGTATTTGATCTCTCTTTATTTGTTTTGTTGTTGATATTCACTATGTGGTACTCCCCGTTTATGATCATTTCATGAGGAAATGTCTTGATGGCTCGCGGGCTGCAAGCTAGGGCATCATACATTGTTTATGAGCTCACTATTGAATACTGGCATTGTTTACATCTTTTCATTTGGAATGCTTGATGACCCACAAGGTTTGAGAGCTAGGGCATCGTTGCTATTACCTTCAAGGCATTGTGTGAAGTGTTTGATCTCTCTTTATTTGTTTTGTTGTTGATATTCACTATGTGGTACTCCCCATTTATGATCATTTCATGAGGAAATGTCTTGATGGCTCGCAGACTACAAGCTAGGGCATCATACATTGTTCATGAGCTCACTATTTAATACTAGCATTGTTGACATCTTTTCATTTGGAATGCTTGATGACATGCAAGCTTTGAGAGCTAGGGCATCATTTCTATTACCTTCAAGGCATTGTGTGAAGTGTTTGATCTCTCTTTATTTGTTTTTTTGTTGATATTCACTATGTGGTACTCCCTGTTTATGATCATTTCATGAGGAAATGTCTTGATGGCTTGCGGGTTGTAAGCTAGGGCATCATCATCATACATTGTTCGTGAGCTCCCTGCAATGGAGTGAGATAATTCTGCAAGTCTACATTAGTATGTTTCTTTTTATTGTAATTATAATTAGTATGAATGAAGAAAATAATGACAATGCAATATTTGTGATAATGCAATATTTGTCAAAATAGCGTTGATGACTTTGGTCAATGTGCCTATGTGTCATTGTGGTGTTGGCCCATGAATTTTAAAGACGTCATGCACAACAAGTAATCATGGGTGTCAATTTTAGGTTTTCCCAAATAGGAAAAAGGTATGGATACGTAATTATATTTTATGTTTAAAAATAATGTGACAACTAATCATTTTATGAAGAACTGATGTACATTTGGTATTACAGGGAAATAACGGATGTCAATACTTTCAGTGGGTCGATGAAACCACATTTACATCTACCCCATCTACATCTATACCTGATGTAGGAAATGAGTGCAACTTGTGCAAGGCTTGAGAGGCAACTAGTACTGCCAAGATTGCTTCAATGGAGAAAGCAAAAATCATATTTCTGTGATGCCTTCTTTGTGTAGTTGTGCACTACTTTGTTGGGACCATATGTGTAAATGTGGTTAACAGAGGGCTATTGTAGACACTAATTTTTTTTTAGAATTTCTAGTAGATATGTTGGACATATTTTGATAAACTCATAAACTTTTTTGTTGTGCATTCTTGATTCAAAGTGGGAAAATATTATTTTGGATGTGAGGGAGAGAAGCCAAACACATAAAGGACATGCACATAAACACGACAGTGAAGAAACATAAATGTAGATATCACAACAACTAAGAAACATAAATGTAGGCATCATGGTCACAAGTTTTTGGATACACAACATAATTGAATGGTATACCTAGATGATGCAACACAACTATCACTCCTTTGGTTCCAAGTCGACACTGTAGGAAACAAAACCTATAGATAAGGAATAAATTTAGAGAGCAGAGGAGAGTTGTAATGACCAAAATAATATAGGGTCCCTATTATTTCAGTCATTATGGCCCTCCTCCTTCTCTCTCTAAATTTATTCTTTATCTATGGGTTTTGTTTCCTGTAGTGTGGACTTGGAACTAAAGGAGTAGTGGTATACCACTCAATTATGTTGTGTTTTAAAAAAATTGTGACCATGATGCCTACATTTATGTTTCTTAGCTGTTGTGTCCCAGGACCCCTTATGACCCTTTATGACCCTATACGATCCCTAAGAATACATATTAGAGATCTTAAAGTGTCGTAAAGGGTCATAAGAGGATCCTAGGAGGGGCCAGATGAGCTTCCACCTTCACATGGTTGGCCCTGTTAAGTAGAGAATGTTAAACTATTATCGAAACAAAGAGAAGCTCAATAATTTAAGATCTCAATCCACGTACGACAAATATATATTTCTTTTTAAAAAATCATGTGAGTCATCGCAATTACGATGGAAACCAGAATAACCGATGACAAAACTAAAAGCAATGACTATCTATCGAAAACATCAATCACTTCAAGGAGAAATGATCACTTCAGCTCACCTCAAGAAGTCTTGACCCAAGATCAAGTCATATTGATCCATCTCAATGGCTACCAAATCAACAGATCTCTGCCAAGAACCCAGTCGCAAAGAAACACCATAGACTGCACCACAAACCCGCTATGAAGAGGCATCTAATGTCTCATAAGTCGTATCAAACAACCTACTTTTTGTAATCCAAGTCTCTCAGCTCAGTTCACCAAGAAGAAGACTTCCCAAGTCATCACGGACACCATAGTGATCTACGAATCTCCAATGTACAAGTTATGCAAGTCTCTCTCTCGACATCACATCTAACTCATTTGAAATTGTGCCAAAAATGATAGACAATCCATCACAACCCGATCTCAACAACAACGCAAAGAGTAGCTCGATTATGTCTTCAAGCTGATCAATGCACACTCTACTCAAACTCCAAGTCAAGTCATTGCTACACTCCATAGGAACAAAGCACATCTAATTTAGACCAAAGAAGTCAAGAAGTCACTCGAATCATATCTGAATGCAATCAAGTCTGCATATATCCCATGAACACATCAGGAAGAATACATCTCTGATCACCACACTAGCTTCTTGTGCTGGAGCAATCGCTGTCACAAATCTCGATTCAGTCAGATCCATTCCAAATCCAAGTCTCTAGACTCGACTCAATAATCCATGAGCCGCTACTAAATCTACTACAAAGTCATCTCTGAATGACATAACCAAATCATAAGTAGGAATAAAAGACCTCGACTCACCAAACTACCTTTCAAGTCGATCGAGATCTGAAAGTAATGTAACCAGTTGGAACAAGATCTACAACCAGTTGGAACCAAATCTACAAGAACATCATTCTAAATCGATACCAACTTGATCGACAAATATTAATTCTTTTTTTTTTAAATATTGATTTCCATCACAACTACGACAACAAAACCTAAAAGTGATGGATATTTGTCAAACACTTCCGACAACTAGCCGTCGCATGCACAACATCGTCATCACCAAAAAACTACAAATGATGACTATCCGTTGAAAGATTATGACGGGTAGTTGTTGCATGTACATCATCATTATCGGCAAAAAACTATAAATGACAGATATCCATTGTAAACTTTTGACATGTATTCATCACATGCATAGCATCATTGTCGGCAAAAATTACAAGCGACGGTTATCCGTCGTAAACTTTCGACGGGTATCTGTTGCATGAACAACATGCTCATCGGCAAACAAACTACAAATGATGGCTACCCGTCAGAAGATTCTGATGGGTAGCCATCGTTTCTATTTTTGTGATGGAAGAACGTTGACATTGCAACGATGACAAATAGGCCTGACAGTATGTTCGCCATGTTGGTACCCCCTTTTTGCGATGGCAGTAGTCATCGTAATTATGATGGTAAACATAGCCATCATTTTTTTTGACTGCAAAACTCTGATGACATGTGGTGTCACTTAATTGATAGTATAAGGTCAGAATATCGATGATGGGTCATCGGATAAAGGTCTCAAATGTACTAGTGTCATTTCCCTTTACTGAAATTATCTCTGCCTTTACTAACTAACTTATTTTCTTTACCAACTTGACTAACCTTCTTTATCAATTGACTTTGACAATCAATATGACTTTAACAAAACTAATGACAACAAAATAACTCTATAGGAGTATCAATCTCCCACTTTGGCATTAGTTTGGCATCTTTGTTAAAAACTTCAAAGTCATCAAAATTTTGTGTCCTTAATCAAAATTTGACCATATATGAATTCTCGGTAAATTCTCCATAACTCCATAACTTCCCCTATGGAAATACTTCCTATATATATATATATATCCCCCTTATATACATATAATCCCCCTTTTATAACTATATATCCCCCTTTTTTGACAAAAATGCCAAAAACAAAATTACTTACTGGGATCCGGTGGAGGAATCTTATCAAAAATGTGTTTGTACATCTGCTTTGCATCTTTCTGAGATGTCTCCCATGATTCCTTGAGTGTCTGGAACACCATAATTTGTTCACCTATATCAGTTGCTAATCCCATCATGCTATCCATAGCACTAATGTCATGGGTGTGTACTAACTCCTTTGCCTTATGAATGCGCTTCTGCAGTGATTCGGTCAGGGGTATCAAAATTGATTGTATCTCCATGAGCTCCATTCTTATTTTATTCTCCTCTTTTCTCAGCTCATGTTGCACTCCCATTAAATGTTTGAGCTTTTGATAATAAACTTGAAATGTGTCAGGCTCAGTTGTGACCTTTGTCAGCTGCTCAATCAGCTCTTTCTCAACAGATTCATCTTTCTCCTTGATGTCCTTAGTAAAATTTGAAATTAAACAAATCTTCTGAAATAATAAAAGAATATTTTGCAACTTTGTTTCCAATTCTACAACTAATTCGGAAAGTGTTACCTTATCCAGTGCCATTGATTGAAGTAACTCTTCAATAATCTTATTTTTCATTTGCTTTATGTGAACTTTCATCAAATAGTCAGTGGTCTATGTACCAAGTTGATTGATATGTTTTACTACTTCATCCAATGGGCTAAGTAGACTGCCCTTCTCATTTATATTAGCATCAGGGACACTCTCTAGCACATCAATTTTATGTTTCTTTGCTAGCAATTCATCCTATGTTGCTTTCATTTTTAGTAGATCTCCAAATTTCAAATAGCTCTTTAGCTCTTAGGGTGGAGATGTCTACCTTTGGAATCACAATTGGTTGGCTTAAAACTATTTTTATCTTCTCATGATTTCTCTTCTTTGGCTTTTTCTTTTCTATTTGCATACTTTCTCCAGTAGATAACTTTAGGGAACGAGATGCCTTCTTTGCATCAAATGTAGTTTTTGTAGTTGTATCTTCTATTCTCTCTTCTCTTTCTTCTTCTTTTTTTTCTTCCTTCTTCTCTTCGTGTTTCTCTTCTTCCTTCTTTTCTTCATGACCTCCTTCTTTCTTCTCTTCTTCTTTATCCTTCTCCTTCTCCTTTGGCTTATCCTTCTCTTGCACATTTGGTTTATGTTCACATGTATTCTTGGTAGATGTTACTTGTTCGGTATCCCGATCTTGATTTATCTCAATATCTTTGGTATCATTGATTACCTTTTGTTCTTTCTCCTTTGTTGGTTCAGTGGACTCCTCTACATCAATAAGAATCTCTTTGGTAACCTCTTAGATAACATCATTAATCTTAGGAAAATAAAGTACTTATTCAATAACTGGATCTTAATCCATCAAATTAGCCTTAGCTATATTATCAATGTTCATCTATTCATTATCCTTATCCTCGATTAACATCGCATCTTCATCATGAGTTATTACTTTTGTCGGGTCTTTGTCAGTTATATCCTCAATAATTACTTCATCTTTTTCTAAGGTCAAGTCAATAGGATCTGACTTACCTTGTTGCTCCTTGGTGTTAGTTGGTTGGATAGGAAAGAAGATCTTTCTCCATATACCATATGTTTCCTTTTGCATGGCTTCAAGTTCACCAACCATGATTTTCAATGCTCCTCTCTTTACAATAAATCTCTTAGAATAATTTTTTAATGCTTTTTTAATCTCTTGTACCTACAAATCAAGTACATTAATGGCTAGGGATATTTCCCTCATTTTCTTCTCAAAATTCATAGCATAATTCCATCTAGCATCTATCTTTTTGTATAGCTCATCTGGTATTTGGTTGGCCATGTCAACCAGAATAGTTCTAAATTTGTACAGTGTAAACACAACTACCCACTCAATCTTTTTTTTTCTTCATTAGTTCTCGTTTCATATTTTGCATATTTTATTCCTGTAAAACCTCCCTAATTCTTGATATTTTCAATAAACTCATCTAGGTTTCTCGGTTTTGGGGGCTCATTTTGCACAACTTTAAATTGGCTCAAATCTTCAGATTCGGTCTCATTGTCTTCTTGTAGTTTCAACTTTCTCCTAGGTCTACCAGATGTCTTCTTTTCTCTCATGTACGTTTTAGGCTTCGGTTGGTCTAACTCAGATTTATTCTTCTCTCTCGATGTAGATGAGGACCTTGTCAATGGTCCTGTACTAATTGGTCTTGGATTTTCCTTTTTCATTCTTATTTTCTTGCCCTTGATCTCAGAAGGACCAATTTCATCTTCTTCCATAGTGACTCCTAGATTTTCTGATAAATTAGTTATCATTCTACTTGTTTTCCTCTGTGCCTTAGGTATCAATATACGTGGTTTTATCTTATCCTTCACTTCTTTATAAGTCCCATACTGATTGTCTCTCTTATCAATTGGTTTAGCTAATAAAGCTTCAATCTATTGCGATGCAGTGCCAATATCCATTTCATATCCCATTAGATGTGGCCAAATGGTCCTTGGATCCACAACCTTCACTATGCAAGTGTCGATGTCCACTTCAAAACAAATAGTGTCTTGGTACTTTTCCACTAGCTGAGGTGGAATTCTAAATTTCTTGTGTATTTTGGTTTGGAACTTAGGAAAATGATATTTCATTATCATATGAAAGTTGTCTCCTAAAATTTGAATGAACTCATTTATCTGATATATAATCAGTTTATCCACACTCCATACTACATTATCAATTAATGGGAAAAAGTTTTGAAAGTAGAAAAATCTACATACCAACAATGAACCAAACTTCAAAGTGTTGGTCTTTGCTTTTTGAATGGTGTTCATATTGTCATCAAATTGCTTCAATAGGATCTCACATAGATCAATCTTCATATCTTTCTTGACTATCTTGTAGGCAATGTCCACTGCTCCACATGGTACACTATCTACCTGAGAGGACTAGAAGATTCAGTAGGATATAACATTGCAAGTGAATCTCAATTTAGGATCTTCAATAGTAGATAATTTGAGACCTCTTCCATCCCATTTTTCTTGTTTCAACTCGCACAACTTGTTCTTGTCAATTTTTTTGTATGCCTTTGGTTTATCACTGATTGGATATCCAATCACAATGTGTAACACATCTTTTGTTAGCTTGACTGGTGCATCGAGCCACATGAACTAGTCATGAACTCGACTCAATATAACTCTCATCCACTCTATCTTGAACACACTCAGTACATGCATGGCATGCACTAAACCCTTGGTTTCCAAATGGATATGCTTATCTTTTAGCTTCCCATTCACACATAGATCCTAGTGGGATGTTTCAATATCATCTTGGTAGATCTCCTCGATCTTGCAATTGTATGCACCCTAAAGTGGTCACCTAGACTTTGGGCCCCCATTCAGCAATTTATCAAATCCCTGAATCAATATTTTCAAAAATTAGCATTTTTATCAATTATATCAATTTCCTTGATCAAATCCTATTTTATCATTTTCAATTATTTGCTTTGGGCTAACCATTTTATCCTAAGTCTTTATTTATTTAAAAAGAATATTTCCTCCCCTTTTATTAAATAAAAAGCCCCCACTTTTCCTCTTATCCTAAGTTACACAAATAAAGCATTGTTTTTATTTTATAAAAAGAAAAAACACTTTTTGTCTCATATGGACACAAAAGTCAACTCTTATTTTCTCATTGGAGGATATTTGTGCACATGGATTGCTCCTCTTTCAAGCTCCACCATTGATTAAATCTTTTGCCTCTTAATCTCCATGGTCCATTCTTTCTCATTTCCTATAAAAGGAAAGCTCTCTTCCTCATTTGCAGATATCCATCTCATGTTTTTATGCTAATGTTATGCTGCAGGTTTTCTAGGTTATTTGGAGCTCTTTGAAGACATCCTTGCATCCAAGCTTTGAAGACATTATTGTTGCATTTCATTTAGTTTGCTTTCATAGTTGCATAATCATGGCATAATTTATACTTTCATTTTCATAGAATAATTTGCATACTCATATAGGTTGCATTGCATTGCATTTCATTTGATTCTTTGGGGATATTGGCATTCTTGCCCTTGTCTTCATTTGAATCTCTCATTGTGTGGTTGACTAGCAAGGTCATGAGTTTATAGCTCTAGCTGAGAGCAATTTTACAAATCTTGCAACTCCATACATAGAGAGCTATGGATCAATTTTTGAGACCTCATTCTTGAGTGTTCTTGATTGTAAGGATTCATAGAAGTGCACTACTTTTGTGTGTATAACAATTAATGAATGCATAGATGTCTTTGATCAAAATTACTCTCAGAGGGATCAAAGATAGAGCTCCCATCTTATTAGGTTCAACAACTTTAGCTGGTGGTAGCTTGTACATCAGATTAACAAGATCAATCTTCTCAATGACAATAGGTTTCTGTACTTTAGGTGCCATCACTTCACATATATACAAGCTTGATTGAAATAGGGTTTTGTTTTCATATTAACTTGGTCATGCTTACACAACTTGGGAAAACATTAGAAATTATGTGAATGCTCTTGATAATGCTTAGATTTGTTCAGTCAAATTCTCAAATGCTTTCGAAGGACTCATTTCTATAAAGTGCTCAAATTCTCTTGAAAACATAAGGTAAAGAATGAAATAGCAAAGGGTCTATTTATACCTTTTCCTAGTTTAGGGTTTCCAATGACTATAATTTTAGTATTTAATGTTGTCACCAACTCAGTTTTTCATTGATTACTAATTACACTTCCTTACACTGAATGAAACAAAATAACATAGTCTCTCACCAATCAAAACATGAAATTTTAACTTCACAACATGTATCCAAATGGATCTAAATACATGCTTATATGGATCTTTGCACAAATATTGGAAACCGATTTAAGATTAAAATTTATCTCATAGTTCCTACAGAAACCTTTGACCGATTAGGTGAAGATAGGTGCACCCAATTCGGAGGATGAGGTGTCATCAATTGTTCCAAGTGCAATTACATCACCTAGAGACTTTCTTCTCCATGTTCTATTCATCTTATCTCTTATCTCTTCAACATTTACTTGAACAGTTTCATTTGTATGTTCCTCGGTTGGAGTTTTACCTTGGTACCTACAATCTTTAGATAGATGACTGACCTTGTGATAGTGAAAACATGTCATTCTAGGATTTATCCATGACCTTCTATTTTTCCTTCCATGCATCAAAATGTAATTTTTTGCTGTGTCCAAATCTACCATATGTACATTAAATTCTTGCATTGTAATCCCATGGTATTATTGAACCTTTTGGGTTGTTTCCACTATTATGTTAGTTAGGTACCCATTTGACATTCTTCCTTTGTGAGCTACAATCTTTAGACTTGTGACCA
Source organism: Chamaecyparis obtusa (assembly GCA_027943335.1). Classification (NCBI taxonomy): domain Eukaryota; kingdom Viridiplantae; phylum Streptophyta; class Pinopsida; order Cupressales; family Cupressaceae; genus Chamaecyparis; species Chamaecyparis obtusa. The sequence goes on from BSBK01002847.1 coordinate 628,111, forward strand.
TATCTATTGCAATTATTGTAGTAACCATTGAAGTTCGGCTTCCTTTTATCGTTAGAAATCCTTGATCTACACTCAAATGTTTTATGACCATACTTATTACAATTGTAACAATATCCATTAAATTTAGGAATGCTCGGTAGTTTACCTCTTTTTCTCCTACAGATATTGGTTGTATGACCAGGTTTCCCACAATGATAGAAAATAGGGTTGTTTGTCTTCAGTGGGGTAGCAGTATCTTGTTTGGTTGCTTGATTAGAGGACTCTCCATTCTCGGTAGTGTTGTTTTCAATAAATCCAAGTCCAATTGTATCTCTCAGTTTCCTATGACATCTAAGTTATTCATCTGGTAGTCTTAATGTTTCTTCACTCCTTTTTAATACTTCATTTACATCTTTTTTAGATTTTAGTTCATTCTTCAGATGTTCATTTTCTAATCTCAATCCAACATTCTCTTCAACTTTCCTTTCAATCTCCTGATTAGCACCGATTAACTAATCTGTCATATTAAAGTGATTTTGTGTCAAGCTCTATATCTCCACATCTTTTTCATTTAGTCTTGCACTCATTTTCCTTTTCTCATATTCAATTACTCTCTTATCATCTTCAAATTTTCTCTTTTGTTCTGAGACTTCACACATTCTTACCGATTGAGATTATTGTTCCCTTTTCAATGCTTTTAATTAATCAATCAGGATTTTGTTCTTTTTAGTCAATTTTGATATGGCATCTTCAAATTCATTTGAAAAACTTCCCTTTGATTGTTCTTCAAGTTCTTCAACCTGATCTTGAGTATCTTTCAGTTGATGGACTAGCTCCTTTCTCTTGTTAAGTGAATGCTTCAATTTCCTTCTAAGTTCATCAATATGTTCATTTGCAAACTTTAGTTCCATGTTCATGTTTTTAGTCACCTTTCCATACCTATAGCTTTCCATCTCTTTAGATCTTTCCTCTCAAGTGGTTAAACTTTTGAATAAGAGACTAGGCTCTGATACCAATTGTTGGATTGATTATGGAAAGATAAAAAATGATAGAGGAGGGGTGAATTAATACTCCAAAAACATTTAACTACCTTTCTAACCATTCACTGAATTGAAAATTTTGCATACATCACCATAAAAAATATAAATCAAAACATAAATCATAACTCATAACACCATAATTTATGGTCTCACAAAAATCCTTGGTCAGAGGAAAAAATTGTGGTGGGGATGGTACCCACAATACTTCACTACTGCAGTAAAAAGTTTTGTTCGGTTAGAGCTACAAAATTTATCTATTTTTGATAGCTTACCATGTTAAGAGTATTTACCCTACTAAGAGTATAAAAACTTATTCAGTCTACCTTGCTAAAAGATTTTACAACTCTAATCTAAGAGATGTACCCTGTTAAAGGATTTACAATTAAGACCTATTAGGGCCTACTCGGTTAAGATATTTTACAACTCTGATTACACTATAAACCAGTACAATAATTGTTTGTGATAATGCATCAACATATGCTTGTTAGACTCAATATTCTCAATATCATTTACCTTATTCTATATTTCTCTCACAATTTAAGTTTTGTGATCGGTAGCCTCAACTTTGATTCACTTTCACAATTATGATTTTACTAATTTGTTACTCAATAGCTTCTCTTCTCTTCATAACCTTCTCATTGTAATTAATCTCCTTTTCTCTATCTCTCATACACTCTAATCTTCACATATTGATCCTTTTATACTCGATCTAGAAGTGGTGGAAATGCTCTAGATTCTTCTCCTTAAATGAAGCTAGCATTGGTTACATCTCCAATGCATATATTCCTCTTTATTTCCATTAGTTGATCATACCTTGTAATCATGCACAATAATCTTGTTTAAATATCCAATGTATTACCAAACAATATTCTTGGAATCCATAAAATGTTTTATGCTTAATGTCTAGATTCAATGTATCTAATAGATTATGTTATGTCAGCCTGTGTTACTCAGTAACACATTTTGTTCTTACTTAGTTCTTACTCAGTAACATGTATACTCTCAACTTGATAAGTATTGTCATACACTTTGACTCAATAACTTTTTTTCACTGCTTGGTGTTTGTCGCTCATTTTCCTTTACTGAAATTATCTCTGCCTTTACCGACTAACTTATTTTATTTACCAACTTGACTAACATTTTTTATTGACTGACTTTGACATTCAATATGACTTCAACAAAACTAATGACAACAAAATAAATCTATAGGAGTATCAGACAACAAGATCATAACCTCACTAGAATCTAGACCATGGGAATCATAAATCAAGCCGAAGTGGTATTATGATGACCATTTCTATGGTTTTCATAGAAACAAAGGACACAAGATGAATGAATGTATGGAATTCAAACATGTGATCCAAGATTTAATTGACAATGAAAAAATCAAATTTGATGGTCATTAATCCAGTAATGATCACAAAGCTTTCAAAGAACCACTACCTCACTATGAGAAAGAATGAAAGTTACAATACCAAGAGTAACAAGATCAACTAAACTTATACTATTAATGATAATGTGATACACATTATTGAAATTGGTGAAAATCCATCAATGATCAATCTAGTAGCAAGATTCTCACTTCTTATGGCAATCCCATGTTTGACCAAGAACTAGAATGGGAAGTGAATCAAATATCAAACAATCGGTGAATGCTATTATCATCAAAGGTGAAAAAAAGAAGTTGAATCTTCTAATACCTTCACAAGAAGTCCAACCAAATTCACTATCAAAGGGTTTAACTCCTCATCAAAACAACTAGTTATTTCAATATCAAAACCTTCTACATCAAAACAACTGGTACCTTCATCATCTAAGTATAACTTGGTGGAACAATTACAACATACATCTACTCAAATCTCCATTTTTGAACTGCTAAAAATATCTCTTGCATACAGAGAGATTCTTCAATAAGCCCTACTTTCAAGAAATGTTTTGAAAGACCTAGATGTAGATTGATTCCAAGCTATAGTTCTTCATTTGACTTCCTTACACTATCTATCTTTATTTGAAGAAGATGACAGATCCTTGAATCGTCTGCATAATTAGCCCTTGCATATAGAAGTCTTGATCTATAAATATCGAGTTAAGTGCATCTTTATAGATGGAGGCACAAGTTTGAGAATATGTACATTCAATCTAGTCAAAGCATTGGGTTTCTTAGAACATGCTATATATCCAAGGAGAAAAATAATAATCAAAGCACATGATGAAGAAGAAAGATCATCAAAAAGATTAGTGGTATTACCCATCGGGGTAGGACCCATTGAGAGAGATGTCATTTCCAAGTTTTGGATCTACCTTTAACATACATCTTACTAGGCAAGCCATGGAGCTATGACATGAAGGTTGTCCCATCAACCTATCACAAGTGTGTGAAGTTTCCATACAATGGAATAAAAGTCACCATACCAGCGATGCTAGTTACTCTTATAACATGGTGAAGAAGACTGACAACATGATCCCACACAACAAAGAAGCCTCAAAAGATCAAGAATTAGAAAGTTCTAAGTCAAACATTATGATTTTTTTCTTTTTAAAGACTACAAATCAAAGATACAGGAATGGGAGAATAAAAACTAGATACATTTCCATCTCTAATTGATCTTCCTACATCTCCTAGGTCTTATGGAAAACCCTCACCATCTTTTCCATCATCTAGTGCTAAAACCCTAAGCATTCATAAAGGAACATGATTTGTAAAGGCTAATGCATCTCTTAAGGAATAAAATGAAGAAAAAGATATCCTAGCATGGTTGTACAAAGGAGAAGAAAAGGAAGTTAACAAGGGAATCAAACATGTAGAGATGTCTCATCATAAATATGAAAAAGGCTATGATATCATGAAACAAATGGGATATAAAGGTAAAGGAAAAATTGGAAAAAAAAAACAAGGAAGGACTCATAGAACCAATGAATATGGAGTTCTGCAATCCTAAGGATAAAATTGGTTTGGGTTTTAGAGAAGATTATGTCTAGAGATGGTCCCATATTTGATAAAGCATATGATTATGTTGATGAAGAATAAGTAGAAGGGGAACATATCTCATATGAAATATTAATACTCCTATAAGGATATCATTTATCAGACCTAAATACCATTCCTCTAATATAAATGCCTACACCTCAACAAGAAATTATTCCCGAATTTGAGCAAAAATTAGAAGTTGAGCAAGAAGAGAGACACCCTAACTAGGGGCAGCTGGTCACTATTACTCATGTTATTTATTTACCTCATTATGATAGTCAAAGGGAGACATTCTCATCTCAACAAGCACCTCTACAAGAATTTGTGAATCAACAAGAAGAAAATAACTCTGATAAAGAAGAAGAGACACAAATGACTATAGCATATTTCATGGGTAGATCAGAAGATAGTCAAACTGATTCATGTGAATATGAATGGTATTCACTTTCTGATGTTACAAAATACATTGAAATATATGTAATTCACAAATATTCTTGTAAATTAGAAGAAGGACAAAGCTCTAATGCTAGGTCAGTCGGATTAGGTTTGCATAATACTAATAATGACTCTAGTGATGATGTTAGGATTCTTCACGGTTAAAGAATTTATTTGAAGAGTAACTTAATAGAACATATCTTACCAATCAAAAGTTTTGACAATAAGATAGTGTTATCCCATGAGACATCTAAATACTTACCCTTGTTACACCCTGAACTCATTAAATAGAGTCTAAATGAAACCACAAATCTAATGTCCTTTACAAATGAGTACACTTTGACATGTTATTTAAAGGCAATTGAACCCTTTACCTCTTCCACTAGTGCAACGAGTGTGAATATGATGGAGGGGGGTATCAAGTTTCTTAGTCTCAAAAGAAAAAATCAAAAGAAAAAGTGGTATGATGGTGAAAACCACATTGTGGCAGTATCAAAACCCAAAATAATAAAAACAAATGATGTATCTATAAGAATTTGCAAATAGCAAATATTGAACCAAGGATCTAGAGGTTGAAGAAAAGCACAAGAGAGAAAATATGAATGCAAGGATGGATTGAATAGATCCAATGAATTAATCAATGCTCAATGATGTTTACCAATGAATGAAATGATTACATAATAGGCCTCCTTATATAGGAAAGGCGATATGAGAGAATGATAAGGAGATGATAAGCTATCACCTATGCTAGGTGTAATCACATGTCCACCAAATGTGGATCATCCTCCAATATGCAATAAAGTATGTGCATTGGACTAGGATGATAATGTGATAAGAGCACAAAAGGTGGATCTCACACACGAGGTATGTGAAGACAACTATCACAACAAAAGTGGAATTTCTCCTACACCATGTGCTTAATAGATGTGCACACTCCTAAGTGTCTCAATCACAAATTACTATGCAATGCATTAACCTAATTAAGATGAAGTAAAGTGTAATTAGGAATAATTAATTACACCAACACCCCCCCTTAAGTGCAACTTAGGGGAATGCACTTAAACTCACAATGCAAGATGGGTCCCGGTAACAAGGCCATGTTAGGTACCCATGTACAAGATGCAATACATGAAATGCATAACTCTCATAAAGTGGAGAAAGAGGGAAAACCTCATGGGAAAAACCCTCCCCCAAAAAGAGAGAAGAAAACAAGATGCATGGATGGATGGAGTACTCAAGACCCCCCAAGAACTACATACATCATGTATATACAAAGAAGTATCCCCCCATAAGAAGGATAGTTGGAGACATGATATCCCCCCCATAATGTAGATGCTCCCATGTTGATGAAGAGTACCTACAAACAATAGTTCAACCAATGCTTACAAGAAACATGTCTCCCCTTAGGAAGAAAAAGATACATCAAATGACGTAGAAGCCAATCCTTGTGCAAATGGAAGGAGGAAGAAGATGTAGGTCTCCATGAATGAATCTCTGAAGACTAAGTAGGAATCTCCAAGCTCAAAGAATCTATCACTTCATGTGACAAATCAAGTGAAGAAGGAGAAGAATCAAGTACACCAATCTCCAAAGAAGGTGAAGAAGTGTCCCCATCTATGATGAAACTGTCATCAAGGGAAAGAGAAACTCCCTCATGTATATCTTCCAAATCTACATCATGAGAATCAAAAAATGTTGAAGATGCATCCAAGTAGTCATCACATTCTGCAAGATCTGAAACAATATGATCATCCTGCTAAATAGTAGAGCCCATGTCTGAAGAAGCAGGAGGTGGAGGAGTGGGAAGATCAACACTTGTCTCAACAACAAAATGATTCAAGTGCCCAAAGTTCTCCTCATAATTATCCCTTGGCAAAGGGATGGGTACATCATGAATATCATCATCATTATTAACAAAAGTGGAAAAAGAATACAAGAGGGATGTATGATCAACAACTCCCATTGCTATGACATCTCTAGTCTCCATGTCCCTAATGTAGACAAAATCAGGAGTGAACTCAACAATTTTACCTTGTGCCCCATGTGTAATTTGGTAAATAGAAAGAAGATTAGTGGTAAAGGATGGTACACAAAGAACATCATTAAATGTCCCTTCTCCCATAGGAATAGAACCTTTCCCACAAACTCTCATGAATGTGTTGTTACCCATCAAAATATTAGGATAATTACAAGGCTCGATAGAAGAAAACATATCCATAGAAGATGCCATATGATGTGATGCACCTGAATCAAGAAGCCATTTACCTTGCTCAGGATGTGTGGAAGCCATGAGTGCTTGTCCTTTACCTTTATCTTTGGATGATGATGGAGATGTAGAAGCTGCCAAATGTGTAGAAGAAGGAGCAGACACTGATGAGGGCAACTTAATGTTGTATTTTTGAATAATGTGAGTTAGCTCATCAATCTTCTTTTGAAAACACTTATGCTCATCATGTCCTAACTTTTGACAATATGCACATTTATCTCTCTTTCTTCTAGATGATTCCTCTCTTGAAGAGGACTTGAATTCAATACTTTTTGGTGAAGAAGATTCATTACCTTTGTCATGAGGCTTAGGATCCTTATTGTGTTTCTTTCCTTTTCCATTAGAAGCCTTTGATGTAGACTCACTTGCAATCAATGCTTGATGTGTGGAAGGCTTCAACTGACCCATGTGTGCTAACTTTGCTTGTTCCCTTGTGAGTTGCACTGCAAATTCATCAAGAGAGGGCAATTTGTATGCACTACCAAGAGCATCTATAGTAGCATAGAATGTAGAAACAAAGATAGAATAATTAGGACCAAGCATGGAAAGAATAGAAAAGATCAATTGTTCATCCCCTTTAACAATGCCACATGAAGAAAGCTCCAATCTAATAGTATTGAACTTAGAGAAAAAATCTTGAATATTGTCAAAATCCCTAGGATTTAGACCTATGAGATCATTCTCTAATCTGAATTTTCTCATTCTATCAAGTTTACCAAAGAGTCCTTCCAATGTAATCCAAGCATCATGAGGATGTGTGCAAGATTCAATATGAAAGCGCATGTCGCAAGAGATGGATGATCTAAGAGAGCCAAGTGCTTTATCCCTTCAATCAAACCATTTTTGTCTTTCTACAACACCTGTTTGAGGTTCTTGATCCTGCCCAAGAGTCATTCTAAGCAATCCAAGACTCAACAAATGATCACTTAAAGATACTTTCCATTCATGGTAGTTATATGGAGTGAGGATTTTAACCTTTGAATTATTCATATTAACACCAAATAATGACTGATAACTACTTATAACTTCTTCAAATGACTGATGCAAATCAAAAAATTGAAATCCAAGGATTAACCAAGTGCATTTATAGCCCCAAAATAGCCTATTGCTGAAAGTGATATGTCTACCCAAAATCACTCAAATCTGATTGCAGATCTAGAAAGTAGATGAAAAATCATGCACTTAAAAAAAAAAATTCACCTCAAAATGTTATCGTATGTGCCCAAACGAAGCCCTGGAAGTTGCAGAAATTAGGAATAGACAGGTACAGTCATCAAAATCTACAATTTCTGACAAATGAAGCCACCAAAATTCAAAATCAACACCACCACTAGATTTTTGATGAAATTTTACCCAATTTACAAAAAAATTGCTCGAAAAAAGGAGCAAAAATGAGCAAGTTATGGCCCCTCAAAGTTGGACTACAAAAACCAAAATGCAAATGGTGAAGGCAGAATAATCTCAAACCCTAATGATGTCAGTGATCTACAGGATTAAATTTGATGGCTAGATGACCATCATAAAAAGCCAATTTTTCCCTTTTTCTACGGCTGAATGGGCATCAAATTTAAGATTGTCAAGTAGGTGATGTTAGCAAAATCTGGTCCCAATGATTGACATGGCGCTGAGTTGGATGGCCGTACTATACAGATCTGATGTATTGGTGATGTCAGCAAGCTGACTGGGTAGATTATGTGGCTGATTAGGTTGTCCAAGTGGCAGTTGATGTGTCGCGAGGGCCTTGCAGAGGGTGACATCATGTGTCTGGCAGAGCTGGTGATGTGTCCCGCTTTCATGTCGATTGTCTATGTTGTCAAGATGGCAGGATGCCACATGGCATGTAGTGACTGGTCCTACATGTCTTAGATGGTGGGGCCATGGATCTGGGCGGCGCGGTGGAGTAGATTGGCTGCGGCTGGGCTAGTGAACGGAGGAGCGGCGGTGGCCGCTTTGCACAGAGGAGGCGCGTGGGGGAACCGGGACTGAGGCGGAGGTGTTGGCCGCTTGTCGGTGGAGCGGTGGCTACAGTGGGGATCATGTGGAGGAGGCACCTCAGCAGTGGTGTAGCCGGGAGCGAGTGGCACGTTTTAGTCCCACATTCAGTGGGAAGAGATCTTCAGGCCGCTTTTTATATGCGGGCACTCCAACTTAAAATAAATCAAGCATCGAGGCTTGTGTTGTTTCAGTCTGTGGTTGGTGTGCGTTGGGGATGTCCGCCTTGGCTCACTGCTTGATGATGTCATGATAATAGAAGTACACGATCTGCTATGGCTAGGACACATACTAACATGGAGCCGTACCAACCCCGGATAAATCAAAACTTTTTTTGCAAGAAAAAATAATTCTAAAAATAGCAGCAATTAAAAAAAAAATTTAAAAATTGAAAAATTGTACTGCAGAGGCAGATCGGGCTGTATGGTCCGATTTGCAAAAAAAATTTGCCTTGGATTTGACTTTCACCAAATATGGGCGAATTTATAGTCAATTTTAACTGAAACAGCCTCCTAGACACAATGGTGAGGTCATATCTGCTCCAAGATGCCTCTATCGCACGCTGGTTGCCAGATCTGAGATTTGGACCTTCAAAGCTTGCATCAAGATCTCTTCAAATCAACTGATCTAAATGCTCCAATGGCTCTGATACCATGTAAGAATTTGCAAATAGCAAATATTGAACCAAGGATCTAGAGGTTGAAGAAAAGCACAAGAGAGAAAATATGAATGCAAGGATGGATTGAATAGATCCAATGAATTAATCAATGCTCAATGATGTTTACCAATGAATGAAATGATTACATAATAGGCCTCCTTATATAGGAAAGGCGATATGAGAGAATGATAAGGAGATGATAAGCTATCACCTATGCTAGGTGTAATCACATGTCCACCAAATGTGGATCATCCTCCAATATGCAATAAAGTATGTGCATTGGATTAGGATGATAATGTGATAAGAGCACAAAAGGTGGATCTCACACACAACGAGGTATGTGAAGACAACTATCACACCAAAAGTGGAATTTCTCCTACACCATGTGCTTAATAGATGTGCACACTCCTAGGTGTCTCAATCACAAATTACTATGCAATGCATTAACCTAAGTAAGATTAAGTAAAGTGTAATTAGGAATAATTAATTACACCAACAGTATCCAATGGTGAAAACCTCTCAAAGGAACTTGAGGATGGGAAGCTTGATATCCTACCTGATCACTTTTAGGAAAAATCTTAAGTAATAATTGAACCAACACAACCAATTAACTTGGGAACAACTGAGGCACCATAGATGATTCACATAGGACAATCATTATCTGAGGAAGAAAAATAATAGTTCACAGAGTTTTTCAAAGAAAATAAGATCAAATTTGCATGGTCCTATTCAGATATGTTGGATTTGGATCATGGTCTCATTATGCACCATCTCTCTATAGCTCCAAGAATCAAGCCAATAAAAAAAATAATCAGAAAGATGCATCCTCATGTGGTATTGTTGGTCAACGTAGAATTAGAAAAGATTTTAAAAGTTGGATCTATCTAGGTAATAGATTATGCAAAATGGATTTCTAATATCATCCTAGTTTCTAAAGAAGACAAATCCATCAGAGTATGCACTGACTTCATAGATTTAAACAAGGCATGTCCTAAAGATGATTTTCCTCTTCCCAACATTGATGTGATTGTGGATCTCACAATGGGGTATGAAATGTATTCATTAATGGATGGTTTCTCAGGTTATAATCAAATCAAGATAGTACCTGAAGATCAGGAGAAGATAACTTTTACTTGTGCTTAGGGCACGTTCTGTTGGAATGTCATGTCTTTCAATCTTTAAAACACAGGTGCAGCATATCAAAGGGAAATGACAACTATATTTTATGATATGATGCATAAGAATATGGAAGAGTATGTAGATGATACACTAGAAAAATCAGCCAACAGGGTAACACATATAGAAGACCTAGGGAAAATCTTTGACAAAATAGAGCAATTTCAACTCAGATTATATCCAAAAAAGTGTGTATTTGGAGTAAGTTCAAGGAAACTCCTGGGATACATAGTATCAGCAAAAGGGATTGAAGTAGATCCAAAAAATTTTAAAGTAATCTTGGAGATTGAACCTCGTAGAAAGATAAGCCAAATGAGAACGTTGCAAGGAAATATTCAATCAATATGGCAAATTATGTCACAATTAGTAGCCAAAGCTCAACCATTTACCAAGACATTACACAAAAGAGATATCTTCAATTGGGACGAGGAATGTGAGATAAATTTCAATTAGATAAAATAATACTTAATGAATCCACCAATACTTATGGCTACTATTCAAGGTAAACCACTACTACTTTACATATCTGGTATGACAACATCATTAGGAGATCTATTGGCACAAGAAGATGAGAGAAAAAAAGAAAGAGCTATATATTACATAAGGAGAACACTTATAACCTACGAGCTAAACTATAACATTATTGAAAAGGCTTGCCTCGTTGTGGTATTTGTATCACAAAATCTTTGACATTACATGTTATCCCACACAGCGAAGCTAATTTATAAAATTGATCCTCTAAAGTATCTACTAAACAGAGTAACATTGACTGGAAGGTTAGCAAAATAGGTCTTAATATTGAGTGAATTTGATATTGAATGTGGAAAAGAAGGCAAAGGACAAATTATTGTTGATCACCTAGCTAACACACCAATTCAAGATAAGAAGCCATCAATTACAAAGCTTCCCGATGAAGCAATACTACACTTAACAAAATACCCATGGAAGATGTTCTTCGATGGTTCATTCACCCAATAAAGGTCAGTAGCTGGTGTATTGTTTATGGGTGGCTGCAAGAAGTTGAGTCCCACTTTTGGCCAAAAAGTGGAAGTGTTTTCTCTATTTTTCAAATTTTATTTCAATTGATGTCAAAATTTGAGGCACTTAAAGATTGAATCTTGAAAAACTTTAGTAATATAAAATTTAGTGCTCAAAGTCTAGTTTTCAAATATGTAATTTATTTCAATACCCACATGGTATAAATTGAATTTTAGCATGCATGTTTAAAAGCCACTTTTTCAAAATGTATGTTTCAGGACCACACCTCACACGTGTACGACCACCCTTTTTTGAAGTAAATGAATGTATTTTTATGAATCCTTTTGGGAAAAGGTACCTAAGACACTGAAGATTGATGAGAATATTTTATCTTTTTTTTATTGAATATTTTTTTAATTAATTTTTAATTGACTATAAAGTACATTGTTGAAACCTCTGGTGTACGACCACCATAATTTCATGATAACTTCACTTTTTTCAAAATAAAATAAAAAATTTCAAGGAAATTCTATGTATATTGATGTCATATAACTCTTTTTTTCAAAAAATGTAAAATTAAAAAAGTTATTAAAGTTTTAGTTAACCTTAGGTACCATGTTGGCTCAATAAATATTATAAAAATATTAAAATTTATCATATCACAATAAAATTTATATTTTTATAATCTGCACAATAAGAGCTAAAATAAATTTTTGTTTTATCGAAAAATTCATTCAGGAAGGTGTCCAAAAAATTATGGCAAGGTAAAAAATTTATCCTGTAATGCCTTAGAGCCATATTTTTGTAGGGCCAAGCATAGGCTTGGTCCAACCAAGCCTATCCCGAACCAAAAACCAAGCTAGTGGGTACGGTTCCCGCTCATAATTTTACACAACGAGTGCCCATTTTTTAAAATTCACAAACAGGCACCTGTTTTGTGAAATTACAAAACGGGTGCCCATTTCATTTAAATAGCAGGCGCCCATTTCATAAAGAGTCGTTGTAGCCAAAAAACAAGATTGTGGGCCTGATCTCAATGATTGACGAGTTTTCAATCATTTTTTTACCGATATGTACAGGTAAACAGAATATTTTGATCAACATTCTCTTCTTTTGTCTTGTTTTGGATCTGACATTCAAAAAGAATAATTCAAGAACTTGAATCTTGGTGCAAAAATAGGATCAAACCAACGCAAAAAGAGGCTAAGAAATGTTTTGACAACTGAAGAGGTTGCAACAAATAGAGAGGAGGCAAAATGACAACGGGAAAGAAGAGAAAGACTTCAAAAAATGAATAATGTTGGAGCATTGAGTTCAACAATTATTTCAAAAGAGGAGGACAATGAAGACACCATAATGGATGCAGAGGTTGAAGAAGAAAATTCAAGTGCATCTTCTAATCCAGTATTGGATACATGTATGTCTTCACATCCAAACGTAACTTATTCTAATAAAGAAGTTCATCAATTGCTAGAAGCAGGTTACAATATAAATAATTTAAATTTTATTCCTGAAAATAGATTAACAAATTTAATTGCATGTCAAATTCCACAAATTAGTAATGTTAATCATAATGATAAAGGAACTGAAAGTCAAACCTCGATTGAAACTGAAAATCAAACACCAATTCAGATTGAAATCAACAATGTGGATGTAGACATAGAAACATCGATTGAGAAAGAAACTCCTTTGAATGATAATGAAATAAATAAACAATTTCAAATAAAAAATGATGTGCTAGACAATCTATGTGGTTTGGTTTCATGGAGACAGATTATGACACATGGGAGCAAATTGTTTAGACAATTTTTTTCTAATAAAAAATTTGGGTTTCAATGTCAATTAATGTTACAATTAATTAAAATGTCTAAAATGTGAAAAGTGATGAAGAGGTTAGGCATTTATGTGAAATCCAAGAAGAAGGATGAGTCTCTTAAACAAGTTGTATCAACTGTTTCTAGTGCCTTTGACACAATTGGAAAGAAAAGTAGTTCTAAAGATAGTATGTGGCATGACGAGCAATAACAACAACTTTAGTAAACAAAACTACTACTGATAAAAGAATGATTTCAAACATAAGTGGATATCTTAATATTCATTGTAAAATTTTAACAAGAGCTGTAAAGAGAAGAGCTAACTTTGAAAGTGATCCGACAAACCATTTATGGACCTTTAGTGGCAGACTCCTGAGGTCTGACATGAAACTTACTGGTGAAGTCAAAACTTTGATTGAAAAATTTTGGCACGATAATACTAGAGTATCCCCTAATGCCAGAGATGTTCTTAAGTTAAGAGTTGGTTCAAAAGCTCATGATCCACATCCAAAACACCTTTTAGATATGACTCAAACAGAATTATATAAAAAATTTGTGGATGATAAGGTGTTAACTATTAGTATTAGTCAAAGATCTTTTGAAAAATGTAAACCATGGTATGTAAGAATTAACAAAGAAAGAATCACCTGTTGTTGCAAAACTCATGTTTAATTTCATTATTATTATGATATTTTTTGATCTATATGTTCTACTATGCATACTAATGAAATGTTGCGGGAATGTGGTATAAATATACCACCTCAAACTGTAAAGGAGTTTATATCAAGTTTGTTTTGTAACCCACCTAATGGGAAATTTTATCTTTTGAATGCATGTGTTTCTGGTGTATGTGATGTATGTGGCAATCTTACATTATTAGATTAATGTTTGCATGAAAATATTTCATTTGATTTTGGACAACAATTAGTTGATGTACAAAGATTGAAAACTGTCGAGTATCCATTAAAGGATGGAAAATTTGGAAAACGGTGCAATCTAATAACTGAAAAACTTAATGTTCATGCTTTTATGAATTAATTCAAGAGTAAGGTCATACCTAAATATGTGAAACACTCTCAAAATTATATATGGATTGATGGATAATTTTACATATGCAAGAATACATTTCTAATTGGTAGTATACTTCCAGTCGTTGACTTTGTAGAGAACTACACGCTTGCACCACAAGATGAGATCTAGCAGAGTATTATAATTTAGTGCAAGTAACAATTTTTGTTCATATTATCTATAGGCATGAACCTGATAGTACAGAAGAGGATCAGAAAATATTGAGAGAGTACCATTTCTATATGAATGATAATAAGCTACACTCATGAAAGTTTATCCAGTATTGCTTTTAGACCTTTTATGAAAATTTAAGGGAGAGAGAAATTCATATAACCCAATATCTAATATGGTTAGATAATTGCACATGGCAATTCAAGAATGCTAGAATGTTTTATTGGTTGAGTGGGACGCATAAGAAAATAAATATCCAACATATCTGGAGTTTTTTTGAGGTTGGACATGGGAAGGGAGAACATGATGGTGTTGGTGCATGTGTTAAGAGATCCCTTTGTAGAGAGCAACTCAAATTTGAGGAAAACTCAAAATTTAAAGATGCACGTGCAATTTTTGAATGGTGTAAAACAAGTTTGTCTACAGGATCAAGTCAGAACTCTACAATCAGATGTTTTTTTTGGCTAGTTGAATAGAACAATATCCTTTCAAGATATGATTGTAATACAATCAGCAGATCGACTAAATGACATTCATTTAGGAGTTCTAATTCTAACACTTGGACTATATGGACTAGGGAGCTTGCATGTTTTTTTTAATTTTGTGTTGCAGGTGAATGGGAAGAATGCGAGAATAGATAATGGGTTGAAGAATGGCAACAAAAATCCTTAACACCTAGCGATACAAAAGATGAAGATGATATAATAAATCAAGACCTAGATCATACCTTTGATGAACTACAACTGATTTAGAACTTGAATGGATAATCTGTAATTCAAGATTACTGAGAAGCTGTTGATTAGATATGCAAGATGATTAAATCAGTGTTATGTTGTCATTGATGTCAACTAGCTTGACAGTACTTATCTTATAAGTTACTATACCGACACATCTAAAGAAAGGTAAAAGAGATGAAGAACATAAATATCTACATGAGGAAGATGTATATGTCAGATGAGGATAAGGAATATACTGAATAACTTGTTGATGAGTCTATGACTTGATGATATCGACTTTATTATGTTGCATTCATCTATGATGAAGAATAGAGCTGAAAGACACAAAGCAGTGTTATCGGTAAATGAAGCATTCCAGTATACACCGATGGAGTGTAGTGTATACCGAGCATAGTGTTAACCAAGCTTGTGTTCACCAATGCATTTCTTTGTTAACCAAGCATAATAGAAAGGAATTAAATGATCAGTTTAGCAGATAAAGTGATGAGCTGGAAAGTGTATGAAATCAAGGTAACAGATAAGTTTTGTTATGAAGATCGACGACTAACATAATTCAAGGAAGATCTAATGGAGCAGATTGAAATGTGTTATTGACACATCAATCGAGGAAGCTTAAAGTGACAAAATCTATGAATATGATTAAGAGAAAAAATCTGATGGAGGAAAAGAAAATGATTTACTCGTCTATATAAGAGACATTGGTTTCATTGTTGAAAGACATCAGAAGAAGAAGAAACTGCAGAATTCTCACGTGAAGGATTTTTCATGCATTCTAATCATACTGGTTAGTAAGAACCGAGCTGCAAAACAATTACTGAGCTACAGAGAGTAATTACCAACGGACAGTAAGTTGATATAGTATTGAATCTGAAGTGATATATTGATTAGAAAGATTTGAATGAGCTGAACATTGATCTATAAATTGCAATTGAAGTTGTTTCAAGGTAGATCATCTACTGTTATATATTTAACCATTGTACACAGTCAAATCTCTTAACTGAGTGGACTATGAAAGTCTTTTGATGTTTCATTCATAGAGTGAACATTGTTATCCTGTCAACCCCAAAGTGACTGTTGGTTGGACGATAACTTCTAGTCTAAAATCCTCTAACAAGGTCACACCTAACAGTGTGTTTGTAACCTTTAATAGGGTTGGGTCTTCATTGACCTCACTTCAGAAGAGTGAACATTTTGGGTTGTTGGTCCCAGGTGGTTTTTCCCTTCATAGGGTTTCCACGTTAAATCTCTTGTGTTATGTGTTGATTGTGATATTTGCTTGTTATCATACTTTGCATATTACATGTTAGATTTGATTGGTAACTACTATAAAGTTTAGACTGACAATCAGTAAAAACATAGACAGTGAAAGTATTTTATGTTTATCGAGTAGTAGAAGTTGAAGAATTTGTTTTGGATTATACATTTTGTATTGGGACGTTGGATAACTGATTCACCCCCCTCTCAGTTATTCTAACAATTGGTATCAAAGCTGTGGTTGCTTAGAATAGAGTTTTAAGGACTCTAGCACAAAGGTCTCAAGATGTATAAAAGGGAAGTGCCAAAGCTAAACAAAGATAACTTCGCAGTATGGCAAAGCCGGATGATGCTGCACATATCTGGAATAGGGAACTCAGCACTAGAACTGATGAAGAATGGCTACATTGAACCGACACCAGGTCCCTTGACACTTGATCACCTAAAAGATAGGCATGAACACAATATTACTATGATGGAACCTGATGCTGCCTGTACCGATGCAAAATTTGAAGACATTAAGGGATCAACAACTGCCAAAGCCATGTGGGATAAAGTGACTCTAATATACAGTGGAGATGCGAATGTTAAGAGAGCCAAAGAAGAAAGCCTAAGAGGTCATTTTGATGATATGAAGATGAAAGAAGGTGAGAACATTGTGCAATACACAAATAGACTAAAAGAGGTAGTACATGCTATTAGAGCATCAGATGGGGTTATTAAGGATTAAACAGTGATAAGCAAGATTCTCAGAACTTTGCTGCTAGTTTATGTGATCAGGATCTTTGCAATTCATGAAACAAGAGCTACATAGAATCTTACTCTTGACACACTGATCGGTAAGCTTACAACCTTTGAATTGAATAACTTTGACAATAGTGTTGTACCTTCTATTGAATCTGCTTTCATGTCTTCCTTGAAGATTGGTAAGTCTAGTAGTAGGAATAATAAGAATAATGATAGTGATAGTAATACCGATAATGAACTTGATGAGCTTGAAGCTCTTATGGCCAAAAGATTTCCCAAAGGTAAAGGAAGGTATAGAGGCAAGCTACCTTTAGCATGTTTTAATTGTAAATAATTTGGCCACATCGCTGCTAGATATTCGAATAAGAAAGATGATGATAGATCCAAAGACCGATCTAAAGGAAGCTATGGGAGAAGAGTCAATAGCAGCTACCAACACAACAATAGAGATAATCAGGATAGCTATGACAAAGGGAAAAAGGTATGTTACATAGATGAAGAATTTGAATATGAATCTGACATTGATGATGATGTAGAGGTAGTATTTGTTGCTATGAAAGATGATTCAGAGGAAGAAGAGAAACATGAAGAAACAACATTGATCTCTAAAGTAAGTAGAAATAATACATGGATCATAGATAGTGGTTGTACACATCATATGACTGGTGATATAGATAAATTCGATCTACCTGATGAATATGATGGAGGATCTGTAAGGATGCGAAATGATGCACCTTGTATGGTCAAAACCGGATCATGCTATGTGCCATGAATGTCAGAAAGGTAAGATGACTAAGTCTAGTTTTAAGAGCAAAGACTACTCAACAAAGAAGATACTTGAGTTGGTTCATACTGACCTATGTGGTCCTATGAGAACTGAGAGCTATTATGGTGATAGATATTTTATTCTTTTTGTTGATGACTATACTAGACTGATGATTGTTATGTTCTTAAAAGAAAAATCTGAAGCATTTAAGATGTTTAAGTGGTATAAGGCAAAGGTAGAAAAATAGATTGGAAAAGAATTAAAATGCTTAAGATTTGATAGAGGAGGTGAATTTATCTCTGATGAATTTACTAATTTCTGTAATGAGCATGGTATTGAGAGACAGGTCTCTACACTGAGGTTACCTCAGCAAAATGGGATTGATGAAAGAAGGAACAGGTCAATCATTGACTGTGCAAGGACACTGATGATACAAAAGAATATTTCTCAAACATATTGGAGGGAAGTTGTCAGTACAGTTGCATATGTGCTTACTGAGTACAATTGAAGAAGGACACCAACCAGACACCTTATGAGCTATGGTTTGGACACAAACCTACTGTAAGTTATTTCAAGATTTTTGGAAGCAAATGTTTTATTTTGAAAGATGAGAGAAATGGGAAATTTGATTCTAAAGGTGATGAAGGAATATTCTTGGGATATTCTACTAAGAGTAAAGCATACAAATGTCTAAATAGGGTTACAAATAATATAATTGAAAGTACTAATGTCTATGTTGATGAGTTTGATGACAAGAACATAGAGGAAAGAAAGGAACTAGAAGACTATGGTAGATTCACTTACATTGAACTTCTTGACTATCTACCAAAGTCACAACCTATGATAGCCGTTCAACAAGAAAATAACCCTGAGGAATAGGAAAGGGAAACTGACAAACAAGATGGTGCTACCGAGCAAGCACATGAACCTAAACAGGATGAACAAGAAAGAAGAAATCAAGTACTAGCTAGTTTTGTCAGAAGACATCATCCTGAGACACAAATTATTGGAGACAGACAAGCTGGCATGCAGACAAGAAGCAAAGCAAGACAAGGTACATGTCTAGTTTATGAATTTGATCCAAAAAATGTGAAAGTTGCATTAGAGAATGAAGAATGGGTTAATGCAATGAAAGAGGAAATAGAGAAAATAGAGAAAAACAAAACATGGAGCTTAGTACCTTGACCAAAGGACAAGAATGTTATTGATACTAAATGGATATTCAGGAACAAACTGAATGAAAATGGTGAAGTGACAAGAAATAAAGTGAGATTGGTATGCAAGGGATATGCACAAGAAGAAGGCATTGACTATGATTTGACATTTGCACTCATTGCTAGATTGGAAGGAGTTGGAATGCTACTTGCATATGCTGCACACAAGAAATTTAAGGTTTATCAAATGGATGTGAAGTTAGCATTTCTGAATGGTATACTTGAAGAAGAGGTCTACATAGAACAACCAGAAGGATTCATTAATCCAGACAACAAAGACATGGTATGTAGATTACACAAAGCTTTATATGGTTTGAAGCAAGCACCGAGAGCATGTTATGAAAGGCTGCATACTTACTTGTTAAGTATTGGATTTGTAAGAACCAATGAGAACAATAATTTGTACATGAAAGGTGATATTGATGACACTATTATTATTGCTAAAAATTTTGTTGATGATATTATTTTTGGAGGTCAAGATCATGTATGTAAATCTTTTGTTGAAGACATGAGGAATGAGTTTGAAATGTCTATGTTCAAAGAGATTAAATTCTTTCTAGGACTACAAGTGATTCAGCAGAGTGATGGGATATTCATCACACAGTCCAAGTACATAAAGGAAGTCTTGAAGACATTTGGCATGGAAGATGCTAAACCTGTGGGAACACCGATGGCTACTGGAAGTAAATTGACAAAGGAAAATGAAACTACAGAGGTAAACCAGACACTTTACCGATCCATGATTGGTAAACTAATGTATGTAGTTCACAGTAGACCAGATATAGCACATGCTGTGGGAATTGTTGCTAGATATTCTACTAATCCTACAGAATCACACATGATTGCTACTAAAAGGATCTTAAGATACCTAAAAAAGATAGAGGATTATGGATTATGGTATCCTAAGGAAGGTAAGTTTGAATTGAAGGTCTACACCGATGCTGATTGGGCTAGAAATGTGGATGACAGAAAAAAGCACCATTGGAGGAGCATTTTTCTTTGGTGAAAGACTTGTAACCTGGACAAGTAAAAAGCAGGCTTGTATTTCTTAGTCTACAGCTGAAGTAGAGTATGTTGCTGCTGCTACTAATTGCTTAAACATTGCATATATCAAGCAAGTTTTAGAAGGAATGAATGAGGTAATCACTGACCCGGTGATTATATACTGTGACAACACAAGTGCTATTAATGTTTCAAAGAATCCAATGATGCACTCTAAGATAAAGCATATATCAATTAAGTGTCATTACTTAAGAGAACAAGTGCAAGAGAAGCAAGTGAAGTTAGAATTTGTTACATCCAAAGAACAACTTGCAGATATCTTTACAAAGCCTCTACCGAAGGACACATTTGAATACTTGAGGACTAGACTTGGGGTCTGTCCCCTGTCTATCGGTCACTAATGTGATCTAGATGTTGCATCAGCCTAATCTTATTAGAAGATCATTCATGTTGATGCAGCATCGTTCACACTTTGGATAATGTTCAAGGTTGTGATTAAGTTTGAAGAACTTAAACAGATTGGGATATCAGTATACAAAGATACATAGATTGTATTGGACAACAAAGATTCACTTAGCTACTACAAAGCTGATTATTTATTTATTTCTTTGGCATTGTTGTCAAAGGGAGAGATAAATAATATGAAAAGGAAAAGGAGAGATATGCACCGATGAGAACTATCTAAGGGAGAGAATGGCAAAGCTATATTTTTTTAATGTTGTTTAGTAACGTAGTGATTAAACATATTAAGCTAGGGAGAGCTTACACAACATTTTATCACAAAGTTGTAGAATACATGTTTGGTATGTGTATGGTACACTTCATATTACTTGAGTTGCGATCAATGCCAAAGGGAGAGATTGATGAACTACAAGTGATTTAGAACCTGAATGGAGAATCTGTAATTCAAGATTACTAAGAAGTTGTTGATTAGATATGCAAGATGATTAAATCAATATTATGTTGTCATTGATGTCAACTAGCTTGATAGTACTTATCTTGTAAGTTACTATACCGACACATCTAAAGAAAGGTGAAAGAGATGAAGAACATAAATATCTACATAAGGAAGATGTATATGTCAGATGAGGATAAGGAATACACTGAGTAACTTGTTGATGAGTCTATGACTTGATGATATCAACTTTATTATGTTGCATTCATCTATGATGAAGAATAGAACTGAAAGACACAAAGTAGTGTTGTCGGTAAATGAAGCATTCCAGTATACACCAACGGAGTGTAGTGTATACTAAGCGTAGTGTTAACCGAGCTTGTGTTCACCGATGCATTTCTTTGTTAACCGAGCAGAACATAAAGGAATTAAATGATCAATTTAGCCGATAATGTGATGAGCTGGAAAGTGTATGAAATCGAGGTAACAGATAAGGTTTGTTATGAAGATCGACGACTAACATAATTCAAGGAAGATATAATGGAGTATATTGAAATGTGTTATTGACACATCAGTCGAGGAAGCTTAAAGTGGCAAAATCTATGAATATGATTAAGCGGAAAAATTTGATGGAGGAAAAGAAAATGATTTACTCATCTATATAAGAGACATTGGTTTTATTGTTGAAAGATGCTGAAAGAAGAAGAAATTGCAAAATTATCATGGGAAGGAGTTTTCATGCATTCTGATCATACTGGTTAGTAAGAACCGAGCTGCAAAACAATTACCAAGCTACAGAGAGTAATTACCGACAGACAGTAAGTTGATATAGTATTGAATCTGAAGTGACATATTGATCAGAAAGATTTGAATGAGTTGAACATTGATCTGTAAACTACAATTGAAGTTGTTTCAAGGTAGATCATCTACTATTACATATTTAACCATTGTACATAGTCAAATCTCTTAACCGAGTGGAATATGAAAGTCTTTTGATGTTTCATTCATAGAGTGAACATTGTTATCCTGTCAACCCCAGAGTGACTACTGGTTGGATGATAAATTTTGGTCTAAAATCCTCTAACAAGGTCACACCTAACAGTGTGTTTGTAACCTTTAACAGGGTTGGGTCTTCACCGACCTCACTTTAGAAGAGTGAACATTTTGGGTTATTGGTCCCAGGTGGTTTTTCCCTTCACAGGGTTTCCACGTTAAATCTCTTATGTTATGTGTTGATTGTAATATTTGCTTGTTATCATACTTTGCATATTACATGTTAGATTTGATCAGTAACTACTATAAAGTTTAGATTGACAATCGGTAAAAACACAAACAGTGAAAGTATTTTATGTTTACCAAGTAGCAGAAGTTGAAGAATTTGTTTTGGATTATACATTTTGTATTGGGACACTATTTAACTCATTCACCCCCCTCTCAGTTATTCTAACAGCCTTTGCATCAGAAGATTATGATCGTGTTTCAGACCTCGTACAACCTGGTCATTTAATTCAATTTATTGTAAAACTTTAAATTATATTAGTTACATGTGTATGTCATATAATTTATGATTATATTTGAATTATAAACCTTTAAACAATTTTTATTTGTGCATGTACTTAATTTTGTTTTGCAGGACATGTGTATGTTGTTGTTGCACCTGAGGATAATGAAAGCAGACAGAGTATTGGTTAGCTCAATGTGTAGAACCTAAGAAGAAGTTGATATGTCATCAAGTAGATGATGATGATTTTCAGTATCCAATTGGGTATGTTGTGGTAGTTGGTACATGGCTATGCAAATACCTAACAAGAAGGAATGGTTTGCCAGCTTTTGAAGACTACCAATCAGAAAAGAAGATTATGACTATTCCCATTTGGTAGTGGCAACAAATATCAAATTGGAAAGATACAAAGGGAGACCTGCTAATAAAATTTTATGGACACTTTCAATAGAAGAGCATGAGGCAATCATAGACACATTGTAGAAAAGAGAGGATGCTGATGGTACATTAGGTTGAATCAAATTTATACATGTAAGTTTTTGTTCAATTTGTCTTATTTT
Organism: Chamaecyparis obtusa; assembly: GCA_027943335.1. Lineage (NCBI taxonomy): Eukaryota > Viridiplantae > Streptophyta > Pinopsida > Cupressales > Cupressaceae > Chamaecyparis > Chamaecyparis obtusa. The sequence continues at coordinate 651,332 of BSBK01002847.1, forward strand.
TATATGTTTTTCTATATATAAATATCTATGTATTCTTTGAAGTGTCATAATTTATAATTTAAAGATATAGATTTGAAATAAATTAAAATTGACTTTAAATGAACTTGTGTAAATTCTAACATTTCAACATTTATTTTTATGATGCAGGATATCTTGAACAACATAGACATGAACTATTTATGCAGTACAATTCACTCTTGTATTCGTCCAATTTTGGTTTTGTAATTTAAGTTCATGAACTCACTTTTATTCATCCAATTTTGTTTTAAATATTTAGGTTAAATTCATAGTTGTATTCACCTAATTTTGTTCTAAATATTAAACTATGAACATTGGTCAAATTATGTTCACTTAATAGATTATGATATATTTATTTGTGCATCCATAAATTCATTGTTGAAATTAATAGATCTCATTATTAGATAGATGGTTTTTAATGGTTAATCAAAGTCAATAAATTACTTGTAACATCAATATTGTTCTTGTCAATTACATGAATTAATTTAGATCTCATTGAACTATCTATAGATGGTTTTTAATAGTTAATTATCAAAGTCAATATTAAGTTTGTAACATCCATATTGTTCTTCTCAATTACATGTATTAATAGATCTCATTGTTAGATAGATGGTTTTTTAATAGTTAATCAAAGTGTTCACATTAGTTGTAATGTATCTAGATATTGTTCTTCTCAATTACACATGAATTAATCTAGATCTCATTGAACTATCTATAGATGGTTTTTAATAGTTAATTATCAAAGTCAATATTAAGTTTATAACATTGATATTGTTCTTGTCAATTACATGTATTAATAGATCTCATTGTTAGATAGATGGTTTTTTAATAGTTAATCAAAGCGTTCATATTACTTGTAATGTATCTAGATATTGTTCTTCTAAATTACACATGAATTAATAGATCTCATTGTTAGATAGATGGTTTTTTAAGGATATTGATAAATTTAATTACAATTGATATTAAACATGATCATATTACATAAGCTCATATATCTACATTCAAACCACTATTTGAAAAAATCATGAAATAGGATTAAAAGTCCATGAATAAGATAAGTAACATAACAAGTCCTAAAATAATTTACATGTATCATAATGTCCATCATATCAACTCATGATATATATAATCACAAAACAAAGTCCTACTCTAAAAACAAGTTCAAGTACAATATATGATAACAAGTGGACTAGTATGTAATGCAAGTCCTACTCTAACAACAAGTAAAAATAATATGACAAGAAGTCACCATAACACAAGTCCAAATAACATGATAACAAGTAGATCAAGAACATATATATATAACATGTGCCATCATAAAATGTCCATCATATAAAAAGTGAAAATAATGTATGTGAATAGTATAATCTAACTCTACTCATCTAGTTGATCTGCAATCCTCTTCACTCCACATGAACAGGACTGTGATGCATCAACATGCTATGTCTGGTCCTGAGTACCCTTAGTGGGACATGAAGGTCCTCCCTCAACTACATCAAAAGTGGATGTAGCCAAGTCTTGTAAAAACATTTAAAGTACAAATTTTTAATAATTAGGTGTAAAAGATCTAGATACACAATGGACATTGAAAAATTACTTTTAATCATGACCTCAAAGGGTACTGTCGATGGTTGTATTTGGCTTAATCATGTAGCCATGCCAAGACTCATGGTGATGTCGACCTAAACAACATATATAAAGCATGAATCAAACTTATAGTACATATACATAAATTATAAAGTATATATAACTTGACTATAAATTTATGGAATAAAAGCATGTACATTATCTGTGTGTGACACGTAGCTAATGTCACTGATGAGTCAGGACATAAATGTGATTGTGCAACATGAGGACAATCCAAAAGCCTACAATTGCAAAAAATTAAGTGTGAATCAAAGTTATACATAAATTAGTAAGATATAAACACTTAAAATTAATAAATGAAAAACATACTACAGGTATATGTCGCTAACTCTCGGTGACTAGTGGAGCAGAGAATGAAGGACTTCCAATCTCAGTGGTACATGAAAGACCCTACAAAATCACAAAAATATGTCAAACACATTATCAATTAAAGTTTATTTTGTTTAAAGTTTAAATGTATCAAGATCAAAGTGCATACCGTGAACAAAGCACTGAGATGTTGAGGTGTGGATGTCATATGATGGAAGCTAATGAATGATGGAGGGTCAACCCTCCTATGTTCACCAAAAAATCTACATGTTATGGTTCATAATTATATAAATATGAAATTTAATATTGCACTATATAAATTATAATTAAATTTACCTCTGCGGGATGATCATTGTCTGCATTGATAAAATCAACATATGATGTGATATCATCTTTGACATCACCATGTGTGCCACCATCTTTGACATCACCTTCGACATCACCATGTGCACCACCATCATCATTAACACATCTACCATGTGCGACACCATCATCATCAACATATCCACCATGGGAAACATAGGCAACATTAGGATCAGTCTGGGGACCCCTCCATATACTCCCACAAATCATGCAAACATGTGTTATGTTGGGGGCAGCCCTCGCATGGGTCAAGTGTTGTAATAAATTACCCGTAAGGGCACTCAAAGAACTAAAAGATGACTGTACTGCTCGATGATGGATAGGTGTAGGAACTACAGGAGAAGGAAGAGGAACACGGGGCTCATTGCGCACATGATTTCTAGTTCTATCACTCAATTTGGCCCCTAGCCTTTCCTGTGGCATGCCCCGACCAACCCCCCAGAATGCTCTCATGTCAAAATAATTGGGTTTCCTACCAAATTCAAATTCAGCCCATAATTTTTTCAAAAAATAAAGTGGGACCTCATGATTAGTGTGTGGTGGATGGTCAAATACCATCCACCACCACTCCCAAAAATGCTCTGCTATACCGGGGTGTCTACACCATCTAATAGAAATACGTGGCTTCTTTCCAAGTATCTCCTCACCTGTTTTAGGGTTCAAAAAATAGTGTGCCATATCAGTTTTTGTAATTTTTAAATTATTAACCTCTTTATAAGAGAGGCCGTCAGCATAATAGCCACACATACTCTCCCTCCATGACTAGAAACTATCAATCTCAGAGTCTAATGTGTGTACTGAATCTACTATGCCTTGCATGCTATTTGCAAGGCATAGTAGCTGGGCCGATGGATAGGGATTATTCCTAATAATATTTACATCTCTCATTATTGCCTCTACATTTCTCCTAATATTATCTCTCAACTTTGGAGGTGGAGGTGGAGGTGGTGGTGGTGGTGGTGGTGGTGGTGCATGCTGACCTATAAGCTCATCAATGTGAAAATCATCCATATTTTTAATTTGTGTACATATAAAAATATGAAAATTTACAATTATCATATTGTAAATTACATTTTACCTTACAAAGAATGACTTAAATAATTAAAACTTAAAACAAATAATCTAAACATTTTACCTGAGAGAGAGAGAGAGAGAGAGAGAGAGAGAGAGAGAGAGTTAAATAAAAATTTAAGTACATGTCATAATTTAAAAATTAACATATAAGTTATTTACATTTTACAGGTTACAAAGACAATCAAGACAAATGTTCAAATGTTTTTTTATGTTTTTTTAAAGAACGTACACCTACTTGGTTGAAAAAGATTCCAAGGTTTTTGATGTTTTTAAAACTCTATGTTTCAAAAGGTTTTGATTTAAGGAACATGTTTTAACATTTTTTAGAGAGAGAGAGGAGAGAGAGAAAAGAGGAGAGAGAGAGAGAGTTTTGTTTACGTAAATATTTCTTTCTAACTATGGTTTGTTATTTTATTTACACATGTATAAATTTATGTTTTGGTTTTCTACTTAGGGTTTCGTAATTTAATTGTGTCTAGGTTTACATTTTTGTTTTACTACCTAGGGTTTAATTAAAAGTTTTAACAGTTTTCTACTTTGGTACACTAATTTACAAAGTAAATTAAAATTAAAAAGAACTAATTGAAACATAAAATATAATTAAATTTATACAATAATTTTGAAAACAATATTAAACTGCATTTTTAAATTAAAAATAACTTGAAACTACAATTTTTAATGACAAAAATCATTAAAAAATAATAATTAAAAATAATAGTACGTACCTAGAACATGAAAAAAATGGCTGAGGGGGTCGACAGGAGAAGCTGAAACGGGCACCTGAGCTCTGCAAAACGTGATCCCATTCTCGACAATGAAAATGACAAACAAAATGGTTAAAAATAAAAAATAAATAGATTTCCAAAATAAAATGATTAAAAATTAAAAAAATAAATAGATTTCCAAAACGAGCGCCCGATTTGTAGAAATCGGGTGCTCGTTTCACTTTAGGTGCCCGATACGAAATGGACGCCCAATTTTTAAATGGGCACCCGATTTTTGAATATGGATCGGGCTCCCGAACCTAAACTGGTGCCCAATTTGTAAAAAATCGGTTGCCCATTTCTTATTGCAAAATTTTTTGGAAGCAGACTTTTGCAGAATTGGTACCCAACTTTCAACATTCACCCTTATAACTCCCTAAGGATACAAAGTTCCTAAAGCATACAAAATGATCTTTCCATGTAACAACAATATTGTTGAATATGAAGCTTTAGTAAATGGATTGAAGATGACAATTGAATGGAAAATTATGGAGTTACATGTTTATGGAGATTCACAGTTAATAATCAATCATATCAATGATCAACACCAAATAAAAGATGAAAAAATAATGACATATGAACAACCCCATAATAGGTAATAATAATCATGCCATGGTTTCTCCTAGGAATAATATATTCAAACTAAGTATCATTTTCCCTATCATGAAGTGCATTTAAATTGTCAACCCAGGGATGTATACTTGAAATGGGACAGCACGATTTGTGCACTAAGTCTCTCATGGAGTCATTTAGCTTAAGCTGCAGGAAGGAAAATACATAAAAGAAACTTACACTATTGCTACAGGAAAGTAAACACGTGCATCTACTAATGAAAATGGTGTTAACACCTATAAATTCAATCCTAATTTATTCTATCAACCCAAAGCATTCACAATGATTATTTTTGTAAGTGTTGTAGGAACATACACATTGTATAGCGCTATAGGCAAGAACAATGAACTCTACTTGAACTGTTGTAAATGCTCAAACAACTTAATCTAATCTACTCTAATCCACCTTCTAAGTGGGCCCCCTTGGTCGACTTCTGCTAGCTACCAACATAAAATAGAACTCAAAATCACTTCTTCATTGTATTTCCAGAAAACTGATTACATTATCATAAGACAACACACAAAACTGTAAAAGTAACTTTGCTTCAAATAATAAGAATAACACAACCATCTAACTAACTTTCTAACCATCATCTCCCTTTATATAGAGGATTGATGCTTATTTGAACACAAAAGATAGTCTCTAACTAATTTGTGCCATAAAGAAAGGAAAGTGCAACAGTCCAGGACATGATATCATAAAGGCTACATAACCGCTTAATAAAATATTTATCACATAGAAGATATAGCACAAACGTGTTCCTATATTTCCTGGAACAATTCTCCCTTCAAATTATTGGGTATGTATTGTGGTACCATAATGACTTTCCACCATCGTGACTGAGTCTTCCTTTCTCTTCATCAATGCTTGTTGATCCATTCTTCAGTCACTCCTTTTTCCCTGGAAAGTTAGTAGCATATATATATCTTCATGCATTTAACCATTCAACTAATCCATATATTAGAACACACATTCAAACAATTATATGAAATACTGCAACATATGTATAATATTTGGCAAAGCATATCAACTATTATCTACCCATGGGTTTTGTTGGTTTGACTATACTTATAGCATGTTCATAAGTTCAAATACTAAAAAGGCATAACAAGTGTTTTAGAAATGTTTGAAACAGAGCATTAAAGTATCATAAAACAAAGACAAATTATTTACCCATCACCATATAAGAGAATGGTTGATGATCTAAAGAATTTTTTTTGTCTACATTGCATTCCAACAAGTTCCAAGATCAAAAAATAGAGTAGGAGATGCTAAGGCTACTCTAGCCTCAATGTTACAAATAGAAGAACATCAATTCTGCTATGACTTCCTGGAATAAGAATTACCATTTCCTACCTATGATTCCCCAAATTCCCAAATACTAAACACCATTATTGGGCATAATTCCTTGAGATATAGCCACATCTATTCATACCTAAAAGACCAAATTATTCTTGATGGATTATCTAGAAATGAAAAAAGAAACCTTATTCAACATGCATCATGTTATCTAATCATAGCTAATTACTTATATAGGCTATTAGAATAATTGAGAGGGGGGTGAATCAGTTATCCATAGTCCCAAATCAAAATGTATAATCCAAAACAATTTACTTAAACTTCTGCAGCTCGGTAACATAAAATACTGTATTGTCTGTGCTTTTACCGATTACCAGTCAAATAACATATAATGATTACCAATCAAATCTAACATGTAATATGCAAAGTATGATAACAAACAATCCCCACAATGAACACATAACACAAAATATTTAACGTGGAAACCCTGTGAAGGGAAAAACCACCTGGGATTGACAACCCAAAAATGTTCACTCTTTTGAAGTGAGGTCAGTGAAGACCCAACCCTGTTAAAGGTTACAAACACACTATGAGGTGTGACCTTGTTAGAGGATTTTAGACCAACCATTATTGTCCAACCATCATTCACTATGGGGATGACAAGATAATAATGTTCATTCTATGAATGATACATATAAGACTTTCAAGTCCACTCTGTTAAGAGATTTCTCTATTTACAATGGTTAAAATGTAACAATAGTTGATTTGATTACAATACAACTTCAATTGCAGATGTTTAGATCTATATTATTCTCATTCAAATCCTTTGATCAATATATCAATTCTATATCAACAATAATCAATGACTTACTGTCGCTTGGTAATAGCTTTCTGATGCTCGGTAAACTCTATAGTTCGATTCTCTTTAACCAGTTTGATCAGGCATACATGAAGCTTGTTCATGTGATAATTCTACAGTCTCCTTCTGGCATGATTTTCATAACGAAACCCTAGTCTCTTAAATAAATAAGTAAACTATTTTCTTCTCTTCCATTAGATTTTGCCGCTTATTCTCCTTCATCCATCTTGCCGCTTAAACCTTCCTCGGCTGATGTGCCGGTAACACATTTTAATTTCATTCTTTAGATCTTCCTTGAATTATGCTAGTCATTGATCTTCGTAACAAACATTATCTCCATCTCTGATTCTGATGTACTTTACAACTCATCAATCCTTAACGGTTAAACTAATCATTTAGTTCCTTTTCTTCTGCTCGGTTAACAAAGAAATGTGTCAGTGAACACAAGCTCGATTTATACTATGCTCGATATACACTACACTACTCGGTGTCTATTGTAATGGTTCATCAACCGACCACACTGCCTTGTGTCTTTCAATTCTTTTCCTCATCATAGATGAATGAAATATAATCAAGTCAATAACATAAGATCATAGACTCATCAACAAGTTACCCAATGTATTCCTTATCCTCATATGTCATATACATCTTCCTCATGTAGATATTTCTGCTCTTCATCTCTTTTACTCATGTTCTACAGATGTTTAGGTATAGTAACTTACAAGATAAGTGTTGTCAAACTAGTTGACATTAATGACAACATATTAATGATTTAACCATATTACATATCTAGTCAGAAACTTGGTGATCTCTAATCACATATCTTCAATTAGGTTCTAAATCAGTTGTAGTTCATCAATCTCTCCCTTTGGCATTGATGGCAACTCAAGAAATATGAAATATACCATACACATACCAAACATGTATTCTACAACTCTGTGAATAGATGTGTACAAGCTCTCCCTAGCTTAATATGTTTAATCACTACGTTACTCAACAACATTATGAATGCAGCTTTGACATTCTACAGATATGATCTTCCAGGTCTTAGATTCCTTCTTCTGTTCTCAGTAACTGATCTTCAGTGCTCTTCCTTTCTTTTAGTTTGTCTCTCCCTTAGATAGATGTTTCAGTGTTCTCATCGGTGCATATTGTTTCATATTGTTTATCTCTCCCTTTAACAACAATGCCAAAGAAACAAATAAACATACAACTCTGTAGTAGCCATGTAACACTCTGTTGTCCGATGCATACTCTGTATCTCTGTATACTGATATGCCAATCTATTCCAATTCTCCAAACTTTTCACAACCTTAGACATGATCCAAAGTGTGAACTATGTTGCATCAACATGAATGATCTTCTAATAAGATTAGGCTGATGCAACATCCAGATCACATTAGTGACCAGTAGATAGGGGACAGACCCCAAGTCTAGTCCTCAAGTATTCAAATGTATCCTTTGGTAGAGGCTTTGTAAATATGTCTGCAAGTTGTTCTTTAGATGTAACAAATTCTAGCTTAACTTGCCTCTCCTGTACTTGTTCTCTCAAGTAGTGATACTTAATAGATATATGCTTTTTTTTAGAGTGCATCACTGGATTCTTTGAAATGTTTATCGCACTTGTGTTATCACATATATAATCACCAGCTCAGTGATTATCTCATTCATACCTTCCAGTACTTGTTTAATATATGCAATATTTGAATAGTTTGTAGCAATAGAAACATAATCTGCTTTGGCTATAAATTGAGAAATGCAAGCCTGCTTCTTACTTGTCCATGTAACAAGTCTTTTACCAAAGAAAAATGCTCCTCCAGTGGTACTTTTTTTGTCATCCACATTTCTAGCCCAATCAGCATCGGTATAGACTCTGAGTTCAAATTTGCCTTCCTTAGGATACCATAGTCCATAATTTTCTATTTTCTTCATGTATCTCAAGATTCTCTTTGTAGAAACCATGTGTGACTCTCTAGGGTTTGCAAAAAATCTTGCAACAATTCCCATAGCATGTGCTATGTCTAGTCTACTATGCACTACATACATTAACTTACCAATCATAGATCAATACAGTGTCTGGTTCACTTTTGTAGTTTCATCTTCCTTAGTCAGTTTACATCCAGTAGCCATCGGTGTTCCCACAGGTTTAGCATCCTCCATGCCAAATGTCTTCAATACTTCCTTGATATATTTGGATTGTGTGATGAATATACCATCACTCTACTAAATCACTTGTAGTCCTAGAAAGAACTTAATCTCTCCGAACATAGACATTTCAAATTCACTTCTCATTTCATCAACAAATGACTTATAGATTTGATCTTGTCCTCCAAATATAATGTCGTCCACAAATATTTTAGCAATAAGAATAGTATCATCAGTATCTCCTTTCATATACAAATTGTTGTTCTCACTTGTTCCAATAAATCCAATACTTAACAAATAAGTATGCAACCTTTCATACCAGGCTCTCAGTGCTTGCTTCAAACCATATAAAGCTTTAAGTAATCTACATACCATATCTTTCTTTTCTGGATCGACAAACCCTTCAGGTTGTTCTATGTAGACTTCTTCTTCAAGTATTCCATTCAGAAATGCTGACTTGACATCCATTTGATAAAATTTGAACTTTTTTTGTGTAGCATATGCAAGTAACATTCTGACTCCTAATCTAGCAATAGGTGCAAATGTTTTACCATAATCTATTCCTTCCTCCTATGCATATCCTTTGCATACCAATCTTGCTTTATTCCTTGTTACCTCTCCATTCTCATTTTGCTTATTTCTAAATATCCACTTAGTACCAATAACATTTTTATCTTTAGGTCGGGGTACTAAGGTCTGGGTTTTATTCTTGTCTATCTGTTCTATTTCCTCTTTCATTGCATTAACCCATTTATCATTTTCTAATGCAACTTTTACATTCTTTGGTTCATATTCACAAACTAGATATGTACCTTGTCTTGTCTTACTCCTTGTTTACATGCTAGCTTATCTGTCTCCAATGATTTGTGTCTCAGAATGATGTCTTCTGACAAAAATTTCTAGTATCTAATTTCTTCTTTCGTGTTCATCCTGTGCAGGTTCATTTGCTTGCTCGGTAGGTCCTTCCTGCTCGTCGGTTTCTTTTTCCCATTCCTCGGTATTGTTTTCCTACTAACCAGTTGTCATTGTCTGTTGCGTCGATAGGTACTCAAGTTGTTCAATGTAAGTGAATCTACTATAGTCCTCAGGTTCCTTTCTGTTGTCCTCTGCATTCTTATCATCAAACTCATCAACTCGAACATTAGTACTTTCAATCATTTTATTAGTAACTTTGTTCAGACACTTGTATGCTTTACTTTTACTGGAATATCTTGGAAATATCCCTTCTTCACCTTTTGAGTCAAACTTTCCATTTCTTTCATCTTTTAGAATAAAACATTTGCTTCCAAAAATCCTGAAATAACTTGCAGTGGGTTTGTGTCCAAACCATAACTCATAGGGTGTCTTATTAGTGTCCTTCTTCAGTTGTACTCGATTTAGAACATAAACAGTTGTGCTGACAGCTTCTCTCTAGTATGTTTGGGCAACATTCTTTTCTATCATTAATGTCCTTGCACAGTCAACAATTGACCTATTCCTCCTTTCAGCAATGTCATTCTGTTGTGGTGTCCTCAGTGCAAAGACCTGTCTTTTAATACCATGCTCATTACAAAAAATAGTAAATTCATCAAAGATAAATTCACCTCCTCTATCAGATCTTAAGCATTTCAATTCTTTACCAGCCTCTTTTTCTACTTTTGCTTTATACCACTTGAACATCTTGAATGCCTCAGATTTTTCTTTTAAGAACATGATAGTCATCAACCTGGTATAATCATCAACAAAAAGAATAAAATATATGTTTCCATAATAACTCTGAGTTCTCATATGACCACATAGGTTGGTATGAACCAACTCAAGTATCTTCTTTGTTGAATAATCTTTTCTTTTAAAACTAGACTTAGTCATTTTACCTTTCTGACATTCATGAAACATAACATGATCAGGCTTTGACAAGTTAGGTAGACCTCTAACTCTTTTCTTTTTATTGATCTTAATCATGTTATCAAAATTCACATGGCATAACCTTTTATGCCACAACCATGCATCTTCATATTTCATCAATAAACAAGAAGACTGATCATTATCAAGATAAAACAGATTACCTCTGGATTGTGTACCAATTCCAACAAGTCTTCCTCCATCATCAAATATTTTCACCTTTTTGCTCTCAAAAGCAACTTGGTGGCCTGAATTGTTCAGTTGTGCCACACTGAGCAAGTTATAGTTTAATCCTCTTACCCAATAAGCATTTTCACATTTTAATCTATCATTTATCATCAAGGATCCTTTACCTCTTACCATACAGGGTGCATCATTACCCATTCTTACAGATCCTCCATTGTATTCTTCAAGATAATCAAATTTTTCTTCATCACCAGTCATGTGATGTGTACAACCACTATCTATAATCTATGTATCATTCTTATTAACTTTAGAGATAAGTGTTGTCTCTACATACCTTTCATCTTCTTCGGAATCATCCTTCATTGCCACAAATCTACCTCCACATCATCATCGGTGTCAGTATTGGTGATATCTTCTTCCTTAGTAATGTAGCATACCTTCTTGCCTTTGTCATTATTGTCTCAGTTGTCTCTGTTGTAGTCTCAATAGCTTCTATTGTATCTTCTCCCATAGCTTCCTTCAGATCAGTCTTTGGTTCTATCATCATCTTTCTTGTGTGGACATCTAGCAACAATGTGGCCAACTTCTTTACAGTTAAAGCATGCTAAAGGTAATTTGCCTCTATACCTTCCTTTTCCTTTAGGTAACCTTTTGGCCATAAGAGCTTCAAGTTCATCAAGCTCATCATCAGTATTGCTATCACTATCATCCTTATTTCTACTACTAGACTTACCAATCTTTAGAGAAGTCATGAAAGCAGATTCAACATTCGGTACAACACTATTATCATAATTATTTAGTTCAAATGTTGTAAGCTTTCCAATCAGATTATCAAGAGTGAGTGTGTTGTTAGGTGCTGACCTATTTTCATGAATTACAGATATTCTGATGGCATAGATAGGCAATAGGGTCCTTAGAATTTTTCTTACCATAGTGTCTTCATCAATAACTCCATCCGTTGCTCTAATAGCGTGAACTACCTCTTTTATTTTGTTTGTGTACTGCACAATGTTTTCACCTTCTTTTATCTTCATGTCATCGAATCTTCCTCTTAAACTTTATGCTCTTGCTCTCTTGACATTAGCATCACCACTATAAATTTGAGCTAGTTTATCCCACATCTGCTTAGCAGTAGTACAGTCCTTGATGTCTTCAAATTTGGCATTTGAATAGGCAGTAGTAATCTCCATCGTATTAACATTATGTTCATGTCTATCCCTTAGTTGATCAAGGGTCAAGGGACCAGTGGGTGGTGCAAGGTATCCATTTACCATCAGATCCAGGGCAATATTCCCAATCCTGGATATATGCAGCTTCATTTGACTTTGCCATATTGTGAAGTTATCATTGTTTAGCTTTGGCACTTCCCTCTTAAACATTTTGAGACCTTTGTGCTGAAGTCCTTAAAACTCTTTTCCAAGCAACCACAACTCTGATACCAATTGTTAGAATAACTGAGAGGGGGTGAATCAATTATCCATAGTCCCAAATCAAAATGTATAATCCAAAACAATTTACTTAAACTTCTGTAGCTCGGTAACATAAAATACTATACTGTCTGTGCTTTAACCGATTACTAGTCAAATAACATATAATGATTATTGATCAAATCTAACATGTAATATGCAAAGTATGATAACAAACAATCACCACAATGAACACATAACACAAAAGATTTAATGTGGAAACCCTGTGAAGGGAAAAACCACCTAGGACCGGCAACCAAAAATGTTCACTCTTCTAAAGTGAGGTCGGTGAAGACCCAACCCTGTTAAAGGTTACAAACACATTGTGAGGTGTGACCTTGTTAGAGGATTTTAGACCAACCATTATCGTCCAACCAACATTCACTATGGCATTGACAGGATAACAATGTTCATTCTATGAATGATACATATAAGACTTTCAAGTCCACTCTGTTAAGAGATTTCTCTCTTTACAATGGTTAAAATGTAATAGCAGTTGATCTAATTACAATACAACTTCAATTGCAGATGTTTAGATCTATATTATGCTCATTCAAATCCTTTGATCAATATATCAATTCTGTATCAACAATAATCAATGACTTACTATCGCTCGGTAATAGCTTTCTGACGCTCGGTAAACTTTATAGTTTGGTTCTCCTTAACCGGCTTGATTAGGCATACATGAAGCTTGTTCATGCGATAATTTTGCAGTCTCCTTCTTTCGGTATGAGTTTCATAACAAAATCCTAGTCTCTTAAATAGACAATTAAACCATTTTCTTCTTCTCCAATAGATTTTGCCACTTATTCTCCTTCATCCATTTCACCGCTTAAACCTTCCTTGGCTGGTGTGCCAGTAACACATTTTGATTTCATCCTTTAGATCTCCCTTGAATTATGCTAGTCGTTGATCTTCGTAACAAACATTAGCTCCATCTCGGATTTCGATGTACTTTACAACTCATCAATCCTTAACGGCCAAACTAATTATTTAGTTCCTTTTCTTCTGCTTGGTTAACAAAGAAATGTGTCGATGAACACAAGCTCAATTTATACTATGCTCGGTATACACTACACTACTTGGTGTATACTATAATGCTTCATCAACCGACCACACTGCCTTGTGTCTTTTAGTTCTTTTCCTCATCATAGATGAATGAAACATAATCAAGTAAATAATATAAGATCATAGACTCATCATCAAGTTACCTAATGTATTCCTTATCCTCATATGTCATATACATCTTCCTCATGTAGATATTTATGTTTTTCATCTCTTTCAATCCTCTTCTATAGATGTTTAGGTATAGTAACTTACAAGATAAGTGTTGTCAAACTAGTTGACATCAATGACAACATATTACTGATTTAACCATATTACATATCTAATCAACAACTCGGTGATCTCTTATCACATATCTTCAATTAGGTTCTATATCAATTGTAGTTCATCATAGACATGGTCTAGATGGTACTCTACTTAGATGTTTAGAAAGAGAAGAGTCTAAATGTGCATTACAAGAAGTCCATGAAGGTATTTGTGTATCACATTCGAGTGGTCTTTCATTATCTAAGAAACCTCTAAGAGTTGGATAGTACTGGCCCAACATGGAGAAAGATACAGTGCAATATGCCTTGATTCTTGTAGAAAGTGTCAACTACATGGTAATATGATTCACGCTCCAGCAAGAGATTTATTACCATTCATAACACACTAGCCATTTCAACAATGGGCCTTTGATCTCATTGGTCAAATATATCCTTTATCATCAAACAGACACAAGTTTATTATCACAGCCACATAGTACTGTACAAAGTGGGTTGAAGCCATTCTTTTGGTCAAGGAAAAAGGAAAACAAGTGTCAATATTCATCCTAAACCAAATCATCTATAGGTATGGGATCCCCTCTTAAATTGTGACAAACAATGAAGGGTAATTCAAAAGCAAGGATATGGATGGATTATGTGCTCAGTTTCACATCACCTAGCATTGTTCATCAATATATTACCCACAAGGTAATGGACAGGTTGAAGCATCAAACAAGATGATATTGAAAATCCTACACAAAATAGTGAATAAATTAGGGAAAGATTTGCATTTATAGTTGAATCCAACACTGTGGGCCTATAGGACCAGCATCAGAATGCCTATAGGAGAAACACCTTTTTCTTGTATCTATGGTTCAGAAGTAGTATTACCCATTGAGGTAGAGATATCATCTCTCAGAGTATCATCAAGAAGCTAGTCATAGATGAAGAATACATGATATGAGGGATCCAAGAATTAGAACTACTAGATGAACACATAAAACAATAATTTGACCATTTGAGAGTCTACCAATAGATAATTTCAAAAACATATAATAAAAAGGTTCCACACAGAGAGTTTCATGTTGGAGATCTTATTTTGCGAGAAAACCCTAAAAATCAATAGAACAAAGAACAAAGGGGAAAGTTTGAGCCCAACTAGCTAAGGCCCTTTGTCATCACAACAACATTTGGTTTTGGAGTATATCAATTGTCTACTCCAAAAGGATATCTTCTCCTTGATCCTATCAACACAATTCACTTGAAGAAGTTCTACACATGATATTCTCAACTCAATAGTTTTTGTACAGTATAAAGTGTTCCTAAAAAAAAGATCAAAAATAGTATAAAGTGTTCATGAAAAAAGATAAAAAATAGTATAAAGGATTCCTGAAAAAATATAAAAAATAACATAAAAGATCCTGAAGAAAAGCAAAAACATCAGAAAATGTCTTGAATATATGATCATCCTGGTGAAAACTTGGCAAATAAGGGCCTTGATGGATCGAAAAAAAGAGTGAAAAATAAAAAAAAATATACAAATAAAAAAATAAAAAAAAGAAGAAAAGTGCCTTGGTGAAAACTTGGTAAATAGGCACCCTTGTATCAAAAATAGAAAAATTGGCCAAGTGCTAAAAACTTGGTAAATAGGGGCTACTTGTAATCAACACTCCATCTATCAACACAATGCTTAGCTACCTTGTCTGTATAAGCTTCAACTTTCTTTCTTTCCTGTATATATCTCTAGTCACTTTTGTGACCTTGTACATCTTAGTTGGTTTGCGTCTGGTAATCATGGCTCGAAATTGGTTAATGTCTTAGTCCTAGGTACTAGCATCTCACTAGGGTCAATATCCTAGCAAAGTCCATCATACATGTCAATATCTTGTTAAAGTTAGTCATCTCACCAAGTAGAGTTAGTCATCCTAGTCTCTCAACTACTAAATAGTTTTCCACTAACACAATGGTGTTTTTCAACACCAAACCTGTCAAATAGTGTCTTTCAACATTGTACAAATAAACTTATCATAATTTTGAACATAAATCAACACTTATCAAATAAAGATCATTAATCAAATAATCTTTAACACACGATAGTATTTCTTAACACTACACACAAGCACCAGTGTTTCTCAACACCATAAACAGATACACAAATCAACAATTAAACAAAAACAGGCTTGAAGTTGTGATGATCATGTCTCCTTTGTAACTCAATAATGACTAAGCTCAAGGAGAAACAAGGAATGATAATAAATTTTATTATAATGATGTTTGTAATAATTAATTTTCACCTAACTTGTCTCCTGAGTAACTCAACGATGTCTACGAACTAGAGGAACAAGGACATGGGCAATAAATTTTCTTTGATTTTCGTCTATGTGGTGCTAATGATCCAGAAATGACAAATAAATTGGGTGTCTGTGATAAGAGCCTCCTTTTATGTGGTACGCTACACATACCTTGACTCCTTTTATTTGGACACTATAGTGAGGTTGACACTATTTCCTTGTCTATTTATCAAGTAATTTCTTAAGTATTGTGCAAAAGTAAAAAAATTATCCAAGGATATGAATGATAAAGGGTCATTTTAGAAAATCAGTTATCATTGTGTAAGAAAAGGAGGGATTACTTGTTTATTTGCTTGCTTGTAACTAATAGCTAACATAAGTAAGTACTCTAGTTCATCATCCGCTTTGAAAGCCATCGATGTTTGTACTTACTAATAACTTTAGGCTCTATGATGAGAAAAAGCATAAACAAAAACATCAAAAGAATGGAAATCATAAAATGTTGCATAACATTCTAGAGTTGCACTAATCAACATTCATTTGACTTGATCGGGAAAATTTACACGAGAGGGAAATGAAATGAACATCAAACTTGAGACTCAAATTTATTGATATCATCATATTTATTATCTCTAATTTTATTAAGTACTTAATAAATGAAACAAGAATAATATTGCATTTCATGTTAGTACCATGCTCATTCATTGCAATATGCATACATACCATTATTTTCATTCGTAAAAAAAGTTCATCCATTGCAATCATATATTCATTTGCATCATATAACATGGAAATAAATCAAAAGAAATATACTATGGATCAAACATACATAGGTCCATCATTTACCATACATGTGCATCATAGAAAACTCATATAAGTATCATATGAATATAAAAGAAATATCCATTCATCATATAAGCATCATCTAAGAATTGAGGATCGTGCATCTCATATAGATCAAGGTAAGGTGTCAATGTAAAATATAATGAGATTATAACAAGAAAATTGAGATAAGAGTATCATCATATATCAATACATCAAGTACATCATCAAAATATCAGTACAAAGTCATCATGGTACAATGTCGCAAAATGAAAAATGGTGCAATCATGTCTGACTACCGACATCTGGAGCATGAGCTAGTGATTGATCCTTTGATTTGGAAAATGCAGCTGGGACAACCCCATGAGACTTGGCAGCTAATTTTGAATAAGAAGGAACTTCCTAGCCCTCCAAACAATAATAAGGTATGCAAACTGATAATAAGAATATCTCTGAGCATGATAAGTAGAATCTCTCAAGGCATGATCATTCTCCATTGTCACATCCTGAAGTCTCCAATCCTGTTGTGCCACTGTGATCGTAAGACAACAACCTCTGTACATAGCTAGGTACACTCTTATCTAAGCCGAGATAACACAATGGTCTCTCTCTCTCTCTCTCTCTCTCTCTCTCTCCTTGTGTTGTATCTCCATGTGAAGTATTAGGAGGATCCTTTACAAAACAACTGACTCTATCTCATTACATCTGCAAACCACTAGGTCTCAATTGCACCACTCTTAATCTCACTCTCCTATCACCACTATCACCCCATCACCATCATCACCATGTCCATCTCCCCCAACTCTAGCTCCAACAACCCCTATTCCTCCACCCTCTCCTCTCCAAACAACTCCTCTCTGATCCCTCCCAACCCACTAATCTCTCCTACCACCTCTACCCTGACCTCATTGTCATCCATCCCTATTGTCATTATCAACCTCTGCATCCAATGGCTCATCTATGTAGGGAGCTATCTCATCAAGAGTTGTCAGTCTCAGGAAGAGATGTTGTAATAAATAATCATGATATGTATCAATCACACCAATATCTGCAACATCACAATGATAATCCCAGGCTAATAGAGTAAGAGTATGGTGCTCATGGACAATAATATCATAATGTAATCGACCACCCCATTGAGGCTCCTTCTCATGAGTCTGAACATAAATAGCCATATCTATAGGGATACCTTGTATCTTCCCAAAGTGTCAAAGAACTCGGGTAACAATGAACTTCTCCACTATATAGTGGGTCTGTCCAATCAAATATCAGGTTGAGAAAAAGAAAGGCATCTCAAATTTGTCACCTGGCTAAGCCTCACAATCCAAATAGGGCCTCTAAATAAGAACAATATAATCATCAAGTATACATCGCCAAAACTCTAAATTTCCCATGTGGGGATGCATAACAAATCCATAATAAATATATACATAAGGCTCACCCTCCTCTCAGTGTCTATCTACCACTAGATGTGTAACAAGAATACGCTCCCACATCGATATCTAAAAAATAAGGATACTAGCAGTAACACTGTGACTCCCCCTATACACAACCTCATGCAACTCCCGCTATAAGTGGACTAAGATACATGTGGCACAGGAAAATCGACAAGGCTATCTCAACATATCCTTTAAAAATCTGGCCCAATTACATTGGAATCCATGCATACCTCTATCTGGCACCAATACACCTCTCATCAGACCATCTAATACTTAGGGCAATCTGGCATAAGCGACATCCATGTGGTCTAATGATATATGTCTCTAACTAATGGAATTATCACCAAAGACATACTAAGCAACAACTACACTGACCCAAAGATCCTCATCAATATACACCAACTCTCCAACTATAGGGATTTGTAATATGCACCACACATCCTTTGATGTGACGATGATCTCTCCTATGGGCATATGAAATGTATTATGATCTGAATGCCATCATTTTGCCAAGGCGGCATTAATCCTTGACTCACTTGAATATTAGGCAAATCTAGAAGCCGAACCAAGATACAAAAATGAATAACATGATGCTCCTCATCTATCAAGGCATCGATCTAATTGAGCCCTTATGGATACTAATCTTTGAATATAACAACTTTGAACTAAGTCTTCATGAAATCAAATGAACAAAGTATCAATAAAAAAAGTAAAATCAGCTTACAAGGATTAAATGAACAAGTAGGAAATCAAATCAAAGTAAAAAATTATCGCAAATAGACAGTAAAAGCCAAAAAATTATCAATAATCCCCCAAAAAGACTCTAGTCAGTTAATGTGTGACTAAAAAATAGGTTGCGACTCAATGTAGACATAAAGTAACCTAGATCAAATAGAAAATGGCTCAGGAAAATGGCATTTTACATAAAATAACCCTATGTCAACAAGATGCTACCCATAATGAAAAAAGCTAAAAACATGCTAAAATGCATGTAATTTGCATTAAAAATTTGAGAAGGATGATCAACATACCGAAGGTTTGTAGTGTGATGGATGTTGGTATCATTGGGCAAGCTCGAATCTATGTCTCTCCAAAGGAATCACCATCAGAATACTCAGAGCTCAAAATAATCACAAGAAGTAAAAAGTGAAATGGTAAATTAAAATGGTTTTACCTTTTTAAACCATTTATACCCTAATTTTAGGAAAGCAATTAAATGGAAAACATATGGCTCAACTCAACTGGAGTAAGCAATTGGGACCGAAATCAAATAGAGGAGTATAGTTATGAAATTCAACAGGGGCATACATGCAAGTCAAATATCAGTCAAATCAAGGTCAACATTGGTAAAATAGGGTCAAAATAAGTCAACAAAAGTACAAAATTGCATCAACAACAATCAGAAGGTATTCTTCATCATCAATTATCTGATAAATTCAGTCAGATCATGGTTCAAAGAAGACAAAGATTGATCATAGATAGTCAAACATGGTCAAACATAAGATCTAAGATGGTCAAACTTGGTCAAAATAGGCTCCTATCATTGTAAGATCATTTAAAATCAAGATTTTATTAGTTCAAGTTACTTTCTAACCAGTTCCAATCAATTTATAATCATTCTAATCACTCAACAACAAGGATTTATCTATTTTTAGTTTGATTTCACTCTCGAGGGGGCATGATCATATTAGAAATCTATTGACCAAATCAGGAAATCTTTGCATCATCATCAAATCAAAGATCATATTGAATCAAATAAAATCACATCATTAGAGGCATCAAATTCATTAGGTATCATATCAAGTTGATGGTCTCAGATCGATCAAGTTATCAATCAATTTTGGAACAAGTAATTTCATCGCAACCCATATCAAATTGCTCAGTCTTATCGATCACCAGGGGCATATCAATTTCATCACACCTCATCAAATTGATATTGTCTTTAGATATTTGTCTTCATTAAGATCCATATATATGTATGTATGTATGTGTGTATATCAATTATTTTCATATTGGAAAGGGCATCCACTATTGAGTTGGCTTCACAAAATACATGGTTTGCTAAATAAATGGGGATATGCTCAAAATATGTGAGAATTTTGTCTAAGATGGCTTGTAGCATCCAACTAGGAGTGGAATAATGCATAATAGCATTGATGACAACCAAAAAATCCCCTTCAATTTTGAGATGAGTTAGTTGTTGTGCCTCACATAATTTTAAGCCATGAAGAAGGACTTAAAATCATGCTTCGTTATTGGTTCTTGGAACCAAATAGAGAAGAGGATATAATCATTTTCCATCAAGAGTCTTGTAAAAGAAAACCCTTGCTAAGTGGTCTTGGATTGCCCTGAAAGGTGTCATCAAAATTCAGTTTCACACATCTTGAATTAGGTAGCAGTTAGGTTATCGTAGCTTGCAAAGAGGTAAAATCAGCCTTGAAAGCTCCTTTAATGGGGAAAATCTAAAAGTATATATTATGTACCATCCTAAAAAGTAAGCACTTAATTTGTGCTCATTTTGGGACCATTTTGTGCCTACTTTAGTGTGTTTATTATTGTAGGATCTCATATTGTACTTAAATGCATACTTAATTCAAATATGAGACCTCCTCCTTCAAACTCGAGGTTGGCTCTAATTTCTATGCATAATTTTCCTTTTTTTTCCATCCATTCACATTATTCATTTTCCACCTAGGTTCTTTGCATGCATTTTCAAATTTTGGGATTTGCCCTGATTTTTCGACAGACTGAGGTTTTTGAATCCCCTTCTTAGCACATAACCCTAGGTGCCAAGTAGACTTTGGAAAAGTATGCCTGGACAAGGTCAACCCAAGTCGGCCTTGTCCTATGGATTTTCATTTTAGTGGTCTCTGGGCTTGATGCAAGGGTGTTTCTTCTAGGCACTTAATTGAGGTTGGCCTTGCAAAATATGAGCCCTGAAATATATAAAAAGATACCTCTTCCTCTCATTTTCATGTCATCATCCATTATTTTACAATCTATTTACATCCTCAAGCAAGTTATTATGCAAGCAAGCATTCATTGAAGACATTCATCATCAAGCATTAAAGCCCACTCATGCATGCAATCCATTTCCTTCCATAGATCGAGCTCTTTTCCCCCATTGGAGGCCAAGCAAATAAGTTTGACATCAAGGAAGGAGATCTACATTCATTCACCAAGTCTTCCTCTTTTCTCTCTTCTTCATTAAGACAAATTACAACAGCTATTGCATGATGTTTTGTCTTAAACAATTTCCTTTTGATTTTATGTTGAGTTAAAGCTATTGCATGAACATACTTGATCACATACTTAGAGATAATTACATCTACATGGTATAATATACTCCATTGTTTAGATCTAATCTCTTACATGTTAGTATTATTTCAATTACATTTATTTCAACTCAAGGTTGATTCCTATATAGGGGTTTGACTAAGGCAAACTCCTCCCCCCAACCTTCTTTCCCTTCTTTTCTATGTGCAGGAATAGGTTGCGAAGTTTCGAATCTGGATTTCAGGTATTACAAGAACTAGTTGCAGATCCTTTGCAAATTTCAATAGATTCAGAGTCTCTAGGACAAGGTCAACTTTTTTGGACAAGGTTGAGTTTTCTCAACATTGTCTTTTGGATCCAAAATTTTCGCAGTTGGAAGTTACAAGTTTCAAAGTGTCATATCTAGAACCATTTCTGATTCTGATAGCTTAGCGACATTCAAAACCAGATCTAAAGTTCCACTCCTCTTCTTATAATTTAAAGGTGAGTTTGTTGCATTTAATTTTCTTAGTCATTTATCATATTTACATATCATTTTCATCTCTATCATAAGGAACCACAAAAACCCCATATTGTGTGGATCACGAATTTGCACCCGTGTTCCCTTGGTTGTGCTAATCAGATTCACTTTGTTGAGAGTTTTGTATTCCAATGTATGAGGAACTTGGTGGTCTACCATTGATCACCATTTTCCATATCACATATTGTTATTACATGTTTTTAGATATCTTTTACTATTAAATATAATATAGATTGATTGAAAGTATTGGTGTCGCATAATTTATTTAAAATCATTGTCATATATTTATATGGGTGTAAATGTTTGAAGAGTAATTAGTGTTAGTTTTAAAGAATATTTTTATATTATATTTTCCAATTCAAAATTATTTTGGATCTCATTACTTCACCTTGTTTCACATGCTACCTCTCTTCTCCTCCTTCTTTCCCTTACTTTTATTTAACTTGAATATGCAACTTACCATCTTTCTTCTTCTCATGCTCTCTAACATCTAGGTGATGGATCACATAATGTGATTTTAAAATCTTGATGCAAACAATTCACACACAACCAAATTTAAAAAGTCAAACAACTAGCATTATGGATTGTCAGAATATAATAGCAAGATAACTAATACCAATATTAAAAGGTATGAGAGAGGAAGTCAAGATAATCAATTTTACAAAGCAACTTATATGAAAAAGATAATATATGTCAACAATTCATTCCTACATACATAAGAAAAAATATTATATATGAACAAAAATAAAAATAGGAAGCAAAAATACTAATATTTTAACTATGGAGTTTCTCACATACTCTTAGGTGTGAGACTTGAAGGTGGACAATGCTTCTAAAAGAGTGGACACATAGAATATACTTCATTTACGTTTTGCACTTAGTGAAAATGGAATGATACTAAATCATAGAATGTCTAGCATAAAAGGATATCTTGGTCAATTACACCAATATTTTAAATTTTGACTAGTTTATCAATTTGAAGAGGAACAACTAACAAAAATTATAAATTGTTTGATCAAGATCCATAGAAGAAGGCCCAAGATAGAAAAGGAAATGAACACCGACTAGTCTTTTTGAAGAGGAACAAACAACAAAAATTATAAACTATTTGATTAAGATTCGTAGAAGAAAATCTAAGATAGAAAAGAAAATAGATACCAACTAAACATTCTATGACTAGCCCATTACATAAGACTTATGTATATTGCAACACAATTTTTGTCTTGCAATCCAATAAACTACTTGTTCTTGTTAAAATTATTAAAAACTATGATTTTATTTTCTTAAATCTTCAAATATACACTAAATTAAATTGTAAGGTATACTTTCCTCCCTCATTAAGAGAAAAAGATAAGGAAATAAATTAAGGGCCCGTTTGGTTGCTGGAATTGGGTAATTCAAATATTGGAATTCTCAAATTTGTAGTTTGTTTTTAAAAAATGAATATGGAATTGGATATTCCAAATTCTAATTTTGGCCTAAAATGAGCATATAAATCTTCCACCTAAAAAGGTGGAACTGGAAAACCAATTCCAATTCCAGTTTTTGTTAAATCAATTTTATAAACTTTTCAGGTCCGTTTGCTTGTGTTAATCAAATTTTATAATTTTTCAGATTCGTTTGCTCCTGTTTTCCCTTGTGCGGAGGTCCACATATTGTATTTGTGCTTCTTTGTAGTTTAGTTTACAACGGATGGTTTTAGACTTTTGTGGAATCCCCTCTGTTCGCCGAAGTGCCTAGGGTTTGCTGGAAATGAATCTGCGGACTCTTGGAGATTTTCTTTTGTCACTTCTATAGTTGGGTTTGATAGTTAAAAAAATTAATATATTTTTTTTGAATCTAAAAATAAACCAAATTAAAAAATAAATAAAAATAAACAATTTAAAAAAAAAACAAAAAACAAAAAAAAAACCTTTTTCCAATTCCAATTCCAATTCTAATTCTAGGAACCAAACACAGAAAATGCATCTTCTCACTCATCTTCAAGGATAACCAAACACTTCCAACCATATTCTAAAAATCATTTTCCGAATCTAAAACTTCCTAAATTGACTAATTCCAGTATTACAAAATTCCAACATTGTGTAATTCCAGCAACTAACCGAAAAGAGAACTCAAGCTTCCATGGCTACACCTAATTGCTTATTTAGAAAAAGCCTCCTATACCTCGTGAGAAATGAGGGTTTGTCTTCATTA
This sequence comes from Chamaecyparis obtusa, assembly GCA_027943335.1. Lineage (NCBI taxonomy): Eukaryota > Viridiplantae > Streptophyta > Pinopsida > Cupressales > Cupressaceae > Chamaecyparis > Chamaecyparis obtusa. Next base: position 675,809 of record BSBK01002847.1, read on the forward strand.
CCAACACTAACACATTCCAAAGCAAAAGGAAGAGTAGAGAGAAATAAATACAAGTGGAAACATCATTAGAATTGGAGTACAAGCAAAGGTAGAAAACAACAAATAAAACAAATACTCATTCACCAACCCACTCTTCCCAATGCTTCCTAATCAGGCGATATGGTACAATACGGCCAAATAAAATGGAAAACAACATTTCATTAAATAAAATTGTAAAGTAAAAATAAAAATTTCAAAAAAGAGAACGGGGCCAAATGAAATTTCCATGAAATGAAAGGCTAATGCAAAATAAATGTATTGGAATTCAGGAGTCTCTTGCTGAGAGTTGCTGGGAGTGTATGGAGACGGAGGCTAATTAGAAGAAAAATTGGAGAGAAGAAAAGAGCAGATCTGAGCAGCATCAGGATCAGTTTCGGAGCTCCAATCTGACTTCATGGACGCGACGTCGCGCCCTGCAGTTGTTATCGATAATGGCACCGGGTATTGCATCAGTTTTTTCCTGTTTATTTTCACATACATTTTGACAGCACATTTATTATCGGAGTTCCTCCACTCTGCATATTTCTTTATCCAAACAACTGCGATAACTTTGTATGAGGTGTGTGGAAATGCTCTTATTTGCCTTTACTTTAAGAAGACGGACCTAATCCATGTCGTGATCTTGAATTTTGGGGGCGTGAGATTAAGAGGTGGAACACTATCAGGGTTAGTTCTTGTGAATGTTAGTAAGATTGTGAAGTGAAAATGAATGGAGTGAGAACAAATACTACGCAAGACGAAGAGTTGATCGGAATTTATCCATTCATCCAACATGTCTCTTGAATTATAGAGGCTAATATATTTAATCTTCAGGGGAGCAAGTACTTTTTGGTCCAGGGAATGAGTCGCATCCTAACTGTGTCAATTAGTCTATAGAAAATCCTAGTCACCTAGAGGCTGGTAGGTCAGTGGCAGAGCACCCCAGCATGTAGATATAGGGTCCCGGATTCAAATCTTATCTGTCCATGCAAATGCGGCAGTAACGAATTGCGTCAAAACATATCAAACCACTGGACGGAAAAGGAACTGGTAGCCACAAAGGGCTAGTATCAGCAGAGCGTTCAAACATTTACATGAGAGGTCCTTGATCTAAGGCCGGGCTACCCGAGCTAGGGTACGAGGTCCTTTGGCCAGGCTTTTTGGTAGGTTTCTTAACATGGTTTAGATGTGAGACATTATCTCCTACAGTTCTAAGGTTGAAGGTGAGGATATCTTGGTTGTGCATCCTATTAGAGGTAGAGCCCTGCAATGCAAACTTATATGGCATAGAAGGAGAGTAAGTTGGGCTTTAAATTTTACTAGAATCTGAGCTATGCAATGCAGCTTTCGAGTATTTAGGATGTAGAGAGAATAAATAAAATAGTTTTAAGTAAAGCAACTTTTGCATGATCCACATGACATTGAATGTGTAAATGAGATTACCCCGTGCTTCTTTTGTGTCCACCATGTGTTGGCAACAGGGCTTCGAAATGTTCTACACACCCAATCATGGTCCATGTTTGAACCTGTTCATCCTATATGCCTTCTCGGGCATTGTGCAAGTGATCTAACTTGGTCAATGACACTTGAAAGAACATTCAGTTACATTAGGAAAGTGCTAGTGTGAAAAGAACCCAAGGTTTAGAAAAGGCTAATGCATTATGTTAGAAAATTTTCCGTAGATGAAATTTATTTATAATACTAATTTTCAAGACCAGTAGAGATGGCACATAAAATTACTTATCCAGACGCAGTGATGTGCATTACCAAGAGGAAGTCAACATAAAAGGGAGGACACAGGGCAGAGGTTTAAAAACTATTGTTGTTATACACACAGGAGCAAAAATCATTTGGGGAATTAATCGGCAAAACAAAAATATAAGATTTTTTTTTAAAATTGGGAAAAAATTTTATTTTTAAAAAAGGTAAAAAATTGTAGAAAAAGAGACCAAAACTAATATTTCTTAAACTTAAGGGCATTTCGATAGCATAGAGATATAGAGAGCAAATAAAATAGAGTTTAACTCATGAATTGTAGAAAACAGGTTTTGTCGTTTATATTCATATTGCTGATTGCATAGGAAAATATTCAATTAACTTATTAAGAGGGTAGTCACCAAATAGTTGCCTAAGTTTGAGATCAAATATTAGCCAAGTCTATGAAGTGACTGAGATCAAAATGAGTTGTAGAAATTTGATTTTGTCATTTACATTAATATTGCTGATTACATCAGTAAATATTCAGTTAACTTTTTAAGAGGGCAGTCACTAAATAGCTGTCTAAGTCTGAGATCAAATATTAGCTAAGTCTATGAAGTAACTGAGATCAAAACTTATCAGACTTTTTAAGAGGGCAGTCACCAAATAGTTGTTTAAGTCTGAGATCAAATATTAGCTAAGTCTATGAAGTAACCGAGATCAAAATTTATGAAACAACAATCTAGCCACTGTTAGGAATTTAGTAAAAGTGGAAACCATTTTGAAGTGATCCAAAAGTTTCATTGTGATTGACCCAAGGACTTTTGTAGGGGTAGTTCAATATTTGAGAAACCCTATCAAATCATATTCCACAATTGCAATGCTTTATATTCCACAATGGCAATTGGTAAGTCCTTTATATGGGGTAGAATTCAACAAAAGACATTTGTTTAGTAGCAAGCCACTGGTCTTGGCAACTACTATTTAGTTGGAGACTAGTGTTAATGATAAAATTAAATATATTAAATATAATTTAAAAATCATATATATACATATTAAAAACTAAATATATTAATTCTATATTAAAAATAAATATATCAATGATAAATTTTACATTATGTTTAATTTATAATTTATTATATAACTATTAATATACAATAATAGTCAATAATAATTTAAATTTTGAAACTACTTTATAATATTAATTGTAAACTATAGTAATATTTTTAAAATTAGTATATAATATTAATTATATATTTGATTGCATCATAATCTATGGGGCGAGTCGTGCAGTGAGCTTAGGTCATATTGAAACCGCGATTTTGAGCAAATTCATTAGGTGCTTTGACAGTATCTCACATGCCCCCCACAATTTAGGATGATTGGGGCCCTTTCAAATTTGGTTGATGGTTGCCACTGCTCCTCCTATTCCTTTGTTTAGGGTTTTCCAGAGGTTAGAAAGAAAACTAAAGGGACAAAATAACAAATTGTTTTCATGCCTATTCTGCATTGACTTCACTTCCATCCTGGAATCAACCCTACTTTGGAATTTTTGTGTGATTCATCAATTTTATGAGTTTTTCTAGGGTTTCCTAGGTTTTTGCAATGATTTAAGTTTTTTTTGCCCTTTTATAGGGATTTTAATGCGCTTTAAATGCAAAATAGTCATTCAAAATCGGGTCAATGATTTTTTAATGAATTGGGGATTTTTCAGGGGAAAAATCGGTTGGCTCTATGATTCAGGATTAATTGGGTATAACAGGATTTTTTTGCAGATTATTGCTTCTAGTTCTCTGGTTATACACAAGCAAGGCTTGAGGAGATTTATAAAATGCCTTAAAACTTTTTGTCCTGGAAACATTTTCTCGTAGGCTGCAAGCTCATTTCTGCAATTCTAGAATGTTTCCACATCTCAATTTTTTTCAGACACTCTTGCACAGATGACAGAAACTTTTAGAAGTGTTTCAATTAGGTTCCAATGGCGCTTCAGGAGATTGTAATATAGATACTATTGAGAAGTTTCCTCAAGCTTCCTGTATCCTTTACAGGTGTTTCAAAAAGTTTCAGATACTGTTAAGAGTTTCCAGAAATCTTAGAATAGCCTCAAACTAATATACAGTGAATTCCAAGCAGTAGGATGATGATTAATAAATAACATAACCTTACAAAATTGCCCTAATCTTGACCGCTATGCTTTTCAAATTGCTTATTAATTCCATTCTTGTGTGGGTAATATGTTTATAGGGAAGTAGGTTAGGAAGAAGGTTTGTCTGCGTGACCATGCTCCATACTTGTGCCAAGGAAGAGGGTTTTGCATCAGTACTTAGATTGCCTTTGAATACTTTCCTAATGGCTGATACGTCTTGCATTTGAGATCCTTTGTATCAGTAGCAGTGTCACTCTTTACTTGTTAGCATCAGCCTTAATTTCAGTGAGCTTGCTCAAGAGTCCTGAGGAACCAGTATAGTGCTGACATTCTGTGCGCATTGACTGTGTATGCCTGCAAGGCCTTGATGGAACTAAAGATCTGGGAACAACAGGGAGAAGTTATTGGGGATATTTGATATGTAGAAGATGCACATGGTGATAAGAAATAACGAAGATAGAAGGGAGGTGAAATGGGATAGTTTGCATGAAGAAATGGAAGCAACAAGATGTCAATAGATAGTAGGTTAATACATGAGGGAAGCAACAATGGAAGGTTATAGTATGATAAATTTCTGGATTTACATTATGATTAAGCCACATACATAAATTGACACAGACCTAGGGATGTAATGTCCCCAATTAGTTTTATTTGTAATATTCTGATTTTTTGTGTTTTATTTGGGATTTTTGATATAAACAATTGGCCCAAGAACAAATTGGATATTAATTGCAAGGTTGATCATACAACAGGTTACTGTGATTTCTATTATGAAAATAATAATATAGGGAATGATTACCAAGATTTTCAATATTATCATATTCACAAAGGAGTGAAAGTCTCCTTAAATAAAAGTTACAAGCGATTTATCCGATAAGGATAAGATTGACAACTAAGAAAGCATGATAACTAAAAGAATAAAGACCATTATTAAAGTCTATCCTAACTACTTAATTGACCATTATAACTAAATATTAGAAATATTATTTTAGTACACTTCCTTAATGGTCAATTTATTAACTACACCAAGTTTATCTTGAAATTTTAAAAATTTGTCAAGAGTCAAGGACTTGGTAAGGATGTCTACAATTTGGTCCTTAGTTGGAACATACTGTAACATCACTGATCCATCTGCTCCAAGTTGGCGTATGAAATGACAATGAATTTCCATAGGTTTTTGTGCACTCGTGGAAGATTGGTTTCTTGGCAAGCTTTAGCACCCCTTGATTGTCACAATATAAGGGTGAAGGCCTCGCTTGAGACATTTGCATGTCTAAAAACATCTTTGTAAGCTATACTGTCTCACATGCTGCTTTGGCTGTTCCTCGATACTCTGCTTCTATTGAGGAAAGAACTATTGCCTGTTGCTTCTAATAGTACATGTGATTGCTCCCCTACCAAGACTGAAAGCATACCCAAAAGTTAACTTTCTGTCATCAATGAAACCTTCGCAATATGTCAAAGTGGAGTGCCCCTTCCACATATATCAGCACCCTCCTCATTGCAAGCCAATGTTCTACATTAGGCGTTGTTCTAAATTTGGAAATGTAGCTCATAACATTGCTCAAGTCAGGTATAGTGGCTGTAAGGTAGATAAGGCTGCCTCCTAGTTGTGTGAATGTTGACTCACTAATCACCTCTTAGTCTGTTTTGGCTGAAAGCTTCAGCCATCTATAGGTGTTGACGAGATTTTGCAATCTGTCATTCTGAACTTGTCTAACAAACTCCTGGTATATTTAGACAAAGAAATGAAAATACCACCACTTCTTTGCCAAACCTCTACACCTAGGCAATAATGTAGGAGGCCTAAGTTTGTCATGTCAAAAGCCTTGCTCAAATTCCATTTGATTTGCTCAATCAAATGTTCCTCACTGCCTGTTATGTTGATATCACCCACAAATGATCAGAAGGATGATGCCATTGCCTACACTTTTGACGTACAAGTTAGGATTTGAAGGACTTCTTTGAAACCCTTGTTCATCCAAATATGTGTCAATCTTTATGTACCACGCCTTTCGAGCCTGCTTTAGGCCATAAAAAGCCTTCCTCCACCTACACACTTGTTACTCTTTTTCTCTATTTTGAAATCCCCAAGGTTGAGTCATGTACTCTTCTTCCTCCAAGTCTCCATTGAGGAAAGCACTCTTCATGTCCATTTGATGGAATTTTCAGCGCTGCCATGACCAAAACCAATCAGATGGTGCTCATCTTTGTTGTAGGAGCAAAGGCATCCTCATAATCGATACCTTCTCTTCGCAAGAACTTTAGTCACCTACCATACTGAAAACAAAGTATACATTGAGTAATAAGAGATTTCCCTCCAAAGATTATGTGAACGTTGCCTTTGTCGACAACTCTATGCTCCTCACCACCTCCAAAGATCACTGAATGTTAGCATGCTGTATACTTTGTGAAATAATCCTTCTTATGTGTAAAATGTCTAGATACTCTAGAATCGATGTACCACACAAAAGATTTGGAGTGATCTGCTAGTCATTTGGCCATAAAAGCATAGAAGGATAAGTCTTTCTACTCAAAATGCTTTGCAGCAGGAGCCATTGGTGGAGCCCCTCCTTGGTTGGATTTTTCATTGGTCAACCTCTTTCTACAGTGCCCCTTCACGTGTGACCAAGTTTACCACGATAATGACATGTGATATTCTTCTAGTTCTTTGAAGCATCTTCATTCTGTCATTGACCTTTCTTCTTAGGCCACTTGCCTTTGTCTTTGCCTTTGTCCTTGGTTGCAAAGACTTGTTCCACACTTAGTGAATCACTTTTGCTACTGAACTGCTTCTTCCATCCATCTTGTTTGCTCAAATCATTGAACTACAGGTCAACACTGGTAGACTTGATGTTGAGTGTTTCTATGAAATACTCATAGGACTGTGGTAAGCTTTTTAGTGTTATAAGCACCATGTCTTCTTCTTCCATTGTGTGACCAATAGCAGCTAATATTAAAGTAATGTATAATTATTTAATGGTCATTTATGTATTTTAGTAAGTTTTAGTTTTCTTTAGATTGTTTCTAATTTTGTTTACATTATGATTGTCTCTTTTAGAAACATCGTTCTGTAATTGTTTATAAATGTAACCTTTAGTTTCTTTAATCAAACATCCAATTACTATAACATGATATCAAAGCGGGAACTTTTTTTAACTCATAAGAAAATCATTCAAAGATTTTTTTAGTTTTTTTGAATTAAAACCAAGTTTTGTAGGTCTTCTGTGTTTCAGGGTTGTTTAATCTGTATCACAGATTTTTTCAAGGGAAATTCATGTGTTTGGTCAAGTTTTCTTTTGTGTATGAGAGGCACCATCTTGCAAGATTTTGGAGGCTATTCGAAGGTTTTTTAGCTCGAAATTCTTTTCATTTTTGCAATGTCTTTTCCTATCCCGTGCTTGTGATCGTGGTTTTTCTTTCGTGTTTTGTAAAGTTGACGGGGTTTCTTAGAATCACTCCCATGCGATTTTAAGTGTTAGCCTGCATATGTTTTGACATTATATTTTTTGCAATTTTTTCCTCTTTTAACCCATGACGACTTGTTATTTCTCTATGACCTATCACCGTATCTCTGAAACATGTGACCCGCGACTTGGACAGTGTTTGTAAGGCTTGTAAAGTTTCACACGTTTCTGTGCAATTTTTTTGCGATTTTTTATTTTGGTAAAGTCCCTAGGGTTTTAGGCTACACATTCAATCTTTTTTCTACAAATATATTAGGTTTCTTGTTGCCCGACCTAGGGTTTCAAATTTTTTTTGCTCCTCTGCGTACCTAGTCGCTAGGGATTTATTTTTTGACTGATTTTTTGGTATAAAATCAGAGTTTTTTTGCAATCATCTTTGCATTGGGATATTTTCCTCAAAATTTGTGCCAAGGTTTTTAGTATGTTGTTTTGCCTTGGGATATGTATTAGTTGAGGTTGACTTGCTTGACCTCGGTATTTGTGATGGCATCTTTGACGAACATCATGCTAGAGTGTAGTCAAAAGTTTAATGGCCACAACTACAACATGTGGAAACAACATATGTTGACTATCTTTGAGTATCGATGTCTTGATGCGGTTGTTTTGGATACTCAGTCTTGACCCATTACGATGGGAAAAGACTAGGACAAATATGATGAGCGCAATCGTGATGCGGTGATGCTCCTCAAATTCTATCACCAATGATCAACTGCCTCAAGCGCCATCTGACAAGACAACTGTAGAGATTTGGATACACTTGAAAGATCTCCATGAGACCTTAGATAAAAGCAGAACGTTCTTTCTCAAGAACTAGTTGTTTTCGATCATGATGGATGAGAAAGTGTCTATATAGGAGCATTTGACGAAGATCAAGGATATTCACGACCAGCTAGAGGCTATTGGTCGCACAATAGAAGAGGACATGGTAGTCATTACACTGAAGAGTTTGCCATGTTCATATGAGTATTTCATTGAGATGCTCAAAATTGATTTGACCAGTGTGGATCTCAAGTGTTCTGATCTTTGCAACCTTCTACAACAGGATCAATGGATACAAGAGTTCGGTCCAACGCTAGCACTTCCTCTACCAAAGAGGCTTTCATAGAAAAAGCCTTAGATAACAAAGGTAACGACAAGTCTTCCTAGCATAAGGGACAAGGTAAATCTCTGAAGAATCCTACGAAGAATATTGAGTGCAATTATTGTCATAAGTATGGCCATATGAAGAGAGCTTGCAAGAAACAATCGGTGTTTAAGCAATCTAGATAGACGGAGGGTCTCAGTAGAAGACTCATGTTGTCATGCATTTTGAACAAAAGGAGTTTGCCTTTTGTGTATTCATGGCCAAACGCCCTCTGATCATATGAAATCATCTGCTTGGTACGTTGACTCTGGTGCCTCTTGACACTTCACACATCACCAAGATTGATTTACATAATACATGCCTTTCACTAATTCAGTGATCTTTGGAGGCGGCGAAGAGTATACTGTTGTCGGAAAGGGCAACGTTCAGATAATGTCTGGTGGGAGAAATTTGATATTTCTCAATGTATACTTTTTCCCAAGAATGGAGCTCAATCTATTGTCAGTCATTTAGATTATGCGTCATTCTCCACAACTGGATGTTGTCTTTAGTTTGCACAAGTGCAACATTGTTGATAGGGAGACTTGTACTATAGTTGCTGTTGGCCTTGAGGATCATGGTCTTTATAGACTTGTTGATATTGGTGTTTCTGAGGAGCACGCCATGGTAGCCAAAAGTTCTTCCATCAACAATCTTTGGCATTAGCGGTATGGGCACCTAAATGCTCACTATCTCTCTCTGTTAGTTTAGGGGGATTTGGTTGTTGAGTTACCTGAGATTCAGACTTAGAATCATGGAGTTTGTAGAGCTTGTCAGACTAGAAAGCAACATTAGACTCCATTTTTCAGATGGTGACACTTGTAGAGCATCCAAAGTCTTGTAGTTGGTTCATGTAGATGCCTGCAGACTGATGAACACTCCATTAGTCTTTAGATCTAGGTATATTCTGTTATTTGTCGATGATATTAGCATAAGTATGTGGATGTATTTTCTTAAAAACAAATCAAAGATATTTAGCATGTTTTAGAAGTTTAAGGCCTTACTTGAAAAGAGTTAGGCTGTCAGATAGTCACTCTTAGGCTAGACAATGGGGGAGGGGATTTTGTTCTTCTAATTTCTCCAATTTGTGTGCGACACATGGAATTAAGTGTCAACTTACCACACCTTACACCCCTCAGTAGAATGGTGTTGTTGAGCAAAGAAATTGTGATGAGCCTACCTGGCTCTATGTTGAAAGATAACTTTTTCTTGGATTGTTTGCAAGTTTTATTTTTTTGTGTTTTGATAATATATGATTTTTTTTGAATAATTTCTCAATATTAAAAAGGAATAGCCCAACAGCAAATACTTCCTTAATTTCTTATTGAACGATAAAAACATTAAAGTATTATCAAACAAATACAATACTCATAAGCACCTGGCATTGTATAGCTGTTAGGAAGAATCATGGCCCCCAAAGATGTTGACGCAGCCAACAAGGAAGGAATCGTGGCTCTTTAACATGCCACGCAGCCACTAAAATATATGCCTCAGCTTCTGGAAATAAAAACGCAGCCAAGGAGTGGTGACGCAGCCTATGGTAGTGCACATGTCCCCCCAAAGTGAAACGCAGCCTCCCAATTAAATATTGCAGGTCTAGGAAAAATGACGCAGCCTTTAGGAAACAACTCAGCCTTCACAATAAACACATAGCTGATTGGAAGATACAACAACCTTCCAAGAACATGAGAACCTCTGAGAAAATCGAACTAGAATTATGAATATCTTTGTAACAACAACAATTAAACAGTTCTCCTCAAATTTGGTATACAACAATACCAAATTTGCATCCATAGAATCAGAATTGAATTTCCAGAATTCAATAGCAAAATTCACCACCAACAAATGATGATTCAAATTGTAGTAGAGAGGAATCAGTCCTCAAACCCTAGCCAAACTTCTCCACTTCCAAAACTTCATAAAAATTGCACAAGTCAAGAATGAAATTGATTTTCTCCAAAATCTCTTAATAAAGCATTAAAAAAGGTGTGGCTTCTTCCACACACTTTTCACTTAAGAGGCTTCTCGTTTACACTTTAAAATTAAAACATAAAGATAAGTTATTTAATAAGTTCAACGTAATAAATAACTTTAATATCATTAAGCCTCATTAAATGCTCAATAAATGCACCCAACTGCTCACACCTTTGAACTGCGTCCACTGCCTTGCTAAAAATAGCGATTGGTCAAAATAGACTTACTAAAAATAGTAAATCTATCACAGAGACCCTCAAATCTCACTGTCAGCTCATGAGGGTTGCGATGATGAACTGTCCATGCCCAATTACAGGAGCTTGCTAAAACAGGGACAGTACAATCCTCCCTCCCCAAGATTGCTTGTCCCCAAGCAATCGCAGTATGGGGTGCTGAAGTATATCCTTAGGCTCCCAAGTGGCATCCTCATCTGGAAGTCCCTGCCATTTCACCAGAAATTCTCCGATGATCCGCCGATGCAAATGCCTTTCCCTGGTATCCAGAATAGCCTCAGGGATCAACTCCAATCTGCCCTCATCATCCAAAGGAGGCAATGTAGAAGATGGCACAACATGACGGCCCAACGCCTTCTTGAGGCGTGATACATGGAATACATTATGAACCCCGCTTTCCGGAGGCAAATCCAACTCATACGCAACCTCCCCCACACATCTGACTACATAGAAAGGTCCATAGTAACGGGGCTTGAGCTTCTCAACTCCACTCTTCCGGATGGAGGACTGCCGATAAGGCTGTAACATCAAATAGACCATATCACCCACCTGAAAAGAACGAGCAATCCTCCTCTGATCAACATATTGCTTTTGCTGATTCTGAGCTCTTTGAATGTTATCTCTCAATGTCCTCATGATGTCCTGACCATCCTGCAATATATCACCAGCACTGGGTACTCGACTGTCACTGCACAACAAATCCATAAAACTAGGGGGATCGTACCCATACAGAGCCCGGAATGGTGACATCTAAATAGTCATGTGGTAAGTGGAATTATAACAATACTCACACAAGTGTATCCACTTCACCCAAGCCTGCTGCTGAGATGAAACATAATTCCGCAGATAGCCCTCCACCCATTTATTTACTATCTCAGTCTGACCATCAATTTGAGGGTGGTAACTAGTACTCGGAGTCAATTCTGTCCCACATAACCTGAAAAACTTTTGCTAGAAATGACTCATGAAATGACTATCACGGTCGTTCACAATAGTCTGGGGTAAACCATGTAATCTAAACACCTCTCGGAAGAATAGCTTTGCTATCTGAACAACTGAAAAAGTGGTGATGATCGAAAAGAAATGAGAGCTTATTTGGTGAGTTGATCCACCACCACAAAAATGCAGTCTCTACCTTGGGCTTTTGGCAAGCCCACAATAAAATCCATAGACAAATAGGTCCACTTCCACTCAAGAATGGGAAGCGGCTGTAATAACCTTGCAGGATAGGTATGCTCTTGTTTGTTCTGCTGACAAATATAACACTCTCGAACATACTGCTGAACATCAGTCTTCAGGCCCTTCCAAGTGAATTTCTCCTGAATCTGTCTATAGGTTTTAAAGAACCCAGGGTGTCCAGCCAATGGAGAATCATGAAAGGCCCAAAGAATAATCTGTCTGACACCTGATCCAGGAACTAGATATATCCTCCCCTTGTAAATGATCAACTCATTTGCAAGGGTATAATTGCTGTCCTGTGTGCTACCATCAACAATATTAGCTGCCCACTGATCACGAGCATACTCTGCAATGATCAGGTGTCTCCAATCCTCTACTATCTCAGTAATCACACACAAGTGGGGGTCTCCGAGAAAGGGCATCAACAACCACATTCTGAGTACCTTTGATATAGGAGATAGCAAAGTCATACGACTGTAACTTACTAACCCACTTCTGCTGCCTCTCATTAAGGTCCCGCTGTCCAAGGAAATGCTTCAGGCTATTGTGATCTGTTTTGATACAAAATTTGTTGCCAACTAAGTACTGCTTGAATTTGGCCAAAGCATGCTTAATGGCCAACATTTCCTTATCATAAACGCTGAATAATCTCTTAGGACCTCTGAGCTTCCGACTCTCAAAAACTATAGGATGGCGATCCTGAGAAAGCACTGCTCCAATACCCTCACTTGAGGCATCATAATGCAACTCGAAAGGTCTCGTGAAATCAGGCAATGCCAAAACGGGGCATGAAGTCATGATCATCTTGAACTTCTCAAAACACTCTTGTGCCTGAGTAGTCCACACAAAAGCACCCTTACGGGTCAAATCAGTAAGGGGAGCTACATGTCTAGAGAACCTTGCCACGAACCTACGGTAGAAAGCACATAATCCAATGAATCCCCTCAGCTGTGTCAGGTTTCCCGGTGTAGGTCAATCCAGAATAGCACAAACCTTATCAGGGTCCATGCGAACTCCCTCTGCACTGATGATGTGTCCCAGATATAATAACTCAGTCATGCCTAAGGCACACTTGGACTCCTTGGCATACAAGGAAGCCCCATCAAGAATACCCAATACTGCATCCAAATGTGCTACATGCTCATCCCAAGTCTTACTATAAACTAGTATGTCATCAAAAAACACAAGAGAAAATCTCTGCAACTGACTATGGAAGACTCTGTTCATAGTAGACTGAAATGTGGCAGGGGCATGATTAGGAACTCAAAGTGGCGAAAATGACACCTAAATGCTGTCTTCTCCACATCTTGCTCTCTGACTCTAATTTGATGGTACCCTGATCTCAAGTCAATCTTGGAGAAGTATTGTGCCCAATGCAACTCATCAATAAGTTCATCAATCCGAGGGATAGGATACCGGTTTTTTATAGTCTTTTTATTCAACATCCGGTAATCTATACACATCCTGCGTGTCCCATCCTTTTTCTTCACCAAAACAACTAATGAAGCAAAATGAGACTTACTTGGCCTAATGTGTCCCATAGCAAGCAACTCCTAAATGGTGTTTTCTATCTCATCCTTTAGCTGCCTAGGGTGCCGGTAAGGAGTAATCATAATGGGCTTAGTGCCCTCCTCTAACTCAATAATGTGTTCAATCCCTCTATTAGGTGGTCTGCCATGTGGTAAATCATTAAATACCTTAGAGTGTTTAATTCTGAGTTGCTGAATATCAGGATGATAAGCTGGCCCATTTGTACTATCCGAGGTAGGCAACATCCTACACTCTGCTACCCGATCAACAATGTCATCATGCCGTACCAAATGCTGCATACGGTTGAAAGAAATCATCTTCAGATCACCACTCTTGATGGCCTTAAGAATGTGAGTTTTGCCATCCTTAATAAATCTCAACTCCATCCTCTCGGTGTTCATGTAAATGTCCTTGAGAGTATGCAACCAGGCCATGCCAAGAACTATATCAGTGCTGCCCATGTCAACCACATAAAAATCTACTTTGAAATAATAATTGTTTAACTTTACGGGAAGCTCGGAAATCATCTTGTTACACTTAAGAGTGTAACCATTAGCCACCTGTACTCTAAGTCCCTCGAAGTCTTCAGTTTCAAACCCTCTCTTGGCAACCAAGCGTGAATCAATAAAATTTTGTGTAGCGCTTGTGTCAAAAAGAGCAATGACACGCTGCCCTGCCAAGAGTCCATGCATCCTGAAAGAACCTAAACAACTTTGAAGTTAGAATCATCTACCTTCTCATCACCATCACCTGAAGCCTCATGTGTATCATGCTCATAATCAGCTTGCTGATCTTGAAAATCAGAATTATCCTCATCATCATAAAACCATTCCATCATCTTATTTTCCCTTTTGGTTTCATAGGGCAATCATGGTTAAAATCATAAGGTCCCCTACAATGAAAACATAATTTTTTCCTCCTTAGATCATTCAGAGTTTCTTGATCTAAAGGGGCTGCTGTAGGATGCTTAAATTCAGCTCTATCATCCTTTTTAGAAGCTGTCCTATCATAAGATGAAGTAGAAGGTCTCGAAGCAAACTTGCTTCGTGGAGTAGATGCTTCCAAATTCCTTGCTTTTTTCTTAGCTTCTGGCAAGGTAGGTGGATCCAAAGACTTAACCCACCCTCTGAGAGGCTCAACCAAACCCTCTACAAAAAGCATAACTCTCTTCCTCTCTGAAATGTCATAGACCATAACAGACAACTGTTGAAACTCACTGATAAAGGCCTCAAGGCCACCTGTCTGCCTCAATTGAGCCAACTCTCTGAAATAAGTCTTAGGGTCCTTTTTATCAAACCGCTCTATTAACCTGTCAACAAACTCTTGGTAATAGATGATCTGATCGTGTTGTAGAGACACTAGCCCATGATACCACCAATCATGAGCAACTCCGTCTAGATGCAACACAACAAAGCAGATGGCATCCTCCTCTGTCATGGGATGCAAATCTAGGTAAGTGTCGAGCTTATGAACCCAAGCTCGTGCTGTAACCTTGCCACTGCCATCTTAATGGTCCAAGGTCATCTTGCTGGTTGCTTGTCACAAATCTGACTGCTTAGGCCTCTGTCTCTCAGGTGCAGGCCTACCTCTAGAATGCTCACGCTTTTGTGTGAGAAATCTGTCAAAATTCAGATTCTGCTTGATGGCATGTGGTAGAGCATCCCACTCAGCGTAATGAGCAACAATGTCATCTGCAAATGGCGTGGCATTAGTCTCAGTGCTAACTGCGTCAACCTCAAGTCTCAGAAAAGTAGGCCGTTGTGGCCTATCATAAACACCAGTATGACCAGTCCTGTCAAATCTATCATCATATCTAGTCTGGTTCTCAACTCTCATCCTGTCACCGACTCTAGACCTGTCATCTGCTTTGGACCTATGTGAACTAGTAGACACACTCCTAGCACCTCTCTCTTTGCCATGGTCGCCAGGTAGTGCAATGCGCTGGCGAGTGTCAGATAATTGCTGTAATACAGTAGCCACATGATGCTAACCATCTGCCAAATTTCGGAACGCATCCCTGGCCTCTCTGTCAACATTTGAAGTAGTACTTGCATCCCTATTACTTGTACCATCCAGACCATCTGAACCACCAACACCCTTGTCACCAACATTGCCAAACTGAATCTCAGCTTCTCCCTCACTAGGTGGAGAAATAGGACCTCTGCGGGTGTAGTGCATGCCAGGTCTGAATTTGTGAGCCATGCTGAACCCAATTCCCTGCAGGCTGGTAGGAAACCGCTTTGATACCACTGTGATGACCCTGCCTGGCTCTATGCTGAAAGATAACTTTTTCCTGGATTGTTTGCAAGTTTTGTTTTTTTTGTTTTGATAATATATGATATTTTTTGAATAATTTCTCAATATTAAAAAGGAATAGCCCAACAACAAATACTTAATTTCTTATTGAATGATAGAAACATTAAAGTGCATTAATTTATTATCAAGCAAATACAATACTCATAAGCACTTGGCATTGTATATAGCTGTTAGGAGGAGTCATGGCCCCCAAAGATGTTGACGCAGCCAACAAGGAAGGAATCGTGGCTCTTTAACATGCCACGCACCCACTAAAATATGTGCCTCAGCCTTTGGAAATAAAAATGCAGCTTCAAGGAGTGGTGATGCAGCCTATGGTAGTGCACACGTCCCCCCAAAGTGAAATGCAGCCTCCCAATTAAATATAGCAGGTCTAGGAAAAATGACGCAGCCTTTAGGAAACAACTCAGCCTTCACAATAAACACATAGCTGATTGGAAGATACAACAGCCTTCAAAGAACCTTTGAGAAAAACGAACTAGAATTATGAATATCTCTGTAACAACAACAATTAAACAGTTCTCCTCAAATTTGGTATGCAACAACACCAAATTTGCATCCACAGATTCAGAATTGAATTTCTAGAATTCAATAGCAAAATTCACCACCAACAAATGATTATTCAAATTGCAGTAGAGAGGAATCAGTCCTCAAACCCTAGCCAAACTTCTTCACTTCCAAAACTTCATAAAAATTGCACAAGTCAAGAATGAAATCGATTTTCTCCAAAATCTCTTAATAAAGCATTAAAAAAGGTGTGGCTTCTTCCACACACTTTTCACTTAAGAGGCTTCTCGTTTACACTTTAAAATTAAAACATAAAGATAAGTCTTTTAATAAGTTCAATGTAATAAATAACTTTAATATCATTAAGCCTCATTAAATGCTCAATAAATGCACCCAACTGCTCACACCTTTGAACTGCCTCCACTACCCTGCTAAAAATAGCGATTGGTCAAAATAGACTTACTAAAAATAGTAAATCTATCACAGAGACCCTCAAATCTCACTGTCAGCTCATGAGGGTCGTGATGATGAACTGACCATGCCCAGCTACAGGAGCCTGCTAAAACGGGGACATTACAAAATTTTTGGGTTGAAGCAATTTACACCTAAGTTACCACATTTGTTCAGACCAAGTGGAATTTGAAAGTCGGTTCACTGCAAATTCGCATACGATGCGAATTCACTGCAAATTCGGCATTAGATTGAGGAATTCTCTGTAAATTCTCCACGCGGGACCCTACATGAATTTGAAGAGAATTTTGACGACTTTGCAAACACCCGCATGAGTTTCGGGAAGAATTTCGGTCTAATTTGGGACGAATTTGGCTCCAAACCTCCATTTTGTTGACTTTTCAATTAAGTGTTTTTGCTATTTTAGGTCTATTCAACCCTCCAACCCTAAAAGCGACTTGTCTATAAAGTTTTTTTGCCATTTTATATGTCATTTGTGGAAGGCAACGATAGCTCATGCATTTGGGGCATTTTTATGAGGTTTTATTTGGATGTTTCTGGGTGTAGCTTTCTTACCGTGCCGCAAGAAACTATTTATTCCAAGTTTATTGTGGCTTACAATATAGTCACAATATCTGTTACAATACACTCACAATATACCCAAGTAACTGCGAGTTTAATGTGATCCTTGCTGAAGCATATCGCCCCCACTTATCTGGGTGTTTTAAGTCTGTAAATCTGAGTAAGTTCAAGCTGTCCCCGTGGTGAAGCCTTTATTTGGAAATAATAGAGATAAATAAAAGAGGTAGGGTTTTGTTTATGTTGTTTGTTTTTAAAAGTTTTTTGCATTTTTTTTGACAAAATGAAATGAGTTATCTAGTTTACTGTTTTATTTTCTTTTTTCATTTTAGTTTGTGGCTGTGTGTTGTTTGTAGATTCATAGATGGCAAGTGTTTCTAGCACTAGAAACTCCCACTTCGAAATAGACAAATGCTCTCCACTATGGCAATATGTGTAAATGGTTCAACAAATGCCAGGTGGAGGAGGTTTTTTGTGGATTTGCAGCCATTGCAAAAAAGAATATAGTAGCTCTTATAGTAGAGTGAAAGCACATTTGTGCTTTATTCCTCAGCAAGACATTAAGTTTTGTACAGGGAAGCCAGGAGTTAATGGGGTACTACCTAAAACCCTTCTTCCAAACCACATTGTGAACAAATATATTCAAGAACAAAAACAAGCAAAATAAGCTGTTGGGAATGCTAATTCTTATTCTTTGCAAAAGTCTAGAAATTAAAAAAAACATCTATGGCTTCAGTTTCCACTCCCAATGAACCACCTGCAGAGGGCCATCTGTTCTTGCATGCTCATCAAGAATCGGTGACAAATAAGAGAGCAAAGGGGCCTTTTGAAATATCATTTTAGAATGAAGCTAGAGACATTGTCGAGGAAGACATAGCGAGATGCATCTATGACAAATGGATTGTCATTTAATGTTGTTCGCTCACTGTATTGGCAAAAAATGGTGAGATCAATTAATGTGGCTCCAAAGGGGTTCAAGGGCCTGTGTTATGAGAAGGTGCGCACCACTTTATTGGACAAAGAGGTGATCCATGTAGAGGTTCTCATGCAGCCCATCAAGGATTCAGGGATTGAAACATGTATGACCATAGTATCCAATGGATGGAAAGATGTGAGAAATTGTCCTTTGGTCAATATTATTGCAGTGTCCACAAGAGGTGCAATGTTTTTGAAAGCTGTGGATTGTGAAGGGGAGGTGAAGGATGGTCCTTTCATTGCAAACATTCTCATCCAAGTCATCGAGCAAGTTGGCCCCCAAAATGTTGTTTAGGTAATAACTGACAATGCCAAGAATTGTAGGGCTGCCGAGTTATTGGTTGAGGAGCGGTTTGAACATATTTTTTGGACACCTTGTGCTGTCCACTCACTCAACCTAATGCTGCAAAAAATTGGCACTAAAATTAGGTGGATCAAAAAAATGTATGAAGATGCATAAGAGATCCAAATGTTCGTCACAAACCACCATATGACGCAAGCCATATTTAGACAATTCTTGAAATTGGAGCTCTTGAAGGTAAGTTGAATTATTTAAAATATAAATATGTTTTAGAAATTTAGACTTTAGTTTAGTAAACTTTCTATGTTTTTAAATTTAAATTTTAATCTTGATTTTAATTTATTTTTGTTTTGATTTTAAAATAGGCTGCTGAGACCCGCTTTGCCTCCAACACTATTGTTTTGAGACGCCTTGTGAAGGTTAAAGAGGCATTGTCTAGAATGGTAATCAATGCTAATTGGAGCATATGGAGACAATCTAATAGTACCAGGGCAGTTGCCATTAAGGCAATGATACTAGATGACTCTTGGTGGGATCGTGCCAAGTACCTCCTGAGGTTCACTGAGCCTATATTGAGCATGATCCGATACATTGACATGGATAGGCCTTGCTTAGGTGAGGTATATGATGGCATAGACTCCATGATTGAGGATATTAAAAAGATCGTAAATGAGAGAGAGCAAGAACTTGAAGAAAATTTCTTCAAGGAACTATAGATAATCATGGTAGAGAGATGGAACAAAATGACTACCCTTTTGCAACTCCTTGCCTTTGTATTGAGTCTTAGGTTCTAAAGTCAATCGGTCCTCAGGGAGAGTGCCACTACAGTTGCCCCATATAGAGATCTTGAAGTTGCTCACGGGTACAAGGCAACCCTTCGAAGATTCTTTCCCGATCACATACGACCTACAATGAGGTCTGAATTCATGAGT
The DNA here is from genome assembly GCA_027943335.1 of Chamaecyparis obtusa. NCBI lineage: Eukaryota > Viridiplantae > Streptophyta > Pinopsida > Cupressales > Cupressaceae > Chamaecyparis > Chamaecyparis obtusa. Next base: position 695,237 of record BSBK01002847.1, read on the forward strand.
TTCGCAAGCATCGATGATTGTGGTCATGAGGCTCTTGAAGACAAGAATAATGCTGATGCTCATGAATGGTGGTACTTCCATGGACAAATGTACCAGTAGCTACAACCCATTGCCATCAAAATTTTATCACAAGTAAGCTCTTAACTCTTAAGATTCTTATTTCTAAATTCTTTCTGATGAATATTGAAATTATATTTTAAAATTTTTTATTCAAAACTCTTAACTCTCTAATTTCAAAATTGAAAATCTTGATAGTTTGCTAGTTCATCATCATCCGAGAGGAATTGGAGCACATACTCCATCCACTCAATAAAACGCAATAGACTAAATTCCAAGAAGGTAGATAACTTGGTCTTTGTGCATTCAAACTGTAGGCTCACTACACACAAAGAAAATACTTACAAAAAAGGGGAGGCAAAGCATTGGGATGTTGAACTTGAGCGTGTGGAGTTGGAAGATTCGATTACCCACTTTGATGCACTTGCACTTGATGATGATGATCATGAGCTACCTAGTGACATTGCTAGTACCGATGTTAGTGACACTTTTTGTGCTTCTAATTTGCAACAGCAGAATGATGATGATTTGTTTGATGGTTTTTGATGATATCTGATTAGTGATGGCTGATTGTTAATGTTAACATTATTGTTTTTAAATTTTGAACCAAAAACATTGATATGGTGTATTTTGGCATTTTGTTATGTCATTTGGACTAAAACGTTAAAATATGTGGTGGTGTATTTTGCTATGTTGCTTTAATATTAGCATAGTGGTGTATGAGCTTATTTGCTGCTGCATATACACACACACACACATCTATCTATCTATCTATCTATCTATATATTTAAAATGTTATTGTATGAATGAACCCAAAGCGAATCCGAACCTATCTATCTATCTATCTATAAATATTTAAAATTTTCTTGTATGGATGAACCCAAAGTGAATCCGAACCCAACCAATTTTTTTTTGGATGAATTACGAACCTGAATCTTGAATTCGCATCCGTATCGGAATCCGAACCAGCAACTTAGATTTACACTATAGTCTATCTTCTGAACCGGTCTCCTACATAGGTTGTCAAGAAGATTACCCCAGAGGAAGCCTTGTTTGGAAGGAAGCCCAATATTAGTTATTTGAAGTTCTTTGGCTCTATTGCTTATGTTTGGATGCTAGATGCTGAGCGCATAAAACTAGATTCCAAGAGCCAAAAATTGATGTTCATGGGCTACAATGATGACCACAAAGCTTATCGGCTGATAGGTGTCGACACAGACCATCTCGTATTTAGTTGTGATGTTGTATTTGATGAAGAATAAGGGCCCTTTTAGATCTCATCTCTTATTTTGAGCTCTAAGGATTAGCCTCTGAAGGCTTAAGATTTGTGTGTTTGTCTTCCCTTAGGTCCACCTAATGGGAGGGATTCAAATGACTCTGACTCTAAAGTTGTCGAGTCTCCCACGCATGATATTTCACCACCTGACTTTCCTCAAGAAAATTTTGATCCACATCCAGATGACTTTATTTTAGGCACCCAAGTGATGTTGATACTCCTGACTTGGATGTAGGTGCTTCTACTCTTCGACCTAAATGGTGGGCCAAGACCATTGGTGATCTTCATGATGATGAACTTATTGAGGGTGGATCAACTAGATGCAAGAGCAAGCATGACGCAGTTACCTTTGCTCTTATGGACAACATTCACAGTGTTTATGAGACAAGCTATGGAAGTTGAACTCCATAGTCTTATGAAGAACAACACTTCGGGTCTTGTCCGATCTTCCAGTTGGGAAGAAACCCATTGGCTACAAATGGCTGTATAAAGTCATGTATAAGGCTGATGGAACTCTTGATAAATACAAGGCTCGGTTGGTAGCCAAAGGGGTTTCACACAAATAGGGCATCGACTATGAGGAGACATTTGACCCCACAACCAAAATGAGCACAATTTGGCTTGTCCTCACTATTTCAACCCACTTTGGATGGAATGCCCATCAAATGGACGTCAAGAGTGCATTCCTCAATGGTGAGTTGTAGGAAGAAGTCTATATGACATAGCCTCTTGGTTTTAAAGTTGTTGGTCACGAATACAAGGTATGCAAACTAGTGAAAGCACTCTATGGTCTCAAACAGGTTCCTTGGCCTTAGTACATAAAATTGATAAGTACTTAGTTGATCAAGGCTTCTAGAGGAGTATTTTCAATCCCAATCTGTATGTTCAGAATATTGGTGGTGATATCCTTCTTGTCATCTATGTTGATGACCTGATATGGCAGACTTGGGACTTTTGCATTATTGTCTCGGTGTAGAGGTTTGGTAGATAGATGGCCACATTTATATTTCTCACTCAAAGTATGCCAAGAATTTGCTGGATAAGTTTCAAATGAACAATTGCAAACCTGTATCTACACCTATGGAGAAAGGGCTGAAACTATCAGCCAAATCTAAATTACCTGTGGTGAACGAATCAACGTTTAGGCAACACTAGTTGGCAGCCTCATCTATCTCACTGCCATTAGACCTAACCTCAAATGTTGTGAGCTACATCTCTTGCTTCATGACAACCCCAAAAGCTGAACATTGGGTTGCAACGAAGCGTGTGCTGAGATATATGAAGGGCACTCCTAACTTTGGCATTTTGTACAACAAAAGCAAAGATCCTAGGCTTATTGGTTTTACAGACTCAGATTGGGTAGGTTTTGTTGATGACAGAAAGTCTCCTTCTGGGTGTGTTTTAGTTTGGACACAAGTCGAGTCACATGGACCAGCAAGAAGCAACAGTTAGTAGCTCTTTCCTTGACCGAAGTAGAATATTGGCTTCGAAGGATGCTTTCTGACATGCAAATTTCTCGAGTAGGTCCTTCACCCTTGTACTTTGACAATCAAGGGGTCTTGAGACTAGCCAAAAATCCAGTCTTCCATGAGAAGACCAAACAATCATTTTCATTTTATTTGCAGGATTGTAGAAGATGGGTCAGTATAGTTACAATATGTTACAATTGAGGATCAGACTGTGGACATCCTCACCTGTCTCTTAGCTCGGACAAGTTTATAAAATTTAGGGGGCAACTTGGTGTAATTGATAGGATGACCATTAAGGGAGGATATTAAAGTAATGTTTGATTATTTAATGATCATTTATTGTATTTTAGTAAGTTTTAGTTTTCTTTAGATTGTTTATAATTTTGTTTAGTTTACGATTGTTTCTTTCAGAAATATCGTCCTGTAATTGTTTATAAATGTAAACTTCAGTTTCATTAATCAAACATCCAATTACGATAATAGCTAATTGATCGTAAATGTCTTTGATCTTCTTTAAATGATCTTGCAAAGACATCTTCTCGTCCATGACGATCAAGAACATATTTTTAAGCAAGAAAGCCCTGCCTTTATTTGACATCTCATGCAGAGTTTTTAGGTGTTTCCAAATCTTCTTAGAAAATTTGACTAAAGGAATCTTTGGAAGCATTTCTTCAATGATTGATAATTTAATGAGGATAAATGATTGACAATTACGCTCATTGAACTTGTCTTGGTCTTTACAGACAATTGTTTGCTAGGTGTCTATATTGAGGACAATTTAATCTAGGCACTTGTATTTGAAGATCGTGAGTATCCTTTGTTTCTAGGTGTTTTAATTGTGGCTAGTGAACCTCTGGCTGCCTTCCAACATGATGTTGGTTAATGAAGCCATCCCTCCCACAATCGTAATTCATGGGAAATGAAAAACTTGTTTTTGAAAACTCAAATTTTTAGGATTAAAAAATTGCACAATAAAAAATCTTTTATTAAATTTTTTGAAAAAAATTGTGCCCTACCTGTTGCAAACTCTAGGCATTGTGATGTCCACAATTTTGCCCAAAAATCATAAAAAAAGAGCAGAATAAAATCCCCAAAAATTCATGCCCATTTGCTGGATCATTGATGCTAGGAGATTAGATTGTTTCAAAATTCCCACAAGTCCTTTGAATGTTCATTAAGTCTAAACGTTAGGAATCGCAACTTAGAGAGAACCTCAAGGGCTTCTTGTTGATGTCCACTTGATTTTGATTTCGAGTGGAAGATGCACACCTTGATCAAATGCTTGCACCAGCTTCTTAACATCGCCTGAGTTCAAACCTTGGCACCATGGAAACTCACTAAGCTCATATGATAGCTCGCCAGCCCAGCATGTGTTAGTGCAATGTTTGCATTCAGAATGAATGCATTCTCATTGACGTGGGGAATTCTCCAACTGCAGAAAACAGGGAGCACTTTACTAAAGCAAATGCACCTTTCTTGCTTACAAACAGTAAAACTTCAATTTTGTTACCTCTTTGTACTGGGTAAAAGGGTTTGACATGATGGTGATAGATTAGGTTGTCAGCATGTGAGGGATCTGATGTGTCCTTTAAACAACTACTGTCTTGTACTAAATTATTTAATCAACTGAGCAAGGCCTAATCATCGATCAATTGTGTCTTTGTTGTACTTAATTCTATACAGGGCTCAGTAACATAATTGTAAATCAAGCTAATAATTATTGGGCATTTCAAATTACATGGACAGCTTATCTTAGTTAGGTTCAGTGTATGCACTCAATCTTTGTGACTTGTTAAATGAACTTTTGAAGGTGCAGACTTTTACAACAGGAGGATGTATAACCATTTAGAGGAATATGAATTTGACTGCATTTACACGGAGGTAAATTTGTACATTTCTTTGTTTGTGACTGATTGCAGATTGGCGTGAGCTATAACAATCTTGAGATTGCATTGTTTACCAGTTTGTTAAACGAAGGCAACTGTAATACAAAATTCACGCAAGTCCAAGGGCCTCTGTCAGCTGTACCAACATCATTTGTTTTCTATGGAGAAAATGAAAAACGATTTTGAACTTTAAGCATGCAATCCTGATTGCTTTCGGTATTTAACATAGATATTTTTATCTGATATAAAACAAAACCCCTTTCCTTCTCTCCACGGTTGGCAGAATTTCAGGCTAGTTGAAGTTCAATTTAAAGGACAGATATTTCAGGTGAACTAGGAATTGAATCTTGAATCAACTAACTGGGATTTGTATCACTGATATGCAAATACATTGGGGAACAATCTCAGACTTATTGTTCATTGTGTTGGATATATAAAACAGCCTGTATGTGGAGAACAATGAATGATACCAGTCTGCGGAAAATTTGAGTAGTTAGACTGGCTGGCAGCATGTTTCATGATACCCAATTCTTTGATTCCATTTATAATATTATCCAACAGGCATGTAACAATTTGGAAGGTCCTACAATTGCGACCAACCTTTGCTTAACAACTTGATGAGCCTGAGGGATTTCGGTCTTACAAGGATTCTTAGCATTGTAAATTGTAATCAATATTTGCATTAGTTTTAATGCTCACAGAGGACAACATTTCTCGGCCAGTCAATTCTGCAATACAAGCTTGTTGTCTAATTCATTTCTTGCTTGCTAAAGGATACATTAAAGAATCAGTCGCATTTCTCATGCCTAAATACAAATGCCGAAGTGATATGAAGCACAATATTTTAAAAATTTAAAGGCATGTAATGCATGGCAGGAATTTGGGTTTTGACACATGATTGCAAGTAATTCTATTAAAGAATGATTTGCACAGTTTTCCCATAGAATCCTTTTTAGTAAGTCTTCCTGCTTATATTTCATTTTTTGTTGTAAAAGAATAGGTTTTTGTAATGTTGGTATTTGTTCATGAATGTGGACTTCACTAATACCCGCGATCATACAATTTGATGTTTTTGATCTTATGCATAAATGTTACAGAATCCAGGGAATAGGGGAGCAATGCTATCATTGCAATGTCTGATGGTCATGTGATATTAGAGACCAAACCAGACAAATAATTGACAGTTTTATTAATTTGATAAAAATGAAAATTTTTCACTCATAGTCAAGATAAGATGAGAATTTTTTAATCACTATGATTATCATTTTGTTTCAGTTACACAAAGATGGGTTTTGCTGGCAATGTGGAACCATGCTTCATCATCCCTACGGTGGTGGCAGTGAATGAATCATTTTTAAGTCAATCTAGAGGCTCTGGAAAGGGAAGCTGGTTAGCACAACACAATGCAGGTGTCATGGCAGATCTTGATTTCTTTATTGGCGATGAAGCATTGTCCCGATCTCATTCTAGCAATACATACAATCTCAGTTATCCCATACGCCATGGTCAGGTATAATTTTTTTTGGAATGCCGTTTATGTTTCTTTATTTTTGGGTTAGGGTAGCAGTTAATGATGGTTGCACTTACCCTCTAATTTAGTTGGCTTGATCCTTATCAATATAGGTAGAAAACTGGGATTCTATGGAAAGATTCTGGCAGCAATGTATATTCAATTATTTGCGATGTGATCCTGAGGACCACTATTTCCTCTTGACTGAGAGTCCTCTGACTGCTCCAGAAAATCGTGAATATACAGGAGAAATAATGTTTGAAACATTTAATGTTCCAGGTCTTTATATAGCTGTGCAGGCTGTACTTGCTCTGGCTGCTGGGTATACAACTTCTAAGGTAAATTGTTCCATTCAATTTTTGTTTCCTTTGTTTAGTGAAAACAGAAAATTATATTTGATGAATATAAAGTTGCCATATAACAGAAACCACCCATTTCCCACTGGATCTGATGTCAAAAAAATTAAAGCCATCAATTGTGTTACTTAGGTAGTGCGGAAGGCAGAGGGGAAGCAATTACTACCGAAATCATACATGGTCTAGGGAGGATTTGGTGCCCTATCAAAATTAGAGAATTTACAGATGTAACACGTCTAATGTGAAGAAATTTTCATTGTTCTTGCTGGCTTGCCTTATTATTACTGTTGACATTTTCATGTGGAAATGTATGCTTGGAGGCTGCCATGGTATGGATTTTTTCTGTTATAAATATATTTAAATTAGGGCTCATTACCAATAGTTTTGTAAGTGTATCATGAGGGTTCATTGGGACCATTTTTATGTGCCCATTTGGGAAAATTTTTGTTGGTCCATAATAAATTTTTCCACATGCTAGATGCGAAAGAGCTAAAATGAGAAAAATAATGGAAATAGACTCTTAGTGGAGTAAAGTGTGTTTTGATCAAAGGAGTTCCTGTGCTCAAGTCTGAAGGCAGCACCAATGATGTCTTAAGTTTTGTCCATTTTTTCAGTTTTCCAAGGGGAAGAAGTTGAATTCTTATTTTTCCAGAGATTTCGAGTTTTTGTTATTTGAGCTCAGGTGCGCTCTTCTGCTGAGGTTGCTTGAATATTGTACCCTGCCTTACCTCATTTTGTACCCATTCCTCTTGGGTGACTGCAGCTGGACTGGAACTGTGGTGGATGGCTTTGGACTTGGTGTTCTTGCTAATCTCTGACCCCATTGTCTTAAGAAAACAAATTGTTGCCATTTGATTTACCATATTGTCTTCCCATCAATTGTTATGCATACTACAAAGAGGAGCTTGTAATGAACATGGAATCATTAAACAAAAATGTGAAGTCATTCAGATTGATCTGTATTCAATATTGTGAGCTAACCATCTTAGAGGATTCACATCCCAACCTCAAGTTGGAGCCCGAGCCTTGACAACAGGTTTGCAGTGTTCTGACATTCGAAATGTAAAGTCATTCAGATTGATCTGTATTCAATATTGTGAGCTAATCATCCTAGAGGATTCTCATCCCAGTGTAATGTCCCCTGGTAATTTAGGTTCAACTATTATTTAATTTAATCTCAATACTTATAGCCTAAGTTGAATTGACAAGTAAATGCAGGAACTTCCATTTATATATATATATATATATTATTCTATGATATAAGTAGGGACAATCATCCATTTGTATTTAACTTCATATGCTATCCATATTTCTTTGTTAGTAAGCTTGATCCGCTATTACTTCGTTTTTAAGGAAAGAGAAGGCCTGAATACAATCCAAGGTGCTTAGAGACCACTTGATAGATTCCCTTAAAGTTTACAGAACCAAGCCCTCCCTTGGGACTTTTGCCTTCAAGGATTAGAGGGTCGCTGTTCCCCACCGTATCTTGGGAACTATCCTTTTGGGATTTCGACCGCCATTCCTTGGCCATGCTTCAGCCTTCCTTCCTAGTTACTACATAATAGCGAAGCTCTTAACATTACTGTATTTCTATATATATACATATATATTTATTTGTTTATGTATATATATATTTATTTATATCCATATTTATATTCATGTAGAATACACACACACACAGACACATATATATATATATACACACACTGATATTTCTTCAGATTTATCTTATTAAAATACCAAATACAGAATTGTACCTGGTAGCGCCCTATCAGCGATCCTTTTAGATCTGTTCGGCTATGTAATCTCTTTCTTTTTATCCTCTATTCTTTTGATCTTTTGTAAGCATCACTGAATATATTTTCTCAGCCATACTCCTATTTCCCCCCCCGATGCCTTCTAACCAACGAAGGTCTTCCTGTATATATATCCTCAATGGGAACGAAGGGGCATGTCTTACTGCAGTCGTTCCTGTTCATGAAGCGCTGTCACGTTGTTAGTAGTGATCTCAGTGATTGTTAGTATTTACTGATGCTTAGTGAATATATAACGTTTGATATTAATAATAATAATATTATAAATATTGTTAGGTGATAATATATTATAATATCATATTTATAATATTATAAATATACATATTATTAGATGATAACATATTACATATATTTATAATGTTGATGTTAATAAGTATTGTTAATATATATATATATATATATATATATATATATTATTAGATAGTATTATAATTACTGTTTTATTATTATTTTTTTTCTCGGTAAAAGAATTGCTTTTGACTGGAGCTTTGAGCCAGTGAGGCCACAATGGGGAGTCCCATTCCCGTAGTAACAGTCACACATCTGAGGCATTAACACCTCTCTGATTTGTCTCAGCAGCTACTGTTCTCCTTATCTCTCCATGTACTGTGCACACACCTTATCCCTCCACTTAGCGCAGACCATCCATCCTTATGTCTCCCTCTCCTAACATGCTCCCTCTCTGACATCAGAACCAAACCCTGCCAGTACGGAAGCCCAGCAGGGACCCCACGTCTGTAGGGCATGGGACAGGTACACACACAGGCTACGTGGGTCTGGCACAGGTCCGCTAGCACTCCAACCCAGCGAGAATCTGGTCCAAGTAGTTAGAATGATCACCAATCTTGTCCTCACATAACAACCGTCTGCACGTCCACCAGGGTGGGCCCAACCAAGCATTAACACTTGTGTTGAGCCAAGTGGGGATTTGAACCTTGGTTGTACCATCAACAATGCAACCAACTTACCACTACACCACAAGGTGATCCCCATAATTACTGTTTTATTATTATTATTAAATAAGTATTGTATTATTTCCTGAATGTACAAGCGGAAATTGGTCACAATAGAAAATGATATTATTTTATTAATTAAATTCTTATTATAGATAAAGGATATCACACCCAACCTCATGTTGGATCCCGACCCTTGACAACAGGTTTGCAGTGTTATGATATTCTAAAAGTTGCTCTTGAATCTCCTTTCATATTCTAAACATTGTTCTTGAATTTTTTTCACATCAATATTGTTCTTGGATCTTTTGGAACTCAATGAATAAAGAATTATTGTTGACAAATTTTACATCCTATATATTCTTTCTGCAACCTTTTTATTTTTATTTTAAAATTATTTATAAATAGGGCTAGAGTCAAATTATGTGTTTTTTTAATTGAAAGAATAGTCATTGTTATAAATCTCAGGCCAAAGCCTAAAGTAGCAGCATTTATGATTATCTCAATGAAACTCCTTTCTATCCTGGAATTTGTATTTGCAAATTAATGAAAGTCGTGAATACTGTCTAGAAGCTTTGGTTCAATCTCTTCCTTCCAAGTCTAAAAAAATATTTATGAAAATATATTTTTTGCAAAACCATAGTGTCACATTAATATGGGAAATTTTCTCTTCATTTACTGTAGAATCCTTAACACATATTTGGTGAAATCCCATATTATCGTCAATTTTAAGTCCAAACTCTGGATAAACTTGGTATGGATTCCATTCAATCCTGGAGACTTGTCTTTTCATGCTGTATGATTGCTTCTTTGATCTTATCTCTTGAAATATTTAATGCATCACTGAATTCCTGATTCATCAAACAATATTTTAGGAACAACATCAATGTGTCATAGTTTATCCTTGCTGTTAAAGCTTCACTGTTCTGTTGAGAGATAAAGAGGTACTTTGAAAAGCAAATAAATGCTTACTTTGTTTCTATTAAAGTTTCTGTTTTCTGTTCTCATTGTTAATAGCCGGGATAAGTTCTATTTCATTTTCAGTTCTTGAAAATACAATGATAACAAGAAAAATACTAAATACCAGTAGTTGGGGTGACAGATGGGGGATGTGGTCCCTGTTTCTGGGACATCACATCCTGCTAAAAATGACATTTTCCTGCTGATGTTGTTACCAGCCTACATGAAAATCTTATACAATTTGTTAATATTTGCAGCAGGCTGAAATGCTTGTTAGCTGTTTCTGGTTGGCCCAAATGTTTCCAGGGAATCGCCAGACGATTTAAATGTTTCTAGTCAGTGAAACATTTTTTGGGAACTAGAAATGTTTTGTCATCATCTGGAAATACTTCCATAAAAAACAAAAAACAAAGAGCATTAATACTTAAGCCCTACTTATGTTATAAAATGTTTAGTTGGAGTCTTTCATTTTTCACCTACTGGCACTGTGCAGGGAGTGAGGATTTATTAAAGAGTCTATCTTTGCAGCAGAGAAACCTTACCAGTAGAAGACTGATTTTTGCAGCAGTAGAGGTGTAGTGTGTGTTGGATTTCTACCCGTGAGAAAGCCTGAACATCTGATAAAGTTGTCTCCTTCAAAGCTTGACAGTAAGATGTGTAGTTCAATGATGAGATTGCCATTGACACTTCATTCTGGGAATATGTTGTGAGGACGAGTGAAAAGGAAAAAGGAGCAATAACGTCTTGCATATCAGGGTGCAACAAATGCAAGGTAAACGATTGAGAGACCAAAATGGATGATCCATAAACTCCTTGGATATTCCATTGAGTGAATCATCAATATGATTCTTTTATTCATACGAATGTTGCTCTCTAGTTTTATTGTTTATGCATTAATTGAACAACATGGAAAGCAAACATCAATAGAGAAAAGGAATATTCACACTATCCACAAGCACTTGTGTCTTAGCTGTTAAGAAGATAGTCTGAAGCAAGAAAAATGATGCAACACAAAGAAAAGATAATGCAAAAGATTTACTTTTAAGAAATCTAACGTTTTAAAACTCCTGTAAATAATCCACTATTAACACTAGTTGGACAAATTTACCCCCTTTCAATACCATGCAATAATATGTCTCATGAGCATTCTGACTTGCACCCAAATTAGTGAACTTTTATGTGGCTATTTATGATCACACAATCCTCATGCAACATAGAAATACACTTGTACCTTTAAATGCTGATATCTGAAGACTAGCATGATCGAAATACATTTCTTTCAAATGAATTTTATCTCTCAAATCCTTTGTTGCCTCCCCAAGTGGGGAGAATTACATTTATGAAAAAAGAATCAACCAGCACATACTTCAATTTGTATATTTATGCTAAGGGATCGGTATATGGGTTGATCAAGAGAAAATGGAAAGTCTTCTGTTCAAAGAGATAGGAGGACCACTTTGACTACCCAGACTGGTTTTCAATGTCGCTATTTTCTCCTATGTTGGACAAATTTGGCCGTGACTGGAACCATTAGTGGCATACTGCTTCCATCATGATGAATTCATCAGGAGTGGAAATTATAGGATTAGTTTTTTTGTGGATGAAAACGTCATCTTAAGACGTTCTTCCACTTGTTCACCTCTTTTCCATTGTCTCTGCCTTAGGAATCTCTTACAGCATATTGATAATTTTTAGATCAATCGTTATGCATCCGTCTCTGTCTCTGTCTCTGCCTTACAAATCCTATAAAATTATGTGATAATTTTATTTCATACATTTCCATCTAGAAAGATATTGGTCCCACAAAAGCTAACAAAACCACCAAATGCCAAAAATAAGGATTTGAAACTCATTTTTGTGAAAATGGGCCAATTTTCTGCCTCTTTGGAGTTCTCAAATTCTGTCAGCTGCAGTCATGGTTTTAAGTGTACATCAATTTAATGCATCGTAGTCTCAAATACCTTCCAAACAAAATACAAGTTTGTTCCCTACAAAAGGGCCTTTAAGAATACCAACAAGATCCACTCACTAAGACTCAGCAAACCTGACAAGATTCTCATGATGGTGGAAATCAGAATAACCATGCCATATTGTAGTGCCCAAAATGCACTTACTCTAGTTGTTAGTCCACAACAATGGAAATACACATGCAAAAATTGAGAAATAGCCAAATATAAACTCTCTGGCATGTTATGATCTCTATGATGCAGTAAAACAGACTTTCGAGCTGATAAACTGCAACTGCAAACTGTTATCATTTGGATGAGTTTGGCCTTGGTCAAATTTTTGTGATGAATCTGGGTTGAGTTGAAGTAGTATAAAGTTTAAACATATCAACTGTGGTTGAAACTGTAATCTGTGACTTTTTTCTCTGATGCTTCTTTCCACAGCCTTCTACAGCTTGCTTCTTGCATCTCCCTTCTGCAAATTCTATGCAATGGGTACTGCTCTGAATGATACTCTTCTACTTGCCAAATTTGTACGATGATTTTGGGCTCACTTGAAATAGTATGACCATATCAACTGTTGGTGAAACTGAAATCGGTGACTTTTTTCTTTGACGCTTCTCTCCATAGCCTTCTGCGACCCAACTCTTGCATCTCTGTTCTAAAAATTCTATGCAATGGGTTTTACTTCTTTGAATGATACTCATCTACCTTACTTGCGAAACATAACGAGTTGTAAGGGACAAAATGCAATGGTACAAATTTTAAGGTATTTGGTAACCACTACAAGCACAAGGAAAACCTATTCTGATACCAATCTTATTCTTAAACTCCATGGATATTCCATTGGAAGAGTCATCAATACAAATCCTTTTATTCATATGAATGTTGGTCTACAAGTTTATGCAGCAATTGAATGATAGAAGGCAGACATCAATAATGATAGTAATCACATCCATAATTGCATGTATATTACTGTTAATACTTGCAAGAAGCTAGTGTTAATCAAGTAAAAGAACACGGCTTAAGCAAAATACAACTTGAGGTTTACTGGATGAATCCTGTGTGAGAAAAGTACAACAATAATCCGCTATCAACAATAGTTGTGCAAGTTTTCTCTCTTCACAAGGGCCTCTAAGAGCACCTCTCACCTGCACCCGATTTGTGGAACTCCAGTCTGGCTACAAACAATCACACAATTCTCAAGAAACATGGCTGCACACTTCTATCATTAAAGTTCAATTACCCTAGCCTAGTCTGATTGGAATGTAATTCTCTCAAGTAAATACTATTTTGCTGATTTTTCCTTGCAATCCGAGGAGTGGAGAATATCCTCCTTGAAGAAACAATTATCTAACACATATCCCTGGTTGCATGTATGCAAAATGGGTACATGAGATGATAAAGAAGAAATGGAATGTCTTCTATATGATGAAATGGAAGGAGAACTGCTTCATCTCTTTGGACAAGTCTTCAGTTCAGGCATTTTCTCCTAAATGGGATGAATTTGAATGTATCTTGAACCATTGGCTATGCATAATGATAAAGACGTTTGTAATTGAAATCATAGCAGAAAACTTGAACTTGATGAATACTTGGCTGACCAAATGGTTTTAGAAATTCAAGTCTCGGCAAAACCTAAAGGAAACACTTGGCAATACCTTAGCAAATTTATCGAACATTAAATAAATGATATTTTAAAAATATTGAAAAAAAACATGCATAGTGCTGAATTCATGGAACATATTACTGATTTCCTTCTATGTAGTTCAAAATTATAGTTTAATACACTTCATAGACCAAAATACGTGTTCATATTTTCAAAATATACAAAGTTGTGAACTATAAGTTCCAATATCAATAAAAAAATGAAGCATAAATTTCTTCTACAAACAAAGCTTAGAAAAGTCAGCTCCTATCATGTGGGTGTCATGGAAGTGGATGTTATAGTTGTCGTATCCTCAACAAGAACCTCAATGAGCCTTATGCATAGAATCACGTTTTGTGTGCAGTGAACTTGCACCTTTGGCTTGCCAACCTGACCTTTTGTCTCCTCATATCCTGACACATTCACTTTTCCTTTTGGCTGCATCCCTCTCCAAATTAGCCTTCTCATCGGTAGTAAACAGTGGATCCAGATTGACATCTTGAGCAATTAGATGCAAATATGGATTAATGTCATCAAGGTTAAGTACATGATGTGTATCTTTCTCTTGTACCTCTTTTCATGCAATCAAAAGTTGGATAACCCAAAGATAAAATGATTTTGTAAGAATTTGCCAATAGCAACAACCCAAGATCTAGAGGCCAATGAATAGCAAAAAAGAGAGACAAAATATGGGCAAGAACAAACTATATTCTCACCAAGAATGCAATACAATATGATCAACTAGATTACAATACCATAACTGATGGATTGATTGAGATGAGTACAATGTAGGCGTGCCTGCTTATGTAGGCTAGGCAATAAAAGACCATGATAAGTAGGAGATAACATATCACCCACACAATGTGGAATCACATGTCCACCAAAGGTAGATCATCCTCCATTGCACAATGAAGTACATGTAACATGTGGAGGATGATAAAATGATAAGTGCATGGAAGGTGGAGACAACACATAAAGTGGAATGCGATAACTACTATCATCACCTAAAGTGGAGTTTCTCCTACACCATGTGCAAATAAATGTGCAAACTCCTAAGTGTCTTAAATGCAAATTACTATGTAGGCATTATCCTAAGTAAGCTTAAGTAAAGTGTAATTAGTGAATATCTAATTACACCAACAAATTCAAACACTTTTTAATCAATTTCTTGTGTTTCTTTGTGTGAATGGTTTAAAAAACAGTCAAGTTTTCACAATCAATAGCGCTATAGGGCTAGGATACTATGTAAATAGAAAGATTTTGAAAATTAGGTGTTTTAGCACCAAAATCTTCCCACTGCAAATTTGCAAGGACCACAAATTTGCAAGGACAACATTTATAACATTGTAAGGATGTATGAAAACTTGAAAGTTCAATAAATAGTAAACTAAAACCAAGGTTGCACGGAGATGGGGGTACTTGGGTACTTCGGAAACGAGTACGGGTACAATTATTTTTTCAAAATAGATGGGGGTACTTTGGGTACGCCAATTGTTTTGTATATATACTTCAATATTTTATAGAAAATTTGAAAATATAATGACATTGAGTTTTCAAAACAAGAACAGTGATACAGTTTGTCAAACATTAACTTTAAAGATTAAGTACACATTCAAATGTCATACAATCATTGTATCAAAGTTTCAAACTGATTAGTGACTACATATTGAAATAAGCTTGATAAACAACAAGCTGATACGCAAACAAAAAACTGAAACAAAAATCAGAAATCTTAATCAAGGTCCTTAGCTATGATGCTCTCCACTGAGTATCCACTGAGTATCTGGTACGTGGGTACGCGTACTAGTACTCGGTTTGTGTCCCAAGGGTATGGGTACGAGTACCCATGCAACTATGACTAAAACCAAACATTTATGTTTTTTACTTGATTATAGATTGGCCTTGCTATGAATGCATAAAGCTGAAGAAAATAGTGCATCCTCCACCCTCTTATAACCTTATCGTGTATGAGGTCTTGAAGGTTGTCAATTGAAACTAAATTCTCTGTATTTGTGTTGAGAAATTGTCCCATCATTCTTTGAATGAAGAGGAAAAGAAAAACTTGGGGTTCAAATAGTAGACAACACAATGAATATGTTGGTGGAATTGTCACTTCGACCTTCAATTAATAATGTGCTATTTGGGCTAATATTTGGTTCCATTTGATGCACACAAATGTTGAACTGGCTTCATAGAATACCAGATAGGGATTTTATCCCTATTCACTATTAGAGTCTTAGGTGACTACAACATCCCCAAGATCAAATGAAAGACCAAGATAACTTCCACAAGAGAATGGCAAGATAATTGCAACAAGATGCAATAATGTATAATTGCTAATAGACATTAATAAAATGTACACAATGAACCTTCTTATTTAGGCAAGGCAATAAGAGGACTATGATAAGGAGTAGATAAGTTATCACCTAGACAAGGTGGAATCACATGTCCACCAAAGGTGGATCATCCTCCATCATGCAGTGAAGTGTGTGCAACATGTAGAGGATGATAATGTCATAAGTGCACTAAAGGTGGATCTCACATATAAAGTGGAATGTGATAACTATCACCACCTAAAGTGGAATTTCTCCTACACTATGTGCAAATATAGGTGCAAACTCCTAGGTGTCTCGTGTGCAAACTACTATGCAATGCATTATCCTAAGTAAGCTTAAGTAAAATGTAATTAGTGAAAATTAAATTACACCAACATTCACCTACCATAGAATCGCAACCAACAATTATGACACTAAAATCCACAGAGTAGATGAAAATAAAATTAGCAAATCATACTAAATCATAAATTGTTATTATTTTTAAATCAACAAATAAAAATATCAAAATTTTACAAAATCAACAAATTGTAACATTATAAACTAAGTTGCCAGTTCGGATTTGGGGATGGATTCGGGTTCGAGAATCCGGTTCGTGGATTCGTTAATTTTTTTTTTTCCAATTATGGATTCGTGTGTATATATATATGCATTATATATCCAAAAATATAAGAGAAATATACATAATTCTAAAACTATATCATTTCATACTATGAATCTATGATTCTTGATCATTGATCAATGCCAAATGTCAAAGTCTTCATAACTAGGTCTTAGGTAGTCTTTGTTGGTGGCTGTTTTCAAGTCCCTAGGTCCGGCAAATGAGATTTGAGTGATTTTGGCCTATTGGGAAGTCATGTCTGTCTGGGATTTGGGCGAGAGCTAAGCTAAGTCTGTCATAGAGATGGGGTCGAAACCAAGTGATTTGTGATAAAACGAGTTAAAACCCTTTGAGAATCCTTTTGCTAGCTTCAGTTTGACCTTAGAAAGCCATGATGGATTGTGGAAGGTAACCCTGCTGAAGGCTTGTTGAATCTTGAAATTTGGCTAAGTCTAGAATTTTTCGAAAACCCCCAAAATCTAGAATTTGCATCTTAATTCCTATGAAGCTGGAACCTATCTCAAACATCTTGGAAAGTATTTATACAAATATAACTTAAAGTATAAGAATTTAAATAAATCAAACTTATACTTAAATGTTATATTTGTATAAATCCTCCTGCCCCTCGATTGGAAAATTGGGTCAATTTAGGGTTAGATGAAAAAAAAAATTCAAAAATGGCATATTAAGTGCTTTATGCCTTCATAGGCCGCGGGTCCTCGGGGATTTGCATGGATCCGCACGAGGATAAATCAAACTTATACTTAAATGTTATATTTGTATAAATCCTCCTGCCCCTCGATTGGAAAATTGGGTCAATTTAGGGTTAGATGAAAAAAATAAAAAATAAAAAATGGCATATTAAGTGCTTTATGCCTTCATAGGCCGCGGGTCCTTGGTGATTTGCATGGATCCGCACGGGATCCTCGAGGATTCGTGCTGGATCCCCCCGGGTCTGCAAAACAGGACCAGGACCTAGTTCGAGGGGCCAGGGTGCGAATCCCGCTTCTTAGATTATAAAGTAAAAAATAAATATGAATTTTTGATCAAAAACTTACCTTGATGATCTTTTCCACGAACATGGCAAATGTATTATAAAAAAATGGACTTCATGACGCTCTTTGCTTTGTACTTGCTGCAATAAGGAACCCCCAACCATCTCAGGCTCACAAACATACACTTCAGGTTGGATAATGTAGTTTTATTTTGTCAAGGTAAAGAAATTAGTGGCAAAGTGTGTGACTCATGATTGCACGAGCTCCTTGCATGCACTCCTCTGATGAGATTTAGGACCCATGTGTGGTTGTAGATTTGCTTTGTTGTATTCCATGCATCCTCAAGTATGTTCTTTATTCAACTTCATTTCTCTATGTTCTTAAGGAGTATGTCAAGACAATGTGCAATACAAGGGCTTTAAAACAATGTAGAGTGCCTTGCCTTTAGAAGTCTATTGACTGCCACATATATAGCTACATTGTCTATCATTATCTTGCTGACATTTTCCATTCCCACCTCCATTTCTACTTCATCCAACAATTTGCACAAGGTCTTCACATTTTTATTTCATTAGAGGCAACAACCGATTTCCAAAAGATCACTTGTCATCTTGAAGTCACTAAAGTGTTACCAAGTGTCGTATTCCCATCATTTATCCACCCATGAAATGAAATAGTGCAGCCTTTCCATTTCCAATTTTTCTTCATTGTTCCTCTATTGTTGACATTTGTTTTGGATCCCATCTTGCAATATTGCGTCACCCAACTCATTATTGGCTTATATACTTGAACCCCTTAATTGCTAGGTCAATGCATTAACCAATTGCTCCCAATAAGGACTCAAAGAAACACTAAATGTAATATTGTCAAGTACCAAAATTTGCACATGCCCACTTTGCCTCATAATGTGATTCCCTAGTTTATACCATAACTTCCAACAAAGTTGTGCACTAGGATAGTTACGAGGAATGGAAAAGTTGGAACTATTGCTCTCCACATTGCTTAATCCTAGTATCTGTGGCCCAATGAAAGAATAAGATCCTTCTATATCTCTCTTTAACAGGGTAGAACGGAAAATTGGGGCTAGGGCTGCCATTGCCTTTGACATCCTTTCTCTTCTACTTCCATTTGCTCAAATGTCACAAGGACCTTCTATCCCATATTTGCAATGGAATCCTTACGTTTGACACCACTTCTACATGTGGAAGCCATATTCTTTTCGGAAAAATGAAAACAAACCCTAGCAAAAGGGAGGGAAAACATTTAATTTTATTCAATGCCCTAGCAAGCAGCCTAAACTAAATAAAAAATAAAATGTTCACTATCTTTTTACCATGTGATAGTCATAAAAAATAAATTTGAATGTGTATGTACTATGTATTATTATTAATGTGTAAGAAATGTCCAAGGGTTTGAGCTCAATTGTTTAAAACATTGGGCTCTCATTGTGGAGATCCAAGTTCAAATCCCTAAAGGGATGTCTAATGTGGAACTCTAAGTTGACTGTTGGTATTCTATTGTTGGCTTCTATTGTGGATGTAATATCTAATGTGGATTTCTAAGTTGTGATAGTTGGTATTCGGCTATTGTCCTCTATTATGGATATCTAAGTTGTTATCAACAGGACCTATGTATTGGTCTCTCTAGTGCTTGTAAGGAGTTTAGTATTGCTCTCATTAGTGCTTGTAAGGAGCTAAGTAGTAGTCTCATTAATGCTCGTAAAGAGTTAAGTATTAGTCTCATTTGCAGCAATTGCTCACACGAGCCATATTTGTAAAATTCGATATAAAAATAATAACAAATTGAT
The DNA here is from genome assembly GCA_027943335.1 of Chamaecyparis obtusa. NCBI lineage: Eukaryota > Viridiplantae > Streptophyta > Pinopsida > Cupressales > Cupressaceae > Chamaecyparis > Chamaecyparis obtusa. The sequence continues at coordinate 714,848 of BSBK01002847.1, forward strand.
AGTCATAGAGTAATAAAGCCTTAATGTGGTTTTAAACAGATCCATGACCTTGTTTGGTAACTTTTTCTATAGCTATTATCAAGCAAATATTGACTATTGTCATGTCCCCTTTTTAGTGACATGTTATTTTTCAGTGGATTTGCCTATCAGGGACTCTTGGAGAGATTATTTGGAGATTGGATGGTCTTATTCGCTCTTGGAGAGATGATTTGGAGCTTATTTTTTATTATTATGTGTTATGCGGGGCCCACATGTTATAATTTTAAGTTGAGTTGCACTTTTTATTTTATAAAGTTATTTTATTATAAAAGTGCATTATAATGAGATTTTATAATGGATGCTTCTAGAAGTTCTTAGTAACTTCTTAGAAAAGTAAATAAATAGAGGGCTTGGGCATTCATTTGGACAGGCTGATTTGAGGATTCTTCTACTTTTCCATATTGAAGCAATTTGTAGTCATTTGGTCTGCAAATTTTCATTAGATCTTTGGGAACAATAACTCCCTTGGATTTGCATAACTGAGGAAGTGAGATATCTTCTGAAGGGTTGCACATTGGAGATGGTATTTAGCCATTTCATGCTGGAGTAATTTGAGGATTGATTTTTGAGGGTTTGAAATTGATTGAATAAGGGCTTGGAATTCATCATTTCATTGGAGAAGCAGTTTGACAGGTTTTAGAGATCATTTTGTGCATTTTCTGAAAAGACTATACCAGGGCCTGAGTCACAAGTTTTTGCTCATATCTCACAAACTGTTTGGAGATCAATTTTATGCTTTTGGGAAATGATCCTACAACCCTAGGCGCCCTTGTTTTGGATATTTTCGGCAGTTAATAAAAAAAGAGGGATTTTTGTATAGCTGCTGTACTGTACGGCCAGGTACGGCCTGTACCAGTGACAGGTACAGCAGCATCATTTGGGATCAGTTCGGGTGCAGTGTGGAGGGGTCTTCATCAGCATTTTTCATTCATCATTTTGGTCAACAATCAGTGCAGCATTTTCAGGTTCATTCATGTATTTTGCATGTGGTTATTTGATGTCAAATTTGTATTGAAAATTGCATATGTAATCACTGTTATAACAGTCCAGTATTTGTCATAAATCAGTCACTGTTATTCCTCATTTGTAATTGGAATTGACATAGTGAATGAGATAGCATTGATAGGGACTTGTCATTGTTCATGTGTGAAGTTGTAACAGTCCTTTATATTCTCAGAATTCAGTCACTGTCACACTCTGCATATTGTAATCGGATTTGAAGGTTCATAATCCAATAGATATGTTGGTCATTGCATTATCTTGTTTGGCCATAGCTCATTGTATTGTTTTGATGCCAAATCATTGATATTCTGAAAATTGTCATAGAAGTCAGCACTTGTATTGATTGCATTTCATTACACTTTGGCATTGTTATATCATTTGAACATTGTGGATTTGTTGCTCAACCACTATAACCTTGAAACACTACATCTCAAACAAACAATTCAGTTGCTTGCCAAGTGTTTGACGAATTGTCACAGTTCAGTTTTGGGGGTTTTAGTGGCCTTTATAGTAAGGGTCATTACAACTATACTGATAAATTTCATTGTAGAGTTGTGGACCTGTGGTGTTTTAACCATAGATCAAAATATCGCAGACTTATCGCAAAAAGTGAACTTATCGCGATAAGTTCTGGCTTGCGATAAATTGCGTCAAGTTATCGCATGAACTTATCGCAGATAAGTTGTCTACTTATTGCAGAGAAAAGTGGCAATAAGTTTGCAATTTATAGTGATAATTTAAAAACTTATCGCCCGTGCGCTCAGAAATAGACTGCGACGGCTCAACAAACTACAAAATTGATTTTTTTGTTTGCAAGAGCTGATTTGGAGAGGAGAGAAAGGGTTTGGAGGAGAAAGGTCATTTGCTGCATTCTAGAGCGATTTCTTGTACTTGACATTTGCAGCATTCTAGAGCTGATATTGTACTTGACACTTGTATTAGCTTTTAGTTTTACAAAGACAATTTTCTATTTTTAGTTTGCTTTAGAGTTTAGACTATTAGACTATGGCTATGGCTATGAGCCATCAGCATTCCACATAAGGATGCGATTTTGTATCCTATTTGCATTATATATATCTAGATCAGCTTGTTTAGTTTGTGTACTCATTTATTGACTCATTAGATGCATCTCCTTATTGAATTTTACAAAAAAAGTGCATTTCTAATTAAATTTAAGCAATTTTTAAAGTTCTTGATATTTTCCCGAGAAGTTCCCGACTTATCTCCGATATTTGCCAATAACTTTTTTTTGGCCCTCGGCGATAAGTTGCCGATAACGATATTTTGAACTATGGTTTTAATGCATGCTCTAGAGATTTTGCACACATTCTTGAACGAAAATAAACCCAAAACAAACCTCTCAAGTGTTTAAAATCTGCCACAAAATCATATTTACTTGATCAAGTTTTTGCTCTAGTCCAGATGATTTTCTACACTTTTTTGGTGATTCATTTTGAAAAACCCACGACGAGTGTTGCCTATTACTTGGGGCTGAGTTTTTCATCTGTGCTTTCAGGTTGTGATTACTCGTGAATGCTGCAAGTAATCACAACCCTTTGCAAGTATGATCAAAATCATAGTGAGTTGATTTGCAGATGAAAGTGTCAACTTTGGATTTCCTTTCACTTGTTAACTGCTTTTCTATTCGACTCTGCCTCAAGAATTGCTCATAGAACGATTAATGTCTAAAAGACTTGACTAGACGTGTTTATCCGATAATTCTCAAAATACACCTTCCTGATTAAAAGGATGTTGGTCTCAAAGAAGCTTTCAAAACCAACAAATCCCATAAACAAGAATTTGAAACTCAGCTTTTTGAAAATAGGTTGCCAATTTTCTGTTCCTTTTGAATTTTCAAAATTTGTCAGCTGCAATAATAGGTCAAAGTACTTATCAATTCAATGTGTACAATGCTAGAATCCACTTCAAACAACATAAAAGTTTATTCTCTATACAACGACCACTGTGAACACCAACAAGTGTCCTCTCATTTGCACTCAGAAAATTCCTTGAGCTTTTCATGATGTGGGATTCACTTTCAAACGACCATCTGCAGTAGGTTTCTTTTGTGCTCGATGCGAATTCATTTGTGTTTTTTTAGCATTCTTCTTTGTGACGGGATTAAAATCCGCGACAACATGGGCGTTTCTGTCTAGGGTTTGCGATAGATTTTTTAGACGTTTTGCTTGCATTTTCTACAAACCTCACTCTGTGACAGGGTTTCTCCGCGGCATGCGTCTGAAGAATACTTGGTATCCGCGATTTTAAGCTCTTCCATGAGCCATTTTTTACAGCTAAGGCTTCTTTACAATTTTTTATTTTTATCAATCCTTGATTTGCATATGTTTAGAGATTCCTTGTGGGTTTTTTATGAAGATTTTTGGGTCTTTGTTAGATTTTTTTGGTTTTGTAAGAAATCTGTACGTTGGGATTTGTGCCAGTGGTACTTCATAGTTCTTGAAGTCTGTACTTGCATTTGCCTTTGTTTTTGCATTGAGATTTGTGCCTTAGATGTCGTAATCACTTTTTTGCCTCTTTAGAATCTCTTTCTCAGTGCCTCAAAAAGCATGCACTATGGTGTCTTTGAGCAACATAATGTTGGAAGGCAGCCAAGGACATGGAAGATGTGGATGATGACTATCTTTGAATATCATTGCCTTGAGCTCGTTTTGGGTAAAGAGGCTTGTCCTACCAGAATTGGACAAGATATGGATAAGTTTGACAAGCGCAACTGAGAAGCAGTCATGCTTATCAAGCTTTTAGTTATTGATGCTCAATTGCCACAAGAGCCATCCAAGAAGACAACTGCAAAGATCTGGACTATTTTTAAGGATCTCCATGAGACATTAGATAAGAGCCGTGCGGTCTTCCTGAAGAACCAACTATTTTGTATCATGATGGAGGAACATATGTCCTTATAGGAGCATTTGACGAAGATTAAAGGCATTCGAGATCAGCTAGAAGCTATTGGTTGAAAAATGGAGGAAGAGGATATGGTAGTAATAACCCTAAAGAGTCTACCTAAATCCTATGAGCACTTCATCGAAACGCTCAACATTATTGCAACGAATGTTGACTTAAAGTTTCCAGACTTCTTCGCCAAACTTCTTGACGCAGGACAGGTAAGGAGGATCCAATTAAGGATAGTCCAAACATGCAGCCAAACACCACAATACGGAATAACACAAGACAATGTTTTCAATTGAATTTTCATTAACATGCTTGGCTGTAAGGCCTTCCGGGTTAGGGCCAAATACAATCAAAGTATTTCTGCAAACTTCTCAGCTAGTCCAGCTTTGATACAATTCAGGAATTGATGGAAACTCTAAGGCAGATCTAAACTTGAGCTCACAAGCCACCAAGCAATCTCCTTGTCTCCAAGTATGCAAACCACTAGCTCTGCTATTACAACTTGTCAGATAAACAATCTGATCTTCAAGATCTCGCAGGATCCAAATGCTATCCTTCACACTTACTAATCTGCCCATCTGCCTCTAAACAACTAACTAAACACTCCTTAAATACTAATCTTCAGCCACAAGTCGGCTGGAAGAAACAATTAACTCCTAAGCCAAGTCGGCTCCTATTACAAACAAATATTAAATGCAACAACAGTCGGCTCCCAAATAGCCTTACAAACTTTTAATTCTCCATGTCGACCTCTAGATCTACATAAGAGAATACAACAAAAGCTACCAATAATAAATGCACCAAGTCGGCCAACCAAATCTCCAAGAAGTATAGTCGGCAAACCAGAACTACCGAGCACCAGAGAAACAACCGAGCACTAGTGAAACAATCGAGCACGCCAAGCACCATCGAGCAACATAGGCATCGCCGAGCAAGCACGTCGACCGAGCACCATAAGCATCGCCGAGTACAAGTTCCACCGAGTTCCTTCAGCGACCGAGCTTCCTTCAATAACAGAGACCGTCGGTTAAAGCTGCAACCGAGACCATAGAACCAAAACACAACACACCACCATGCAGATTTGCCGAGTACCCTAGAATGCCCCTGCATCACTTCTGCAGGAAGACCGTTGGAAACAACAGTTTGGTAGCAGTGCCACTTTGTCCTCCTTAGAACAAGCCTTCGCAACCAAATCCTTTCCCAAGGATAAAGGCAAATTTCAATCATCTCAACAGAAAGGCCCCACTCAGTCTCATGATAGCTCGAAGAAGAAAGTTCAGTGTAACTACTGCCACAAATTTGGTCATCTGATAAAGGGCTGTCAGAAGCGGATTGCTTCCGAACAACAAAAGTAGGGAGGGTCTTTGCCTAAGGCCAATGTCGCAAGGCATTTAGAGCAAAAAGAATCTACATTTTATGCTTTCACGGCAAAATGCCCTTGTAGATCATGTGAAATCTTTTGCTTGGTACATAGACTTTGGTGCTTCTCGATACTTCACTCATCTATGTGATTTGTTCACAGACTTCTCACCTTTCATTGATTCTATCATTTTTGAAGGAGAAGAGTATATTGTTGTTGGCAAGGGCAATGTGTAGATATAATCTAGTGGGAGGAATATCATATTCCTCAATGTATACTTCGTTCCTAGTATGGAACTAAACCTTCTCTTTGTGAGCTAGATTATGTGACATTCTCCTCATCTTGATGTGGTATTCAATTCAAACAAGTGTTCGATTGTTTATCATGCGACTTCACTATTGTGGTTGTTGGCATCAAGGATCATGGTTTGTACATACTTTTGGATACGTGTGATTCTCTCGAGCATGCCTTTGCAACTAAATCATCTTCCATCAACAGTCTCTGGCATCAACGGTATGGCCACCTGAACATTCACAATCTTGCTCATCTTTTACAAGAGGATCTAGTTCTTGGCTTACCTGAGATTCAAACTCAGATTCGCTAAGTTTGTTGTGCTTGTCAGGTTGGGAAGCAACATAGGACACCATTCAAGGATGGTGACTCATGGCGAGCCTCAAAGGTATTGTAGTTGGTTCACGCTGATGTATGTGGTCCAATGAGTACATATTTTGTGACTAATTCCAGGTATTTCTTGCTTTTTGTTGATGATTTCAGTTGTAAAATGTGGGTGTACTTTCTTAGACAGAAATCAAATATGTTTACTATATTTCAAAAGTTTAAGGCCTTAATAGAAAGAGTTAGGTTGTCCAATAGCTACTCTTAGGTCAGATAGTGATGGGGAGTTTTGTTCTACCGCTTTCTCCAATTTCTGTGATACACACGACATCAAACACCAGTTAACCACACCTTACACTCCTCAGCAGAACGACGTTGTTGAACATCGAAATTGTACTATAACTGAAATGGTTACGTCAACGTTGGAACACAAGTGTTCCTAAGAAATTTTGGGCATAATCAGTATTCACTGTAGTCTATCTCCTTAATCGGTCTCACACATAGGCTGTTAAGGGGAAGACTCTTGAGGAAGCTTGGACTGGTCACAAACCTAGGATCAGTCATCTGAAAGTCTTTGTCTCTTTAGCATATGTTTGGATTCCAGATGCCAAGCTCTTCAAGTTGGATTCCAAGAGTCAGAAACTTATGTTCATAGGGTACAGTGACAACCACAAGGCTTACCGACTGATTGATGTAGACATTGATCGTCTATTCTTCAGTCATGATGTTTTCTTTGATGAAAGAGTACCTTTTTACTTTCCTTGTCTGTGCAAAATTCCGAGTATCAATCTTTGAAGTTTAGCGATTTGGGTGTTTGTTTTCCATTTGGTTCACTTGATGGGGGGGATGATGCAAACTTTGAATTTGATGATGCATTACCTAATTTTCCTCTAGATGATGTTTCTCCTATTGAACCTTTGCCTCTAACGTTAGCTCTTCAACTCTCCAGCCTAAATGGTGGGCTAAGACCATTAGTGATCTTCGTTTTGATGAGCACATCGAGGGTAGATCTTCTAGAAACAAGAGCAAGCAACAAAATACAATCAACTCTTCTCTCATGGCCAACATTCATATTATTTTTTAACCTCAAATAGATTCTGAGGATAAAGAGATTCTTCAGTGGGAAAAGGCTATGGAAGTTGAACTCCATAGTCTTCTGAATAATAACACTTGGGTTCTTTCTGATCTTCCTCCAGGGAAGAAGCCCATTAGCTGCAAATGGGTGTATAAAGTTAAGTACAAAGCTCTTCTTGTTGCTAGGGGGTTCTCACAGATGAAAGACATTGACTACGAGGAGACTTTTGCTCCTACAACCAAAATGAGTACTATATGGCTCGTCCTTGCCTTAGTTGCTCAGTTTGGTTGGAAAGTCCATCAGATGGATGTTAAGAGTGCCTCCTCAACGGTGAGTAACAGGAAGAAGTCTACATGACACAACCTCCACAGGGTATAAGGTTGCTAGAAAAGAACATCAGGTGTGTAGATTGGTGAAAGCAATCTATGGCTTCAAATAGGCTCCTCGGGCTTGGTACATCAAAATTGACTAGTATCTTACAGATAATGGCTTTGATAGGAGTCCATCTGATTCTAATTTGTATGTTTTGTATGTTAAAAACACTGGTGGTGATATTCTTCTTGTTGTCTATGTTGATGATCTGATTATCACTGGTAGCTCGGTACTTTTGATCGATCAGATCAAACATAGTTAGTGTCAATCCTTTGACAGCCAGACTTGGAATTTTTGCACTATTGTTTAGGTGTTGAAGTTTGGCAGACTGAAGGTAGTATCTTCTCATCTCAGTCTAAGTATGCGTGCAGTTTGCTTGATAAGTTTCGGATGCAAGACTGCAAACCTGCATCCATACTTATGGAGAAAGGGCTGAAGCTGACAACCAAATAAGATTTACCTATGGTGAATGAATTAGCATTTAGGCAATTGGTGGGTAGTCTTATCTACCTTACTGCTAGTAGGCTCGATCTCAGTCAGTGAGCTACATTTCATGTTTCATGATAGCCCCCAAGTTTTGTCATTGGGTAACAACGAAGTGTGTATGGCGTTATGTGAAGGGTTGTTTTGACTTTGGTCTTCTATACAACAAAAGTCACGATCCTAGACTTGGTTTTATAGACTCGGATTGGGCGGGTTCCATTGTTGATAGAAAATCAACATCTAGGTATGTTTTCAGTCACATGAACTAGCAAGAAGCAGTAGGCGGTGGCTCTTTCCTCGACGAAAGTTGAGTATTGAGGAACAGTTAAGACAACTTGTGAGGCAGTTTGGCTTCAGGGGATGCTTTTAGACATGCATATGGCTTCAGATGATGCTTTCAGACATGCATATGGCTTCAGAGGATGCTTTCACGTTTCATGATAGCCCCCAAGGGTTGTCATTGGGTAGCAACAAAGCGTGTGCTGTGTTACGTGAAGGGCACTTCTGACTTTGGTCTTTTGTACAAAAGAAGTCACTCAGATTGGGTGGGTTCCATTGTTGACAAAAAATCAACATCTGGGTATGTTTTCAATTTGGGATCTGGTGCAGTCACATGGACTAATAAGAAGCAGTAGGTGGTGGCTGTTTCCTCGACAAAAGTTGAGTATCAAGAAACCGTTAAGGCAACTTGTGAGGCAGTTTGGCTTCAGAGGATGCTTTCAGATATGCATGTCTCAAGTAGATGCTTTCAAACTAGCCAAGAATCCATTCTTCCAATGAGAGAACCAAGCACGTTAAATTGCATTGTCACTTCATTCAGAAGCTAGTTGAGTTTAGATCAGTTTAGTTGCTGTATATTCCTACTGTGGATCAAACAATAGATATTCTCACCAAGTCTCTGAGCCCGGACAAGTTTGTAAAGTTTAGGGGGCAACTTAGTTTAGTTGATAGATTGACCATTAAGGGAGGGTATTAGAATAATATCTTGATTAGTTATTATTAATGTTCAATATTGTAACTTAATGTAAATATTAGTTAGTTTCTATTTTACGATTGTTTCGTTATAGAAACATTGCTTTTGTAATTCTTTAAATGGTCGTTTGATCATTTCATTAATTCATTAAATATTTTACCATAACACTTACATGAGAATTGATAGAACAATTTCAACTTCTTGTAGAAGTCTTCATTTCAACTGTTTTCTCTTATATCAGACAAATTTGCTTGCAGCCAAAACCATTAGCTCTGTTTGCTCCATTATGAGAATTTTGTTATCAGTTTGAATTATAGGATAAGCTTGTTCATAGCTGAAAGGGTTATTTTCAAAATTTCATTGACTTCTTCACCTCTTTTTTGATTTTGCCTTAAGAATTCCAAATAGGTTGATTAATAGGAAAATAGAAAGGGGGTTTCTAGAACCTTTCTTTCCAAAGATCTTATTAGAATAATATTTGCATATATCTTATTATTAATGGTCAATAATATATTTTTAGGTAGATAAGATTCTTTCTAATTTTGCTTTCAATCATCGATAGTTTCTTTAGGAAACATCAACTTTGTAATTGCCTATATGTACATTTCATTCTTTCGATAATAAACAAGCAATTAACATAACATGGTATTAGAGCGGGAGAGAGTTTTTGAAATTTTTTATGATTCTAAAAATTTCTATATCAAAATCTTTGTGTAAATTCTTCTAAAGTTCTTATATGCAAAATTTTCCTTGGCAATTTTTTGCGTATGTGTTCATTGACCCTTTTTCAGTCTTTGCGTAGGTTGCTTTGCAAACAAACAAAGGGCTTTTTGCCTATGAATGAAGGGTTCCTATGCCACATCTGAGCCATTCTCTGTTTCGCGTGTGATTTCTCCTAGATCAAAGGTTTTCTCCTATTGTTCATGTTTTCTGGGCTTGCAGAATTATTTTCCGATTGTTTTTGTCATAAATTGTTGGTTTTGTGCGTCGTCTCTAAGTTCTTTGTTCCCCGCGTGCAACTTCCTAAGATGTGTGGTTGTGTCCTCCTGCCTTTTCACTGTGCAATGCCACGTCTCCTTTTTGTGGGACGAGAGTCTTCTCAGAAGTGACAGTTTTTGCTGAGACTTATATATTTGTTCAGATCTCTATATTTTGCATTTTGGGAGTCTTCAAAGGCCTTTGCTATGCTTGTTCTTGTGCTTGACAACTCTCTGTGATTGTTTTTCTTTATGAGACTTCTTTTGTGTTTTTTCATAAAAAAAAACAAAAAACTTGTGGGTTTCCTCTCCACGAGTTTTTTCTTGTCAGGTTTTTAGCTCACAACCTTAGGGTTTCTACCATAGAAGCATAAATCGTCTTGGGAAAAAATCAGCAAACCAAAAGAGTAGGATTTAAAAAAAAAATCGGTCAAAAAACGGCAAAAAATGGAGGAAAAATTGGATTTACAAAAAACGTAAAAAATTGAAGTAAAACAGTCAAAAATTACTTTAAAAAAAAAATGAAAGGGCATTTCCACAACATAAATATATTGAGAGCAAATAAAATATAGAATTCAACTATTAATTGTAGAAAATAGATTTTCATCGTTTAAATTTAAATGGAGAGTTGGATTTTACCGGATAAAATAAAATGCAGCAGCAATTCAATTCAGATGTGCCATTTATTTCCTACATCACTGTAGTGGCAATTCAATCTAGATGTGCAGCTATATGGTGCTCCAAAGGACTTGGAAATCTAAAGAGAAGTAAAGGCCAAGAAATTGGAGTCAAAAGTAAATTATGCAAGACTAAACACAAACAATCAAGCTTCACATTGAAGGGATTTGTTTGAAGAAGAAATGCAAAAAGGCTAAGACAACTAGAGAAGCAAATTGAATGTGAAGAAGAAATGAAAAAAGGCTAAGGCTGATTGCTCACCACCTATGAAGGCCAACATACTCATTCTCCTTCCACATAATTACAATCTGAGCGAGCTGATTTTCTCAGCTCTCTCTAATAATCATATATATCTCTATACAAATAATGTTTCCACCCTCGAGACACTAAAACTTTTAAGTGAACTTAAGTCAATTTCAACTTATCTGAATTCTAATTTGAATAAAATGATACATTTATTTAAATAGACAGGGAAGCTCCAATTGTCTTAAACCACAAATTCATAAAGGAATACTTCAAAACTTCATTGAATTGAAAGATTTGAGCTATCTAATATAATATTTATTGATTGTATGTAAGCCTTGTATAGTTATAACTAATGGTGACTTTGCCTGTCTTTACTGGAAAAATGTGAACAACATTTCCTAGTTCTTTTCTCAAATTGTACTCTTATTTTTTAGATCTTCTAGTAGTGCATAATCTAGATTCAGATCTCTATTAAAGAATAAAAGACTTTGTTCCGTAAGGGAACAACTTCCTTCAAAACTGATCTAGAAAACATTAGTAGATTCCCAAAAGACTATTCTAAGTTTGTTAGGAAAATGGGCATAAAATGAAGTTTGTTTGCTTAGCTATGCACTTTCCCGAGTTGGAAGGCGACAAGGATTAGGAGAAATATACATTTCAAAGAGTTCTGTTGATTGGATAAGGTGGGACGATGATAAAGAAGAAATATACATATATACGCGAAGGAGGAGGTGATGTCAAATGCTCAACAAACAGATAAATGATAGCATCTTCCCCTTACAGATAAACGATAACATTTCCAATAATCCAATAAACGATATAAACAAAATACCTAGAAATGGCGATGAAAATGATGACATGCGGCAGATGGAAATGGTGTTTTCTTCTTGCTTCGCATGGCTCACAGCATGTAGAATCAACTGCAGAGAGTTTTCTTCTTGCTTCTCACAACTCATGTTGCTCAAGCTTGTCGTTTCTAACTATAGGTTCGCGAGGTGTTGATAAATAAGAAAAAAGGGAGTGTTTTTTGGCGCCGTTTAGGGTTTTCCTAGCACCAGCAATCCATGCCCTTTTTATTAGCAATTAATCATGATTTAAACATGATTTTTTTCGCCGATTAAATGCGATTTTTTGCCCAAAAATTGTTGACCATAGTTGATCGATTTTAGCCGATTTTTTGGGGAAAAAAATCTGCAAGCTTCAGGATTCAGGATTAATCGGGATTTTTTGCAGATTTTCGCTACTGTGGTTTCTACAACCTATGACCTAGGTGTTCGAATTTTCTGTATTTTAGGTGGATTTGTCATTGAAATCCTTGCGACCTAGGGTTTTGAAGACCAATAGTTTCTGCTTTTATTTAATTTTTGTTGTGGAATTCGTGCTTTAGAAACTGCCTCTATTTTCGGTGCATTGGGATTAGTAGCTTGGGTTTGTGCAATCAAGGTTTAAGCCTCTTTTGTTTACCTCGTTTTTTGTGCCTCAAAGTGTGAAAGATGGCTTCTTTGACCAACGTAATGGTCAAAGGCAATCATAAGTTCAACAACTGCAACTACAACATCTGGAAGTAGTGGATGATGACGGTTTTTGAATATTGGTATCTTGGCGAGATTGTTTTGGCCAAGTCTAGTCCTACAATGGTGGGTCAAGGTCAAAATAAATTTGATGAAAGGAACTGAAAGGCCGTGATGCTCATTAAATTGTTGGTCACTGACGATTAACTATCTTAGCTACCCTCAGGCAAGACATCTGTTGAAATATGGGAATATTTGAAGGAGTTACATGAAACGTTCGACAAGAGCCGTTTGTTCCTTTTAAAGAAAATGCTTTTTTCGATCATCATGGATGAGAGGATGTCCTTGCAAGAACATCTCACAAAAATCAAGGACATTTGTAATCAGTTTGAAGTGATTGGTTAGACGATGGAGGAAGAAGACATGGTAGCCATCACTGATCAGGATTAAAGTGGGAAAATATTGAAATCTAATTTTTCCAAAATTTCATATGTTTTAGTAAATTGCAATTTTGAGGGTCTTCGGTGCATTTCTGGGCAAATATGCTGCTCGGAAACATGATGGAACATCGATGTTTCCGAAATTTCGTTCAAGATTATTTGAATACCTTTCCAACACATCAAACGGTTTGTAATTCGGAGCTAGGATGAGAAAGTTATGCCTTCTCCAAGTGGACCTAAATTTTATATTTAGTTTTTTTGATAAATTTTGATAGTTTTAATAGTTTAATTGTAATAAACATTATGATGACTCTTCATTTCAATTCCAAGGGATTTGTGTGACCCTTGGGATCCATCCGACTTGTATAAACTCCAATTTTGAATAGAATGGAGACAGTTTTTGGTTTGCAATCTTGTTGTTCTCAATTTTTGTGTTGAATTCTACAATACTGCAGGTATCACACCAGGTATTGTAATTTGGTTTTCATAAATCAGATCAGTGGTATCAGAGCGGGAACGCTCCTTTATGCCAATTTACACAAGGTCTTCCTACCAAAGATTAGGATTGGATACACAAGATTTGTCAAAATACCCACCTTTGAGACGCACACGATCGAAGATGTCAAACTATGATGTTAAGAAGTTGGTCGAGGAAGCTTTAAATAAGCAACGAGAGGAGATGATGAGTCAATTTTCACACCTCCTACAGAAGCAAAAACCCTCTGAATCTGAAACATCATTTCGTGGAAATACCCCTTTCAAAGTGCAGGTCAATTTTGACATCCCGGATTTTGAAGGAAAGGTTGATTCTGAAGCTGTTGATAACTGGTTATCAAAGTTGGATAGGTACTTTTCTGTAAATAATTTCTTAGATGCTGAAAAGATAACATTTGCTCTCCTCAAAGCTGAAACCCATGTGAAATTAGCATGGGAAACTAGAGTAGCAAATAAAGAACAAGAATCAGTTGATGAAGATGGTTTTATACTATCTCTTGATAAGAAGCCCACATGGGGAGAATTTGTGGAATACATAAAAGAAGCTTACCTCCCGGAGGATGTATATGAACAAAAATACATAGAATGGCAACTTCTTCGACAAAAGAGGGATCAGTCTGTGCAAGATTACACCAATACATTTCATTCACTTTCAGCAAAACTCGGTATTAATGATTCAGAGAAGCATCGAATTTTGAAATATCGGAGTGGACTTCACAGGTATATTCAAACAGAGATGGAATTTTTAAACATTGAGACATTGGCAACTGCCTATAAATATGCTACAAAAATTGAAGAAAAATTCAAGCAAAAAGGGAAGAGGGACTACTTTGCAAACAAGAAGCCAAGGGTTGAAGGTGGCAATAAATTTGTAGGAAAACAGGTGACCAAGGAACTTCATTCAAATTCACCCAAGAACACATGGTGGTCTACTAAAAAGACAGACACAGGCATGTGGTGTGAGATGCATAAGTCCCCAACCCATAATACAAAGGATTGTCTAAGTATTAAAAATTTGAGGACAGAAATACGAGGAGAGGAAGCTGAACCTGAATCGTCACCAATAGATAATTCTGAGAAAGAGGAGAATGATTCCATCATAGAAGCAAACCCATATGCCGTAGTTGGAACTGCTAAAGTATTGTCCCGTGAAGATGAAGAGAGACTTTTTCATTCACAAATGTGGGTTGATGGAAAGCCTCTGCATTTTATTGTTGACAGTGGGAGTCAAAAGAATTTGATCTCTAGGGAGACAGTCAAAAGATTAAATCTGAAAGTGACAAGACACCCACAACCATACTCTATGGGATGGGTAAATGAGGGACAAGATATTCAAATAAATCAACAATGTCGTTTTCCATATTCAATCAAGCCTTTCAAGGATGAAGTGATATGTGATGTAGCACCATTGGATGTATGCGATGTCTTGCTGGGGCAGCCATACTTGTATCAGAGGCATGGGGTGTATGAGTCCAGGCCACGTAGTGTTACAATCAAGCTTGGTGGGAAAAGGTATCGAATACCAGAGGTATGTCCAACACAAACTGCTTCTTTAATTAGTGCTAAACAATGTAAATGCTTGATTGCTCAAACTGGATCTTTTGCTGTACTCATGATTCGCTCTGAACAAACAAAGTCAGTTGTTCTTAATACACATGCTAAGGTAACATAGAATCAACAAAATCAGATGGATAAAATTTTGAAAGAATATCACAGTGTGTTTACACCACCAGTGGGAGTACCAACACATTGTCAAGTCAAGCACTCTATTGATTTAATCCCAGGCACACCGCTACCACATGAGCCAATATATAGGAGGTCAGTTTTGGAAAATGATGTCAAGGAGGTAGATAAAGCAGAAAAATTCATTGATAACATTAGACACCTACAACAACAAGTTCATGAGATAATGGAGCAGAGTAATCAGAAGTATAAGGAAAGACATGATAAACATAGAACTCCTCATCAGTTTCAGGTTGGTGACAAGGTATGGTTACATCTTCAGAAAGAGCACCTGCATGGACCAAATAGGAAGCTTCGTCCTCTTCGTTATGGACCATACACTATTGTGAAACAAGTTGGTGAGAATGCTTTTGAACTTAATTTGCCATCCTTTTTGGGACTGCATCCAGTTTTCAATGTGGAATTGTTGAGACCCTATTTTCCTCCTTTATTGGATATCTCCCAAGCTACTGAACACATTCAAGCTGCAGAGTTAAATCCCTCTACTACTGCTCCAGTCTAGCGTGACCGTGTTACTGAAGCCATTTTAAAGACTTTGAGAAATCAGAACATTCCTTTGTATCGGGTGGTTCGAGCTGGTCAGCATTCTCATCAAGGCAAGTGGTTTACTAAGGAACAAATTGAGGAACAATTTCCTCATCTGTTGCAGCAGATTAGTGCAATGGGGCCCATTGCCTCTTAAGGGGGGAGGAATGATCAGGATTAAAGTGGGAAAATATTGAAATCTAATTTTTCCAAAATTTCATATGTTTTAGTAAATTGCAATTTTGAGGGTCTTCGGTGCATTTCTAGGCAAATATGCTGCCCGGAAACATGATGGAACATCGATGTTTCCGAAATTTCGTTCAAGATTATTTGAATACCTTTCCAACGCATCAAACGGTTTGTAATTCGGAGCTAGGATGAGAAAGTTATGCCTTCTCCAAGTGGACCTAAATTTTATATTTAGTTTTTTTGATAAATTTTGATAGTTTTAATAGTTTAATTGTAATAAACATTATGATGACTCTTCATTTCAATTCCAAGGGATTTGTGTGACCCTTGGGATCCATCCGACTTGTATAAACTCCAATTTTGAATAGAATGGAGACAGTTTTTGGTTTGCAATCTTGTTCTCAATTTTCGTGTTGAATTCTACAATACTGCAGGTATCACACCAGGTATTGTAATCTGGTTTTCATAAATCAGATCAATCACTCCGAGAAGTCTACCGAAGTCTTATACGCATTTTTTTGAGACACTCAAAATTACCTGAAATAATGTTGACTTGAAGTGTCAAATCTTTACACCAAAACTCTGGAGCAGGTTTGATGGAGATAGAACTTCGGTAGCAGTGCTAGTTTGTCCTCCTTAGAACAAGCCTTCACAACAAACTCATATGCCTCAAGACATAGGGAATAGTCAGTTTTCTCTACAGAAAGGCCCAAGTCAATCCCATGATAGCTCCAAGAAGAACATTCAATGCAATTATTGCCACAAGTATGGTCACAAGAAGAAAGACTGTTGGCACCGTTTGGCTTATGAACATATTAAACAGGGAGGGTCTCAACCAAAGGCCAATGTAGCAGATCACACTGAGGACATTGAACATGAGTGTGCCTTCTGTGCCTTTATGGCCAAACGCCCTGTAGATCACATTAAATCATTTGCCTAGTACATCGACTCAAGTGCTTCTTTGCACTTTACTCATTGTCCAAATTGGTTCATTGATTCAGAAAATTTTGGAGGAGCGAGAAGAGTATATTGCTGTCAAAAAGGGCAATGTGCAGATTCAATCTGGAGGGAAGAATCTAATATTTCTCAATGTATACTACGTTCCAGACATGGAACTCAACCTTCTCTTTGTCAGTTTGATTATGCGACACTCCTCAGCTAGATGTGGTATTTAGTTCACATAGATGCAGTATTGTTGATCGAGAGACTCGCACTGCAGTTGTTGTGGGTTGAGGATCATGGTCTTTATAGACTCATTGACACTAGTGATTCTTAGGAGCATGCTATGGCAGCCAAAAGCTTTTCCATTAACAATCTCTGGCATCAGCGGTATGGGCATCTGAATATACACTCTCTGCTAGTTCGGGAGTATCTGGTTGTTGGCTTACCTGAGATTCATATTCAAAATCATGGAGTTTGCGGAGCTTGTCAGGCTGGAAAGAAACATCAGACTCCATTTTCGGATGCCAATACTTGGTGAGCTTCGAAGGTATTACAATTGATTCGTGCTGATGTATGTGGACCAATGAACACTCCTTCAATTAATGGGTCCAAGTATTTTCTATTATTTGTTGATGATTTAGTGGCATAATGTGGGTGTATTTTCTTAAACAAAAATCAGAGGTATTTAGCATGTTTTTGAAGTTTAAGGCATTGGTAGAATAAGTGTCAGGTTAACAAATAATAATTCTTAGGTTAGATAATGGGGTTGAATTTCGTTCTTCTGATTTCTCCAACTTCTGTGCATATTATGGTATCAAGCAACAACTTGGCACACCTTAAACCCCTTAGCAGAATGGTTTTATTGAGGGGAGAAACCGCACAATCATCGAGATGGCCCAGACTATGTTGGAACATAGAAATGTTCCAAAGAAATTTTGGGCAGAAGCAGTCTACATTGTTGTCTATCTTCTAAGCACTTCTCCCACACAAACCGTTAAGAAGAAGACTCCAGAGGAAGCCTGGTTTGGGAGGAAGCCTAAAATCACTCACTTGAAAGTCTTTGGCTCTTCAACTTACATTTTGATTCGACATGTTGTAATGACCCCTTCCTTGGAATATAGTTGATAATAACAAAATAAAATACAAGATTAATAAATAAATGAACGATAAATTATAATTAAATTATAATAATATAATCTACACAATTATAAGAAGAGAAGAGTGTGCAAGAAAGCACAACAATCTATGGAGAGCATATTTGTGGTGCCTGGTGATGACTCTCAGTGGAGAAGCGCAGTGATCTTATTAGGCTTAGTAAAGCCATTTCTAGAAGATGAAACCCTCTATTGCTCTCTAACAATTGCAATAGCAAAATCCCAGTATTTTGGGTGGACATTAACATGTCCCTTGTATTAAATCCCTTAATCGGGTGACATTTGTGTAGATGTTTTAAGTCCTCTAACAAGGCAGGCTTTAACAGGCCTTATTTCTCAAATCTGTTAACCGGGTCGCATCTAATAGTGTGTTTGTAATCCTTTAACAGGGAAGGCTCCTAATAGGGTGCACTTCAGAAGAGTGCAAAATTTGTGAGGTTTCCTCACATTGTGGTTTTCTCCCGATTTGGGTTTTCACATGATACATCTGGGGTTGTCTATTACTATAATTTTGTGTGAGCTATATTTCTGTGATAGAATCTGTTCTGCTTGTAGTTTTAGTTACATTATATCAGATTGGTTTTTAAGTTTTAGAGGGTGCTGATTCACCCCTCCCCTCTCAGCACCGGTTGGGACCATCAGAAGATTGGGGTGGGGAAGAATTGAATCTAGGAGAGGATTTACTTAAAACAAACTGAGGGATCCACTAGTCCCATTGATTTTAGAGAGCTTTGTCTGACGTATATTGAGAAACAATGTTCGCTTGAGGACTAGCAACGTATTAAGTTGGGGGGTCTGATGAATCCTAAAATTGTCCTCATTAGATATGTTTTATTCCCTGTTTTGACTTATACTTTATACATGTTTATAGTCATTTTGGTTGAAACACATTGGTAAAGCACTAGTTTAATGTGTACCTTATTTATTGAATGGTATATATTGAAAGTAGTTTTCAGAATAATATAGCATTTCTTGTCTTAGCTGTGATGATTGGCATGCTCATGAGCAGTTTAAGTATAACAAATTGGTTTTGGCAGAGTTAGCGATGGCTGCATGTAGCCACAGTCATGAAAAAGCATTACAAATTACCATGGAAACTACTTCAACTTGTAGAGAGCAGGTGGTACATGCAGTAACATGTAGACCCAAAACCAAAGCCTCTACTTCATTGTATGTTTATCCTTAAATTTCTTTGAAGCTGCATGAAATAGAGAGCCTGCAGAAAAAAAATGATTACACAACTTGCTCCCAAGACCCTAGGATTACCTTGCAGTTCTCCTTAAAAGTTTAGTTTGAAAGATCCAAGGGGAGGAATCCATTCAGTGTCTTTTTGAAGAGAGAATTTAGTGTAAATTCCTCAAAACCCATTAACGAGTGAGGGTGTGGGGGTTTGGTGGTTGATGGAATATTCAATAAATATTAATTGTAACTTGGTTTGATAGTTAATTTCTTAGGTTGATTGGTATTTTAGCGATTCAAATTTTAAGATATTAGTATTTTTAGTTTTATTTTATTGTTTTCTGCTGTGGTGTTTCCTACATGGCTAAAGGTGCTATGCTGTACCCGAAATATGTTTGTGTTTCTAGTGACCTTGCAAAATATCTGGATCTTTTGTCTTCTTTGGTAAACATATGATTCACAATCCACATTTCAATCCCAGAGCTGATAGTTTTGATGTCTTGTAATGTGTAGCTATTATGTTTCTGGGCAAGATTGTGTGTAATTTTTAACATCTACGTTTCGGATCATACTCCATGATCCATCATCAGGATGAGAGAGTTTAAGAATGCAAAATCCATGCTCCATGATTTTGCATTCTTAAACTCTCTCAATTGATGATGGATCATGGAGTATGATCTGAAGCGTTGATGCTAAAAATTACACACAATCTTGCCCAGAAACATAACAGCTACATTTCATGGATTGTGGAAATATGCTATCTTTAGTCTTGTAATGTCTTTCATGAACATCACAATCGGTAGATAAAGATAAGATAAGATAAGATAAATCTATTAATGTCCAGCAAAAGACCACGAAGCGGGTACATGGGACTGCCGAGAACAATGCAAGGGACCGGCCCAAAGCAGGAGCACCAAACTGTGTCCGAAAAAGAATAGCAAAACCAAACAAACAACAGCAGAAATCAGAAAGAGAGAGGGGGGAACGGGAATGGAGAACCCAAACTCCAAACACCTGCTACATAAGCTGCGTTGCCGAAAAGAACCTCTGAACAGAAGGATAACCCGAAGAGAACTTCCTACACTTCCCAGGAGGAGAAGAGGAAGGAGAGGACTGCTGAAGAATAGATAGGTTTCTTTTTTATGATAACCAAGAAAATTGGGAAGCTCCTAGGGTTCTTACACCTTAATGAGCAACTCCTGTATAACTCCTGGGTGGTGGCTTACCTCACAGCAGTGGTATCTCATGGGGATTAAACACAACCACTATTTGTGTCTTATAATGACATAACCATCCAGTCTACACCCTGGGGCTATCACATATGTCTATTTGATGTTTGCTTTTGAGCTGAATTAATGATCTATCACTTATTTTAATGAAGTTTTCTGAATCATGCTGTTTTCACATTCTCAAACTTGGAAATAACATGTTACTGGGTTGCGCAGGAACCTGAATTGGTCCAAACTGAATTCTGATTCTCATCTGTATCCCACCTGGGTTCACACAGAATCCTGCTTCAAGCCTCTCTAGATTTATTTTGGGTACATCTTTAAGGAGAATATGCCTTGAACGCTTCATTTTATTTGCTAATGAAAAATATCCCTAAGCTAATTAACAACTTTCCTTAGTCTAATTAGCATGTCATTTACACGGTGCAACTAGCAGGAGTGGCACAGATGCTTCTTGTGCTTCAGTCCCTTCCAATGAACTAGCTGTTGACATTGATGCTCCTGATGAAGAGAAATATAACAATTTCTATTGATTTTATATGTGCATATGCACTAGATGTTTTGATTATCTTTAAAATTTGACAGTTTACATTGAATATCAATTATCATCTGTGTTCACTTTTTGAATTTGTATATTTTGTTGAAATAATGTTTATTTCAATATGTTTCAAAGTATTTGTATATATATTGTATGGCTGCACCCAGCCATACTGCACTTGGGGGATTTTTTGTTTTGTTTTGTGAAACAGCATTCCCAAACCAGCAAGATAGCAAAAAAAAACGATATAGTATCTTCAGTGTCATCTGATTTTCATTACAGGAATGGCCTTCACATTATCTCTCACAAAGGCAAGGAGAGCCTGTTTCTCTGCTTGGAATAGTTTGCCCTAGAAGGCAGAAATTTTTAGCTTACATATTGATTTCTGGGAAAACATTATCACATTTGGGATGTTGGCCGTACTTCTAGGGGTTACTTAAAAAGTGATAGTACATTGTTAACAAGGGAAAGTCATAAATGATTTCCTCGCCCTTGCATTAAACAAGTTTTATAAAAATAGTAAGAGCTTGATGGGAATTTATAATAGAAATCAAATATATGGAGATTTGGTATGTGATAGGGGTCTTGAGAGTTCCTCAGCGGTTTCATAACTTTTGTGCCATAATGGAAGAAGGGAATATCTCAAGATTATGAGATATGACAATTTAGTTGGACTCTTAACGATTATGTTGAGGGTGGATAGCAGCCTAAAATCCTCTTTTATATATTTTTATTTCTTAACATGTGCATTGTCTTGTGTTGTCTGTCCTTATATGCAATACTATTAATTTAAATACTTACATGTCTACTGATCAACTAAGCTGACATGGATGACATTGCATAATTAGTTGAATGACATTTGCTTTAGTGATCTTTGCAGCTGATCAGGATGAAATTGTATGATTACATGGATCACAGCTGCTGTCGTTGTTGGAGATGGGTTCTGTAGGAAAACTAAAAATATGCCCTCTCGAAATATGTAAAGTGTTATCATGGGCATTGAATATCATAGCTTTTATTTTGGTAATAAGCTTGGATCCTCTATGTATTCTTGCTTTATTTATCAGCACTGCCATTATGTTTATTCTCCTTACATCTTGTTTTTGACAAATTATTCTCTTGATGTGGGAACATGCACACATAACCTCAGCTGTGAAAGTGGTTACTTGAAAATTTAAACATCATGTGATGGTGTCAATTTTGTACAGTTGGCTTTGTTCTCTGTAAAAAGTACTCAACTTTTGACTATACACCATTCTGCTATGCTAAACTGGGTATATGCTCTATTTCTGTTGATTCTTCTGACATTTGAGCTAATTCATTCTTAAATGCTAAAAGAAATCTTCTGAGTTATTATTAGTGGGTATGTTCAGGCATGGATTTGTCATTTATTATTAGAACATAAAAATCTGATTTCAAGGGAAATGGGTTTATATCATATGAGTTTAACTATGAATTTAAATTTCATGAACCATTTGTTAAATTGTATAGTTCGTCATTTGTTTATGCTAATGTAACATGTCTTTGTTAATACTAATTTACTATAATATAACATGTCTTTGTCAACACTCATTTACAAAGTCCTACAAGCCCAACATTTTTTCTGGAATTTTTTTTTGTGATTGGAAATGTAAATATTTTGTAATTATTTGTTTACTACATTCTGATTAACATGCTAAAATTCCAAGGCTGTGAAGTTTTGCCGTTTATTATGTGAAGTTGCCTTACAGATCTACTTCTCTGATATCATTTGTTTTCCTACAACATTATTCAAATTACTTTAACATTCTACTCATATTTGCTTTCTGTCTTGGCAGTGTGAAATGACTGGAGTGGTTGTTGACGCTGGAGATGGGGCCACACATGTTGTACCTGTAGCAGAGGGGTATGTGATTGGAAGCAGCATCAAGTCGATTCCTATTGCTGGAAGAGACCTTACTTCATTTGTTCAACAACTCATGCGGGTACTGAGAGTCTTGAAAGTATTGTTTTATTTTGTTGTATGAATATGATCTATAGGTAGAAGAAATATGTTGAAATTCAAGAGATACTAACTGTTAGAAATGAAATAAAAGTCCTGATTATTCATTATAGCATCTTCACAGCAGACTTCCTCTTATCCTTGCGTGTGCTGTCATATTCATGCACATGCATGGTCATATGAAAGGGGAGGGCTGTATACATGTATTCCTTAGAACAACACACAGATCAGACCAACTACTATAGATGTCGACTGCTGTTTTGAGAGCTTGTGTTTTTATTCCTGTAAAAACACACACATATTTGTTCTTCATAGCCAATTTCCTTTTCTGCTTGTGCGTCCTGTCAAATTCATGCACATGCATGGTCATATGAAAGGGGAGGATTATATCTGTGCATTCCTTAGAACAACACAGGCATCAAACCAAAAATTTTGAGTCTTCACTTTCCTGCTAGAGTACATTCACATAGGAGCTGGTTACAATATCCTAAGGAAGGAAATGATTTCCACTCTTTTGCAAGTGGAAACCGAAAATCATTTACATTTCTCATTTTTAATGTACTAACAATTATGAGATCCTGGGGAGGTTGTAATGTCCCCACATTTTGGCAAAATAAATAAATAAAATTAATTATTGTAAAGTCGTCCAATTAAGTTAAAAATAAAAGGATGACTTTATTTTAATTAATTTAATTAAAAAGTGACTAAAATAAAATCATAGTATAAAGTCACTTTAATTATTGAAGTCCAGCTTATTGCAGTAGTTACTTAATGTGGAAAATTCTGGAAGGTTCATCAAATTGCTATGCATTGAATATGTTTGGATATTTTATTGAATTTGATATGTAAATTCATTTCTTTCGAAGGAGTGAATCTTTTGAGGATGAAAATCCTTGGAAAATAGAGATCTGGACAGAAACCCAAATTCTTTGTTGGGAGGTGAAGCTAAAACAGGTTTCACTATCGGGATTATCTCCAACTTATTCAGAAGACAAATCTGTAAGATTAGGACATGTTTCAGGAATAAAGTATTGGGCCTCTATTTTTTATTTATGGAATAAAGTTATTATATCCTGAATAATATCAGCTGGGAATATGTAAATATAATTGCCGTAAACTTTTGCCTTAAATAAGTTTGTGGTTTATTTTCTGACGGGCATTTGTGGAAAGACTTTGGGATTATTTAATATTTTTTGAGTATTGCTTGGCAAATAACCTGTCCCCCCATTCTTGACTTAGGCAATTCCCATGAAATCAACTATATTGAAGTGAAATACTTAATGAAAAAATAATATCATGTTGTGGGTTTTAATATCATGGCGTGGGTGATAGCATTATAAGAATCTGTGAGCCATAATGCATGAACCAACTCCCTAAGGTTCGATGTTAAAGTTTATTATTATCGAGCATTTCATTTCCAGGTGCCACAAGTGATACAGAGATTGAAGGTTTGCTTAATCTTTCCAGGTGATAATTATATGTGACTCTTTAAGTGTTGGAAATAAATTACACCTGGCCTTTATATATTCTAGAGCTAGAATACCAAGGGCAGGTTTAATTATTATTGCCCAATAATATAAGGGAGGAAGTTGCAGCTGAGTATAGGCGGACAATTGCTGGACCAAGTACTTCATCACAACAGGACGCCGTGTCTTTGCTGTGGGGGAAATATATGTTTGTGCTGAGTGCTGAGCGCACAGCGACTGCCATTATGCAAGTCTATATGTGCTGTGTGATGTTATCAAGAAGTTTTCTGTGATTTGGTGACTGTTAACCTTTGGAGATTGTAATGATCTCTCACTTTGTCATCATCCAGCGAAGAGTTATAAGTTTTTGAAGACTTGTGCTCTCCCCTAGTCTTTACCGTGGCTTCCTAATGTTTGAGGAGGTTCTTTCAAGGTCGCTGTAGCCTCACATGTTCCTGGAGCTCCACGTGTAAATAGTCAGCAACCCCAGTTGGTGTTATGCACATACAAGGATTATTATCAACTAAGTTACCGGTTCAAATCCGGATACGGATGCAGGTAGGAGAACCCAGTACGTGGATATGTGAATATATATACAAAATTAAATCATTTGATGGTATGATACTTCATCATTGACCAATGCCAAATGCCAAAGATAAATATTAAATGCCAATTGATAGTTCACAAATATTCAAATAAGCCATATCATATATGTCTATGTTCACGATTTCAATGAAAGAAAATCATTACAATTACAAAATGTAGTTCATGATTTATCAATCATCAAAATGATTATCAAAAAAATCATCATCTATTGGATTTTCATCTTCGGTTGCTGCAAGTTCATGATCATTGGAACCCAAAGCATTTCCACTCGCACTAGATGCACCACATGTAGGGATGTAATGATGATCATCATCATAAGCTGTAGTGGGTTTAGTAAGACCCTCAATGGTTGCACCAAAGTTGGCAAATTCAGGGGCTGCATCCGAAAGCTTCACTGCCCCATCCTTGTAGTGTTCCTCCTTACGTGACAGAAGACGCAAGTTGGAATGCAACTTTTTTTGAATCTAACCGGTTACGCTTCACTTAGTGGATAAAGGAGTATGTACTCCAATTCCGTTCAGCGACAAAAGAACTTGCAACCTAGATAGTTTTCACAAAAATAAAAATAAAAATGCAAAGTAAGTTAAAGAATGTTAAGTACTAAATTGTAGAAAACAAGTGGTAAAAAAAAAACAAAAAAAAAACTTACTTGTGAAAGGATCTTGATTGTTAGAGGTTGGAGGTACCCAAATTTTTGACCATGGACATACCACCATGTGGTATTGGTCATTAATAGTTGTTGGAGTATGACTTCTTCCTGAGGTAAACATGCCAAATTCTTTCCTAACTTCTTTCTCCACTTCATCTTGGAAGAGTCTAGTAAATGCTTGCTTGTACCCATTAGCAACTTCTTCATCTCTATATGGTGCTAATCTCCTTGGCATAGAAAGTACTTCCTTGCTATAGTACCTCATAGAAAGGGCATATGCAAGGAGGTGCAATGAGGTGGTCATCTTTTCCCTACGATGATCTATGATTGATTCCACTTTATTGCATAAGGTTTCACATTCTGCGGGGTCATTCTCACGTTTTTGTATGACAACTTTTACTTTCTCTACCATTGTGTCCATGCCATCATAAACATCCCCCAAACAAGGCGCATCTGCATTAACAAATCGGAGCATAGTCATGATAGGCTCGGTGAATTCCAATATATTCCACATGAGCCCACCAATTGTCATCCAAGACCAATGACTTGACCTTTTGGGTCCTCACTAAATGTGAAGCCTTCTATACACCCCATTGGTTGCAAATAATTGTTTGACCCAATTCCTCTCGTACCTTCAAAAGTCGTCTCATAACAATAGTACGAGATGCAAATCAAGTCTCACCAACCTAAGTAAGTTAATAACAATATAAAATGTAAATAACACATTTAAAAAAATAATAAATATTAAGCGAATTTATATGCAAATTGATAAATGAACATGACATAAATATAATTAAATAGATAAATTAAACTTTGTATTTACCTTCAACAACTCCAATCTCGAGAAAGATTTGAATATTGATAATGACATTTGGTGGTTCGTCACAAACATTTGGATTTTCTCGCCCTCTTCGTATATTTGTTTCACCCACTCTATTTGAGTGCCAATTTGTTGGATCACCAAGTTGAGGGAGTGTATGGTGCATAGTGTTAAAAAAATGTGCTCATATCTTGCCTTAACCAAAGCACTTGCATGCCTACAATGTTTTGCATTGTCCGTGATTACCTGGACCACATTCTCACTACCCACCATCTCTGTGGACTCAATGAGAATTATTGAGATGAATTGTGCATCTTTCACTTCCCCTTCACAGTCAACTGCCCTCAAAAGCATTGCCCCTTTAGGGGACATTGTAATAACATTTTTCAATGGACAATTTCTGGTATCTTTCTATGAATTGAAAACAATAGAAACACTTGAATCAATCTAAGAATCTCTAATTGGTTGAAGGAAGGTCTCTATAACATTCCTCTCTATTTGCAACAATGTGGTACACACCTTGTCAAACCCAGGACTTGTGAAACCCCTGGTGCACTATTGATTGCCGACACCATTTCCTGCCAATATGGTGATCTCACCAAGTTGAAAGGAAGATCATTGGCATAGAGGCAACGAGTAATTTTTTGTTTAGCAATGTCTCGTGCCTCCATTTTAAATGCCTTGTCCAATGGACCTCTTTTGCAAGTGGTGATTTGTACTTTATTTTCATCTTCTAGTATAGGGAAGAATGGATGTGCGGGGATGCAATTGAGTCGCTGGGTAAAATCATTATATTTTCTTTCTAGCTCCATCCGTATAAGCACTTCGTTTTGATCTTAGAACCAACTTATCTCCCTCTTCTTGTTCTTTTACAAATCTTTCTATTTGTGCGGGAGATAACCCCTTCCTATTTGGGCTTGGACACATTCCCATCCCTTTACCGTCAGGGCCCATAAAGTGAAGTTTCACTCAAGAATATGAGCTATTTTTTGGTTTATTACTATAATTACACTTCCAAATATATTATTGTGGTAAAATAATAAATGTGTAATTAAACAATGATCATGAATGATCTATATATGCAAGATACAAGAGAATGTTTCTATAACGAACAAGAGAGAGGAAATAGAAACATTCTTGTA
Organism: Chamaecyparis obtusa; assembly: GCA_027943335.1. Taxonomy (NCBI): domain Eukaryota; kingdom Viridiplantae; phylum Streptophyta; class Pinopsida; order Cupressales; family Cupressaceae; genus Chamaecyparis; species Chamaecyparis obtusa. Next base: position 742,187 of record BSBK01002847.1, read on the forward strand.
GAGTGAAAGAAAGTTTCCATAACGTACAAAAGGAGTTTATGGAAACATTACAAAAAGAGTGACCATTAGAAATAGACGAAAGAGAGATAAAATTAGAAACTATCTATTATCGTAATACCCTCCCTTAATTGTCAATCTATCTTCAAAAAAAAGAAATTTGCATGTCCTTAGAAAGCGTAAAAGGCAGCCTCGGGTTGATCAGAGAGGTCTCCATGTTCTGTAGTGTTGGCCTGTGGCTAGGTCCCACCTTGCTTCCGTTGATCAGAAGCAATGTGAGCCCTACAGTCTAGAAGCATATGACCAAATTTGTGGTAGTAGTTGCACCGAATGTTCTTCTTGGAACTATCCTAAGACGGAGCTGATGAATGAGATGGGCCTTTGTCCTTGTGAAAGGATTGGGCTGAAAACACTTGTTTAGAGGACGAAGGAGCATTGCTACCAAACCGTTGTTTCCAACGATCCTGCTTCAAAAGTTTGGTTCACAAATCTGAGAACTTCAGGTCAACATTAGTTGCAGTAAAGTTGAGCGTCTCAATGAAGTGCTCATAGGATGGTGGTAGGCTTTTTAGAGTAATGACCACCATGTCCCGTTCCTCCATTGTATGGTCAATGGCCTCAAGTTGATCCTTGATGTCTTGAATCTTCAGAAGATGTTCTTGTAAGGACATATTCTCATCCATAATCATGGACAATAGTTGATTCTTCAGAAAGAAGGCTTTGCTTTTATCTAATGTCTCATGGAGATCCTTCAATACTGTCTAAATCTCTGCAGTTGTCTTGCCAGACGGGATTTTAGGCAGTTGATCATCAGTAACTGAAATCTTAATGAGCATAACTGCTCCACGATTTTGTTCGTCAAACTTGTCTCAAGTCGCATCAACTATGGTAGGACAAGTCTCAGTACCTTGAAGAAGCACCTCAAGGCAACGGTACTCGAAAATCGTCAACATGCGTTGCTTCCAGGTGTTGTAGTTCTTTTTGTCGAAATGTTGGCTACCTTCCAGCATAAGATTGGTGAGAGATGCCATAGCATGTTTTTCAAAGAAAAAACGTGAAAAATAAAAAAAAGGGCACGAACTTCAAGGCAGATTTTGGAAGACCCAAAAAATTTGAAGACACCCAGTGAAGAACTCAAAAAACTCAAATAGAATCTGTTGGATTTTGAATCCACTGGCTTGAAAAATGAGGCACAAAAAACAATGCACCTAGAAAAAAGAGACTGACCCATTTGAGATCTCGAAAAAACCACCAAGAATATGCAATCAGAATTTTGAGATGACACAACAAAAGAGAGTTTCAAAAGAAACTGTTGACATAAAGTTGGTTGTCATCGGTAAAGTCATTGGCAAACATCAATCCCACCGGAACACCGGTACATCACACCGGTACTCATGATTATGAACCGGGTACTTTAACCGGTCATGCTTAAAGCAGTGTACTTTAACTGGTCAAGCTTATACCGGTCCAGGTTTATCCAACCGGTCTTGTCAAACACAAAGGGAACAAATGACTAATCAAATACAAATTCTACACCGGTTAAGTGCATAATAATCCGAATTGGATTAGGCGGAGTGTTTTTCAGTTAAACTGGAGTTAGCTTTTTTAGTGGAACTGGAGTTAGCTTTGTTTTTTTGGCGAGAGTTTCGAGGTAAACTAAGGATTAGTTTGCAAGCTTTTTGATCAAGGATTTTGCATGCGTGATTTATGGGAGAGTTTACAGCTTGGTGGAACTATTAGATGTATTTTTAATAAGATAATTTCTTATAAATACAGGTTGAAAGACATGAAAGTTGTGTTGTTGAAAATCAAGAGCATAGAGCGAAGGAGAGCAGAATCTTCTAAGAGGAATCACAATCACAAAGGTGAAAGGGAGAGAAAGATTCAATTGCCAAGCAGAGGAAACGGTGAACAGGTATGATTTGAATCGACAAATATAGTGTCATCATAAGATCATTGCTTTAGTTGTGAAGTATATTTAAATCCCTAAATCAGGGTGAACCCTTACAACTTCTTTTGTATAAATCCCTTTACCGGGTAACATCTTTATTGGTGTTTTAAGTCCTCTGATAAGGCGACTCCTAATAGGGTCAAGATCCTAACAGGTCTTCTATCAAATCCCTTAACTGGGTAGAACTCTCCCCAGTGCTTTGTAAGCCTCTAGCAGGGCAACTTTATTACTGCAGTAGTGGAGTTTTGTGGGTTCTATACCATCGTGGTTTTTTCCTTCTAATTGAGGGTTTCCACGTATAAATGTTGCGTTGACCTGTGCATTTAATTTCTGTTTATGGTTGTTATAATATTCTTTTGACTTCTATATTAACAAGAATATCTGTTTTCTTAAAAAAGAAATAGAAATTGAATTTACTGATTCGCCCCCCTCCTCTCAATAACCGGTTAGGAATAACAATTGGTATCATAGTCTAGGTTCTCAGTAATATAGAGCTTAATCGCTTGAGAAAAGATCATGGAGGGTTACAGGTATCAAAAGCAACTGGAGGAAGCCAATGAAATGATAGCCTCTCTGGAAAATAGATTGAGGAGATCTCTTGCCAAGAGGAAAGAGCTAGCTCTACAACTGAGTGAAAGTCATGAAGCCATTGAGGAACTCTCTGGGCAGAGTGGCTTTGATGAAGTAGAAGAAGTGGTCACTGATCTCATGGAGAAGAATCTGAATCTGACCAATAAAATCTCCAACTTAAAAAGGGAGCAGGAAGGTCATGCTTTGAGGATGACTGAACTCATTGAAGCCACAAGAAAAGTTGAGGACGAGAAGACTAGTGCCATAGAAGCATAGTTAACTGTTGAAAGAGCAAGAAAGTTGGCTGAAGATGCATTAAGAGAGAGTGATGCTTTGATATTGCAATTGCATGCTGATCTGTAGGGCATAAATCAGGAGAATGCAATCATGCTTGAGCACTTGCATGATAAAGATGAAGCATGCAAAAAGATGACTGTTGAATTGGATCAACTAAAGGAACAACTGAAAACTCTTGAAGAGAGGAATGAGAAACTTAGAAGATATAATGAAAGTTTTGAGAAGCTTGATGAGCAACTAAGAGCTCAAAGGAAGCACAAGGATCCCACAGGACTTGGGTACATCGGTCAAAGCAATAATGAAACCGGTGAGTCCTCTGGAGACAGGCGAGGCAAGTAGGAAAAGATGAAACCTATAGAAGACAAAGGTAAAAAGATCTTCAAACCCTCTTGCAAACATTGTGGCAAACCAGGTCATAAAACCAATGACTGCAGAAATGCACCATTAAAACCATTTACTTCTAACAGTTGTTGCAACAATTGTTACAAGTATGGTCATAGGACCTTTGAATGTAGGTCTCGCTCCAACAGTGTGTCCAGTGGAAGCAGGGGAAGCTTCAAGGGTTATTGCTATGCTTGCAATAAGTTTGGACACAAAGAGGAAGAATGCAAGTCCAAAACAATGACATTCAAATCTCCACCAAGACTGGTATTTCATAATAGGAATGTAAACTGGAGCACATCTAACTGTGCTACCTGTAGATCGTCAGGGTATAGGAACTCTGATTGTCACTCACCCATGGACAGGGAAAGAAGGGTCAATCCATGGAAAGGAACTAGAATGGCTTGTTACAACTGTAACAAGATTGGGCATCTGGCCAAGGATTGCAGGAACCGGTCAAGGAATAAAGGCAAAGGACCGGCTAAACAAGTCAAGAAGAAGCTGTCACCCAACCAGAAGGATGACGTGAGTAAAGAGACCAACAGGGAAGTCAAGAAGACTTGGTCCATAAAGGGGACAAAGAGTTCTGCTGAGGAGAAAGTTGAGGTAAGCTCATCATCTACTGATGGTGATATCTATTCAGCAAACTAAGCCTAAGGGCTTAAGGGGAATAGGTAGCAAGGCTACTGTTTTCGGAGGAACTGGTGAGTTGTGATCTCACTCAGTCAAGAATTGGAACCGGGAAGGAGTCACCGGTCTAACTTATTAACCAGATAGGTAAGAGTTGCTGACGTAGCAAGGTGGATGTTGCAACCAAGGATTTGTAAACAGGTAGAGAGTCTGTGAACCGGTTGTCGAAAAAAAGGTTAGGTAAGGGTAATTAATACAGTAACCGTTAACAAAAGTTACCTTTTGCTAATTACTGTTACGACCTAAGTGTATAAAAGGGAAAGTCGATTACTCATTTCACTTTACATTGCGTTTTGTGATTATTGTTTTCAAAAGTTTGAGTAATCTTTTCTTGCTTTGATTTAGGATCTTTGCTGTGGGAATTCCGTAAATTTTATCAAGAACTTTTTGCACATACCGGTCTAGTAAAATGGCATCTTCATCTTCTGCAGTGAGGCTCATCAATGCCAATCAAATTGATGGACCTGTTTACGACATCATGGCGGTTCACAATCGAGCCAATGATATGGTGGGAGCTCTATCATCCATCCTTGAAGGTGTTTTGCTAATTGAGGATGTAATGACTTTTATCCAAAACAAACAAGAGGAACTGGGCGAAACTTTTATTCAAAGTGAATACCTCTTGCTGTGTGAAGACGAGAAGCTTCAAGCAAAATATGCTAAGTTGCAATCATCAGGTTTAATCAACGGAGTCAAATATCCAACCGTGTTTCAATCGGATTGGATTAGGCTAGTGCTTAGCAGGGTTCACGAACTAGGGATGTGGCTAGCGAAAGGCGTGGTTACACCTATCAATAAAGATTACACAGGGTAATTGGGTACAATGCCGTAGGGGAAGCTCTAACCCTAAGAACAATAGCGAATGCAGAAGTCACATGGTTGACTAAGTCCAAATACGACAGTCGAATGATGACTGTGAATGATATTGAAGACGACGGTGTTCGGTTTGCTGCTGTGGTTATTCGCTACAAAGTATATTAGTCGAGTAACCTGAATAGCATACCTGGAGGTGCGATTCATGCTGCGCACAGGATAATGCACGATAATGCCAGGTATGAAATTTGTGCTATGTTGAGGAGCCAAATCTTTGAAAATCTGAAGAAGCTTAGTTTGGTCAAAAGAAGTTTCTCAAATATGGGACGTTGCTGGTATGTTTGTTTTTCTATTATCAAAACTTCTTCCCAGGGATAGGCAAAGTTACATGGTTAGCAGATAAACCGGTAATGGTTCAGATAGGAGAGATAGTAAATAATTTGGGGAATCAGTTCAATAAGGTTATGACCGATTATTTTGAAGCCTTTTAGTTAAAAATGCACAACAGGGAAAGAATTCCCTCAACCATTGTAGAGGCATACAAGGAAGAAATGTGCTTTTTGGTGAGCATTGATTATTGCATTATCGAGGTTGTGGAGCCTAGGTTCGAGTATGCACCGGAGCTGGGGTATGAAATTACATCTAAGGTTGGCAAGGCATATGCAGATGCACGACAGGAAAGCAACTTAGATCTCTCAGCAAATCGGTTTGGGACTTTTGAGGAGATTCTAGCAAATTTGAAGAAGAACGCATCTTCTAAGGAACCTAAGAAGGTTTATGTAAAACGAACTCCCATCCCTAGGAATAGGAAGCTAGTGGCTGAAGAACCAAAGGTTCAAAGGAAGAAGACACAACCAGCGTCCACCGAACCATTACAAGGTGAGGAAATGGAAGAAACAGAAACTGAAGAAACCACTACTTTTCTCAGAAAGAGAAAGACCGGGAAACCGGTAAAGGAGGATGCACCAAAAGGAAGGAAACCAACTATAGATGAAATGGTTGAAGGAATAAAGGAAACATGTGGATTGGCTGCAGTCGGGAGAAGATATGAGCTTGGTAATGAAGAAGATAAGAGAAAGCTAGAAGAAGTTGTAGTTTACGTTCTTCACAAGTTCAAGTTAACACCCATTGGACTTCACAATACAATACCTGAAGATCTACAAGAGATAATTGAAGGTAGATGGAAATCTTCCTTAGATAAGGAAAGATAACTGAGGATAAAGGGTCTACTAGAAGTACATAATCACCTTAGCCTGCAAGAGGCAACTAATCAAGCTGACTTGTACAAACAGAGTTTCAATATCAGGAAAAGAACTGGTCAGGTCTTGATTGGAGAAGTGGATAAAGTACATGATGACGGGGTTGCCATATGGACAACTGTTCTGAAGCAGCAACATCAAGCTGAAGCAGAATGTCAAAAGACCATAGAGCCATCAGTAAAAGACACTAGAAAAGGAAAGGGCATACTGGGAGTCAAGACTCCAGTCAAAGAAAAATCTGCAATAGAACCGGTCATCGTGGACATAACTGGAGACACAAGTGGTGATCTCACTCCACCAACCCTACTTGCTTCTCCAGAAAAAGGTAAAGCTCAAACTTTAACTATAGATAATATAGTTGATGAAATTATGGATTTCGGTGAAGTGTTGAATGCTGCAAAGTGGTTTAGTGTTTTGGGAAATGAAGATGAGAAAATTGAGATAGCTCTGTTATAAACCTTTCTAGATTTCAACATAAGTCCTAGGGACTATAGGCCCCACTTTCCTGCATAATTGAATAAGAGGCTAATGACGAAATGGAGAACCAGTCTAGCTCAAAACAATAAAATAATAAGGGAAACTTTGGCAAAAGTTAAACTTGATCTTGACGATGAGTCAATAAAAATTCTGATGGAAGCAGTGTCACTCAACTTGGATACAAGGGACAGGGTTGTCAAAATCATTAATGGTCAATGTGTATGAAGATTCACTAGAATTTTGGCAGAAATATGACTTCAACACTCTCAAGTCTATAGGTCCTCAGGACATCTCACAAGATGAACTTGAAAATGAGATGGTTCCACCTATATTGTTCACAACTGGTGAACAAGCTTCCACAGGTGAACAAGGAACAACTAGTGAAAAGGAAGTTATTGGTGAATAGTTCACAGCCAGTGAACATGTCAACCTGGGAGAAGAAGTTCAAACAGGTGAACATGATACATTTGTGAGACCAGAGGAACAAGAATTGGGGGAGTCATCAACAAAGATGATTGCAGAAAATGAAACAGATAAAGTAGAAACTCTTTTAAATGATCAAAAGGTTGCTGACGAACAACAACAAATAGAGCAACCACCGAAAGAAAGAGTACATCTAGAAGAGGAAGTACATCCAGAAGAAGAGGTACATCCAGAGGAGGCACTACAACAAGAAATACCTCAACAACAGGAGTTACCTGTTACAGAAGAAGAGGAGAAGCCTGCAGAAGAAGAACCTGCACAAGAAATAAGGTAGAAGGAACCAGTAGATGTTCCGAGTACATCAACATCTAAGAGAAAGCTATCCTTTGCAATAGATTCTAAATCGAAAAGAGGCAAAGTTAGCCCATCTAAAGCAAGTGAAATTGTTGTTGACATAAGCAAAATGTCGACAAGGTAGCTGAAGGAGCTCACAAAGAGAAAACAGGATATGGTTCTCACAAGTGTAAAGAATATCCTGTACAATTTTGTACCAGATGCTGAAATAGATGAAGACGAACCAGCGATTGATCAATTAGAGGTACGGGTATAAGCAATTGGGGAAGATGTCACTGACCCAGAAACAGTTGCTATTGATCATTATGAGAAGAAAAGAAAAGATATTCTTCATAAACAGGTTGAAGAACTCAAAGCCTTTGTGACTACAAGAACTAGAGAGCTTCAACAACAAGTACAAGAAGCTGGAAGGTTAATCACAAGAACTTCTAACTTTGAAGTCTTTGTGAAGGATATAACCAAGAGAACTAAAAGGACAACATAAGAGATAAAGGTTTTAACATCAAAATTTGATGCTAAGAGCTCTTTTGCAACAAAGTACAGCCGATAGCTGACAAGTCTAGCTCTCACTTTGAGGAAGGCGTCAGAAGAAAACACCAAAAGCATCCAAGATCTTATTGTATTTCAGTTATTCATTGCACCAACATTTGATTTGATGCAGACAACGACAACTGATAGAGACAGACTTGTCAACGAACCTGATTACAAGACAGTTGAAGACATGGAAAATCTCATTGTCTCTCTACAAGTTGCAAAGAAAACTTAAGATCATGTAACAGGTATCTGGAAACCATTCCTAGAATCTGCAAAGAAGATCTACAAAGATATTTTCAACAAGTTACAATTATAAAGAGTAATAACCCTTTTTCCCTTGGAGGCAAAAAGGGGAAGATATAAGTGCAGAGAGAAGAGAAGACAAAAACAAATGATAGATAACAGTATCAGTGTGTTAGAATATGCTACGGGTAGACGAGCAGATCTACAGGGGAAGTCTACAGGTGATGTGTTGATATGTTTTGCCACCAATGCCAAAGGGGAAGATTGTTGACATAAAGTTGGTTGTCATTGATAAAGTCATTGGCAAACATCAATCCCACTGGAACACCGATACATCACACCGGTACTCATGATTATGAACCGGGTAGATTGTGCAAGAAAGTAGTGTACTTTAACTGGTCATGCTTATACTGGTCTAGGTTTTATCCAATCGGTCTTGTCAAACACAAAGGGAACAAATGACTAACCGAATACAAATTCTACACCGGTTAAGTGCATGATAATCCGAACCGGATTAGGCGGAGTGTTTTTCAGTTAAATTGGAGTTAGCTTTTTCAGTGGAACTGTAGTTAGCTTTGTTTTTTTGCTAGCATTTCGAGGTAAACAAAGGATCAATTTGCAAGCTTTTTGATCAAGGGTTTTGCATGCATGATTTATGGTAGAGTTTACAGCTTGGCGGGACTATTAGATGTATTTTTAATAAGATAATTTCTTATAAATACAGGTCGAAAGACATGAAAGTTGTGTTGTTGAAAATCAAGAGCATAGACCGAAGGAGAGCAGGAGAGCAGAATCTTCTGAGGGGAATCACAGTCACAAAGGTGAAAGGGAGAGAGATTCAACAACCAAGCAAAGGAAAGGGTGAATAGGTATGATCTGAATCGACAGATATAGTGTCATCATAAGATCATTGCTTTAGTTGTGAAACATATTTAAATCCCTTAATCAGGGTGAACCCTTACAGGTTTGTTTGTATAAATCCCTTTATCGGGTAACATCTTTATTGGTGATTTAAGTTCTCTGATAAGGCGACTCCTAGCAGGGTCAAGATCCTAACAGGTCTTCTATCAAATCCCTTAACCGGTTAGAACTCTCACCAGTGCTTTGTAAGCCTCTAGCAAGGCAACTTTATTACTGCAGTAGTGGAGTTTTGTGGGTTCTTTCTCACCGTGGTTTTTTCCTTCTAACTGAGGGTTTCCACGTATAAATGCTGTGTTGACCTGTGCATTTAATTTCCGTTTATGGTTATAATATTCTTTTGATTTCTGTATTAACAAGAATATCTGTTTGCCTAAAAGAGAAATAGAAATTAAATTTACTGATTCACCCCCCCTCTCAGTAACCTGTTAAGAATAACAGAAACCCTAGCCGTCTGGAATAACTTTGAAAAAATTGTAGATTACTTGTAAAAATGGCGGATTTGCAGAAAAGGTTGCAAAAGACGACCATAAAGAGGGTCGTTTTTGAAAGAACAAGCCCAAAAAATGATCGTCGAAAGGATAAGCGACCAAAAAATGGTTGAAAATGTAGAAGAAAGAAGCCCGCGTGAGTGGCAGATAAAAAAACGCGGGGGTTGAGGCTTGCGAAGATGCCCACGAAGACGTCTCTACTTTATATTTGGAATCGGTATTCCTTTATGCTGTCTTTCTTGGTAGGTCCCTTTGGAATTGCAGACTCAGGTGACAACCTTTGGATGGGTCGCCTTTGTTGCTGGGGACCACGTGAGGCTTGATCGGAGGTCGTTGGGTCTCATCTATGCACCGGAAGGGACTGATTTGTCGAGGTGGACAGAAGATAATGCCTTTTACTCGCAGCATATATTAATTGCCAAACTCAATACTTGTGATGATTTAAAAATATTATTCATGCCATCTTATTCATCCACGACAATATTAGATAATTAATTCACTTCAGATTATAATATTTATTCACACAAGCATTTGTGATCTCTAAAGTCTTATAGCCAAAAATATTATTCCAAAGTCCTCAAATATTATTTCCACTCAAATAATGATGCTGATAAAAATTTCCGGTGGTAGATATGAGAATTACAAACTTTCAATGAATAATCTTGTCAGACCTTTGTACTCTGATTATTCCCAGCAAACGACCTGCTTTGATACCATGTTATTTCCAGAGATCAATTGCAAATGTAATCCCACGGCTTTCAAAGTATGTGTTTTCCAAATGCATCGATCTCTTGTATATATACATGGCCAAGACAAGAAGAGACATGTCCCTTCATGAGACATGTCTATTCATTAATCTAATTTATTAATTTATATATATATTTTTTTATCGGTAAAAGGCCTAGGCCAAAGAATTTATTTATATAGAAGAGATACATTACAGAGCTCCATTCTGTTCGGGCACTGATAGGAAAGAATGGAGAAGAAAACCTCCAGTCTAGCCCGGGACCTAAGTCCGGAAATAATATTACATACAATATTATGAGGGCATACCCTCATTTACATTGATTGCTAAATGCAATCTCTTGTTAAAAAATTGATATTCCTGATATTCGATTCTTGTGATAGCCGGTTAGATTGGTATATCTTTGGAATGCTAATGTGAAGTTCTCAAAGCCTCTCATTTCCCTGTCTCAACTGACCTGTGTACAAAATCACTACACAGAAATACTAGATGCAGCATCTTTAAAAAAGGCTTTCCATATGGTTAGGAAATCAATCTTACTTTATTAGGATAATTAAATCTAAGAAATTCCTTAAGTTATTGAGTGCTAAAGAGTAAGGAGAATATGCTTGACCATGGGTTCCATGAACCTTTATATATCCAAAAAAGAAGAAACCATATCTCTCTATTATTTATACTAATCTTAAGTCCACGTAGTCCTGTTTAAACAAATATTCCTTCTTGATTTCTATATCATACAAGTTTTGCTAAAATGCTGCTGTAAGGTGTCCAATTTATTAATGATTTTAAGTGAATTACAGCTTACATGAAAGCTTACTAGTAATTAGTAAAGAGAAAAGCTTTCTTTTGAAGCTCGCAGTACTTTAAGCTAACAAACAACAATGTTCAAAGATGGTAGGTTCCTTAAGCCAAACAACAAGATTGGGGTTCCATTGATGTTGAGACATACATTGACTACCCAATAAAGAGATCAAACATATATGCTGAATACATAAGATCCTAGCAAGAGACTGACTTCAAGACTAATTTAAGATCTAGCTGTTACGATACTTATAACAATCCTTAAAGCAATTTACTAGGAGGGTTGCTAAATACTGGTTTCTAATGCATTCATAGGCACAGAGGGCTAATTATGATCTTTGTCCACAAGTATCCATCTATATAATCAAACAAAGTTTTCATAGAAAAATCCTTTATAGTACAAAATTCTCCTAATTTAAGTTGCACATTACTAACTGTCTATCATGTGTTAAAATCAATACCTATGAAACATTGCTATCAGTAATGGATATCACATTTTTGCGGCAGGAAAGGCAGATAATTTGGCAAGGGATTATGCTTACCTAGTAGTGTTGATAGGGGCAATATATTTGAAGAGTGAGGAGGATAAATTCTAATTAAAAGTATTGGGTGCTAACTACCCCTGTTCCATGGGAATACGAAAGGCCTTGTTGCAATAGTCCATAGAGGTAATTAAACAAAAGTCCCAATTTAATGAAGCACTAAAGGACTTTCTTAAAATCAATCCATATTTTATTAAGAAATTCTTTTTATTAATGTTTTATACCTTCATCCAACCAAAGATCAATTAACTTTCCTGATTCCAATTCTGCAAAGCATTCCAAATCTGTAGTTCCTACTTCATCTAGATGCTAGTAGGTGTAGAACCAATCTTCCTTTTCGGGTTTGAGTATACGCAAGTAGTATATCAGAAAGAAAGTGTTTCTCTTAGCTATGTCTTCTTTCTCTTTGATGTCTTCTATTTCCTTAGTGTTAGTGAAGGATGAGTGCATAGGGAGAGGAGCCGTATCATAGTCTCTGAAAACAGTGTTCCTTTTAAAATGATGGAGGGCTGATTTGAGGTTGCCCAGGAATCTCTTTTTGAAAGTTCTGTTACAGAGGCTCCATAATACCTATTCATCGAAGCCCCATGAGGAAATGACTGAAACAAAATAGGAGGTGATATTGGTTAGAGTCCTGCTTTTATCAGCAGAGTTGATAAAATCCTTGCCTAGGATACGGAAGACAGCTCTAATAATGAGGGGCTTCTTATCTCTAAGCGTCTTTTTGACATGTTTTGGCTTGATTTTTCCTTTGAAAGCCAATTGGCCCCTGCTGCAGGTGAGCATAGCTGAATGCTCCATGTTAGCCTATACTATTGTTTATGGAGGGTCGAAGTGGGTATAATACTATGGGCCCAAGGTATTAATAGGGAGTGTCCTACCTGTTGGATATCAAAGATTGATAGAATTCCAAGTGTCTCTCAACACAACTGTTCAATCTTCTACGGGGGAGCCGAGGCGTTTCCTAAATAAAGGTTATACGGAGATCAGTAAAAAAAAGGTTTGTTCATATTATTATATATCTGTTCGACTACTCTTCCATCTCGGGATCAAATTAACCATGTTTTTAGATGAGAATCTAGAAAGTTAGACTGGATTAATGAGCTAATATGTCTAATATAAAGAGGGATTCTGCTGAACTTAGTAATCTTCCATAAAATAAATATAAATAGAGAGAAACTTGCCTTCCTAAAAGCATCTTATCAGTAGACATCGACCTCATTTTTCTATTCTTTGATAGAAGGAGCATAAATGAGTTAAGTGAGTACCTTTATACCAAATCATCGTATGTGAAGAACATATAAATCAAAATTAATCCATACCAGTCAAAGTAGAGATGTAGATGAGAATATCCAGATTATGCATCTAACAAAAAATACTACTTTCATAGAAACGACTGTGTTATATTCATACTAAAACATAGTTATGTAAAAATATAATGCAGGAATAAGTATATTTGGTTGCAGGCATCCATAGATTAAAAGGACCCTTACTACTAAGGTAAGTTGTTCGTATGCAAATATCTGAAGAAAATTTTAAGCTGTTTTTTAAGTACCATAGACCAGGGTGCCCTACTTTCCTGAGTCGATTTGAACCTATAGGTACTAAACTAACTATTCTTTCACTGGGGTGCTAACTATAGTGATATGTAGAGAAAGGGAGACATTGACTACTGTATTAGAATCTTCGTGCAGTACCGAGAATCTCACAGTTCACTGGGAACCATATCCATTCTCCTACTTGACCCATCTCCTCCGTATGAAGATTGACTCTTTGGGACACGGGGTTCTTAAAGCGTATCTAAGATGCTACAAAAAAAGGGGTGCTTTTAATTTGCTAAAGGAAAGATAAATAAAGACTATTCCTTCGGGATCTAATCTATTTGTTGGAACAGAATAAGCCAAGAGTACTCCAGTTTTAATTATAGAGATCCTTTCATACTCATCGAAAGAAATATACTTTAAACTATACCATATTACTATATATCCATGAGTATGTGAACATAGTTTGCAGATTACTATAGATAATATACTGTATCAACAAGGTATTATGTTAAAGTCCGAAATTGGAGTATCTAAGTAAAATGCTCATACGCTATCTATTTATTAAGATATACACCATCTTCCATTAGCAGACACTTGACGTCCATGATCAGTTGGCTTCATCTTTCTGAACTGCGCTGCACCTCCAAATGGTTTCGTTTTTAACCATCACCACGATACATTCAACTTCTTCTGCTTCCTTCCTAGAGTGTCGGGTACACCTGGTGACTTCCGGTGCCATGATGTGAAGGTTTGATGGCTTAACTTGATCGAGGTTTCTTGGTATATTGAAGCCCTCCTTTCACTAGTAATTAAGGAGCCATTCCGTTTCCACCTCCTCAGACAGGATCTCATGGAAGAGGAAGTCCAAGTTTCTTAGCATCTCTGGCCAGTGAATATCAAACCTTCCTTCATCTTTGAAGGTTATCATAGGTATACGCCGTGACTGGGGGATTTCATCAAGCTTGTCTAGCTCAGTTTTCATCGCAACCTCCGGATATGGAATTGTAAGGTGGTTGTCGACACACTTTACCATGTTTTCTAGTCCACCAAGATGGTCCTCAACAAAGATTTCCCTTGCCACCTGTATAATCTCTTCCTTTGTTTTGCCTGCAAAAATTGAGAGAGCAATGAAATGTCCTATAATCGATCCGTTGGTTCTATATGTATGATCGTTGTCAAAGTACTCGTCTCCCAACGCTCTCTCCACAGCCCTTCTAGTTGAATCTGGCAGGGGAATTAGGACCTGGTTCCAACGTTTCGGCAGAATGGGTCCTCTAAAGGCCATCGCTCTGTTTCCTTTGGTGTAAAAAGTGATCAATCTAGATTGCATGGCTGACAAACTCGTGCCTTGGTGAAGTTTTACGGGGGCAAGGTTTGTGTCGATTGCGGGTGACTTATAAATCTAAGGGCTATACCTGAATTTGTCTCCATGATTAGTTTTCTATCCAGCTGTGCATCATCATAAATTTAGGTTGAGCAAACTCGATAGCTACTAAGCGATTTCCGAAATCTGTTTATACAGACCACTTCTATTGGGGCAGAGTGACAATATTGATTAATCATTGTTTTCAAGTATTCTAAAAGGAGTAGTTCTTCATCATAAGTAATCCTAACGATCTTGTGTTTGTTTTTCATAATTATTTTTAATGATGCGGATTAGGCTTCGGCATTTAGTAATGATGATAATTGATGTAGTGGCTTGCCACTATCCCGGTAGCCTGAATGTTCTATCTGGAGACAAATAATGGGTTTAGTCAGTTAATGATCGTATTTTAAGACATCATTAAGAGCATATGAACTCAAACCAGGTTGATTATTAAGTCATCACCCTAATTCCAATTAATCTATTTAAGATTGGGATGGGCTAAAAGCTTATTATCATAGATTAATACCAGTATAGGGCAGTATGTTTGTCTAACCAAGAAGGAGGACCTATAATTGTCTAAAGGATATCCTAAAGAGTTCTCAGCCTATATCCAAGGGGCGAAGATAATGAAGAGTAGAGAAACTCAGGACAAGTCTCGACAGTCCAAGCTAGCCTAAGAAACTATTATTAAAGGGAAAATCTTGAGACTAACTTTACTGTCGCCAAGGGAGTAATCCTATACCAAGCAAACCTACTCCTTTATATGATAAGTAAGATTACTTAATCAAAAAAGCTTCTCCACTAGGGCATTGGGGAGCATTGGGATTTGAATAACCAGTCTGTATCAGTGCTTATGGATATAATTGAAAGGTTAAAATTACTAAAGGCATCATTAGAGGCATATGAACTCGACTCAGGAGTGGTCATTAAATCAATCACAAGGAGTCTGGTGAGTATGTATAGGGATAAAAGCTAATAAGCAAAGATAATTACTAGGATGGGACATATTGTTTACCTGTGCAAGGAGGATGTCCTATAATGATTGCGAAGGGATCCCACAGAGTTATAAGTTTCGAATCCCTAGCTTTAGAATGTTGAAACTTACATGAGATGAGTTTGAAGACAAACTAAGAGTTAGTGAATTTGTAATTTCTATACTTGCCTCTTTGAAGACAAACTAAAAATTAGTGCTTCTCAATGATTGAAAAATTACTGCACGATCTTATCATTTCATCATTGTTGGTAGTCCTTCTAAATAATCGGAAAGTAGTAGATAGTCTATAGCATTCAATCCTTGAATGGCGATCATTGTAAAATTACGAGTCTCCTGTTACTCTTATCATGAGAATTGCCTAATATTGAGGGTTTTAGGCCATTATCTAATAATTCCATCAGGGAGTCATTGTAACTGAAAATTAACGATTTGATTTATAATGCTTCGGTGTCTACCAGAAATTTGTCATAATTAAAAGACCACTCTATGTAGGTTGGGATATCTATTATACACTAGAGTCCTCCCGTATGAGGCATAGCCTAGGGTTACACTATATGTGTTAATAAGACTTAGTGGTTAGAGGACTGAATAGAGGATTCCTATATATAGCTGATAGTGGGCAAGATCTCCTAGTTTAAGATAAGATAAACTGAAAACTGAGACTATAGATTGCTCCTTTAAAAATAGTCCAAATGTGACCTAACGTAAAAAGATTTTAGTGCTCTGTCTAGTATACAGAGGGGATATAACTCTAATAAATTCCTACAAATGAAAAGGACTGGTCTGCCTGGTCTCAAAAGTAAAACTAGTTTAAAGGGTCGAAGATTGACTGGTTTAGACCATTCTATTAAGAGAAGGTCAAATTCTAATAGATATCGGGAGTATTGCTAGCAGGATACCTATCTAATAAAGTAAGTATAACTCGTATCAGCCTTTCTAAATATATGTATGAATAGCTGCGATTGTTAAGCCAAATCTGCCTATTACATTTAGTAGGTAATTGGAGCTGAAAATGCGGTGAAGCTTAGATTCAATTCTTATATCTATTCTAGCTAACTATATGTATATAGATATCCAAGATGCAGAGGGTGAAGGGCAGAATAGTTTTAACTCAGTGAGTCTAGGACAATCCACTATGGTTATGGCCAAATCTGCTTATACATATGTCGCTATTGATTCTGTACATACGATTAAAAACAATGCTAAGGGAGACAAGTACAA
Source organism: Chamaecyparis obtusa (assembly GCA_027943335.1). NCBI lineage: Eukaryota > Viridiplantae > Streptophyta > Pinopsida > Cupressales > Cupressaceae > Chamaecyparis > Chamaecyparis obtusa. The sequence goes on from BSBK01002847.1 coordinate 758,798, forward strand.
CCCTCTATGTTTACATTCCCTCTATCTGCCTTTACACTTATTCTTGAGGCGAACAAGAGGTTTAAGCCTGCTTAGTGCCCAGAGGAGATATAGTATATATTAGAGAGTTCTCAGGTGTTTGTGTGAAGCTAAACTAGGATGGGGTGTCTGGGACTAATCTTGAAATTCCTCTATAGTACTCCATACAAAATCTTAAGAAATCGCGCCAGTATACAGAAGAGATGCAACTCTTATTTTTAAAAGGGAATCCTAAGAGAGGCTGGTTACTCATACCTCTAAACAAAAGTCTGGTTTCGATAAGAATTATACTGGCCCTAATTTATTAATTTAACTATATAGTTATTATAAGAATAAGTATAGATTAACTTTATATATATATATGCATATTAATATATAAATAATATCAATTATTATATATATGTATATATAATAAATTATTTCTTATAATAGTCATATAGTCAGTTTTATTTGTCTAACCGATGCTACATACATCAACAATAATTATTATTTCTCAATTTCATCTGAACCTGAGAGTTAACTATTATGTCCACTGTGCACCCAACTGCCTTACTAAAAATAGTAAGGGTCCCTCACTATCAACCTTTGACTTACTATACTTGGTAAATCTTTGAATACCTGATCAAATAAAGGTGCCAAAGGTCATCACTGCAATTGAGGCTAGTTTATTTGGAAATGCTGGATAGATGACTTACTATAAATTGTAAGTGTAACAAATTGAGCCAACCAATGAATGAGTCAATCATTGTGCATACCATGTGTCCAGGTGCCCCTGCCATGAATAGCTCTGATCATAACTTGACTTACCATAAATAGTAAGTCCCCAACTGGTAGCTCTATCAATGTCACCATAACTCCACACCGTTACCAAACTGCCTTGGTGCCTTGCTAAAGATAGAAACTCTAACTTACCCCAAAAAGACACTTACTCTAAATAATAAGTGTGTCGATCTGACTCAAATGAAGAGCAATCCTGAGCATCCCTGACCTTTGGATTGGGAATTGGCTTCCAACTCTGCCAACTGGACCCTCTGAACAACTCCATTAGCCTATGAGGGTTAGGAAATAGGCTAATCCTCTGAAAGATGACACTCACGAAAAAGGGGACATTACATGCTCAAACTTGGTGGAGACTCGAACCATTACATTCCATGACCACAGGTGACATTTCCTCTTCCATGTCCACGAGCATCTCGTCCACGTCCTTGCATGCCCCTTCCACCTCTGCCCGTTTGTCCCCCACCGTTACTGGGCACTTGATTCGCAACAATTTCCTACTTTTCACCTATCCAATAATTTGCAATTTTGGATTTGAGTTTAATCATGTCCATTTCACTCCTTTTCAATTCAGATTCCAGTACCATCTCCTAGTCATGAGTATAAGCATAGATAAAACCCCAAATCCTTTGTGCTTCGCATTTCCTCTGCTCTCTGTTTTCCAGTGAACACCACAACAAAAAAGGATGCACATGTCGTGGATAGCTAGGAACATGAACCCAGCCCCCCAATGCAGTCACAAAACCACACCCTAGTTCGACAAATGTCAAAAGGGCATCCAGCCCTTGCCGCCATTCTAGTTTCACACATTGTTTCATCACTCTTCTCACCTCCTTGATTCCATCCAGCTCGAGACCCCAGCACAGAAAATGGAGGATATATCTGTATTTGTATTGTATGTATACTTGGCCAGAATGTATTCAATCCCCAACAATCCCCGCACCATTGAAAGGAAAACAGGGTCATGTGTGGCAAAGACAATTTTCAACCTTTCCTCTAAGATTTTGCCCCAGAAAGACTCTTGTTGCTTGGTAGTTTGCAGATTGAAGTTAGCCTCCATCTCAATTGCTAAGCTTCTTGGACCTTCTTTCATTGTTAAAGCATCAAATGTGGTTGCAAACCAAGAGAAATCCTTCCTTGATACTTACCAATGTCGTGGGCAGCGTGTGTAGCAATGATTTTGTACTCTGCTTTACTCCATCATCCTCAACCATCATTGCCTCTTAAATGAGGTTACATAATCTAAATCATCAATTGCCATCAAATCAAAATACCCAATCCACCGCCAACTTGGTTCATTTGTCAGCAGTAAGTTCAATTGCCTTCATATCGAGATATCAAATCTACCGCCAGCTTGGAAAATGAGTCAGCAAGGGACTTTCCTTCCCTATATATGTGGGATACTTTGAAGTTGCAAAAGTTCTCCAATTTCTTCCTCATGATCGTAATTAACTTGTCAATCTTCCATACTTGAGAGCGGCCTTTTGCAATGGCATTGACAATAATTTGTGAATCTCCTTCAAGGTGGAGTTGTTCCACATTAATACTTTTGGCCATCTCAATTGCAAGAAGGGCAGCTTGGGCCTTCACTTCATTATTTGTACCATCTAATTTCTTCGATTCAACTGCAAATATGTTGCCCGAGGCATCCTTTGCCATACAGCCTGCCCCTAATGGCCCCAGGTTACCTTTCGAGGCCTTGTCGAAATTAATTTTAATCCAACCATCATTTGATTTCATCCATGCCACATCATCCCTAGGATTTCTAGTAGGATTAACCCTAGACTTCCCATTAACAGGCAAAAATTCTTAATATATATATATGTATCTATATATCATTAACCACCTCCATAATATAAATTTACACTATATATATCTGTAATTTAGTATAAGTATATTTATTATAACATTATAATCTCTGGTAATGTTATAATAAATATACTTATACTAAACTATATATATAATTTAGTATAAGTATATTTATTATAACATTATTATCTCTGGTTTGATTCTTATTCCTCTCATATATAGCCCTTATTATCCTCTCAAATCTGCGCTTATTTCTCTTGATAATTCTGGCATTGACTCTTTATAAATGTGCAGATAATATCTCTGTTATGATATTTCTTTTACATACACAACCCTCTACTCCCCACTATTCTCAATTCACAATTATATTTTATATCTTTCTATCCTGGTGAAAGGACTCATTTCAAGTAAAAGTCACCGCCTTTGGATTGTAACCTTTCTTTAAACTAATTGCTGACTTTCCTTTGTCTTTGTTTATATTTAAAAGCATAAGTTCTCTCTCTTTTCATTAATTGTTTTTCTTATAATGAAATTGCTGTCTTTCGTAGAGTAGACAATTCACTATGTTTAAAACATAACAACTGTCTTTATTACTCTCTTCTTTATTTATATAATATGTCCAATTGCTTTTCCAATGTGGCTGCTTCCATATTTGTTCTCCATAGTCGCTGCTACTAATAAGGAAATCGTCCAGGCATATGAATTGCTGTTATTCATCGTATCCCTTCATTCTTTAGTCTATTTATCTAATCGTATCCTGAACCACCTTTAATAGGCTATCTTCGTAATCTGATCATTACCATGCCAGTTTATACATATTTATTTGCTGCCGATTAAAGGTTGTATGGTATCCTTTCTAATATATGTATTCTTATTGGGCGGTGGAAGAATCTGTATGCAGTGCATTCTTATGAAGTCACTGACCTCATGCATCTCTTGTACACGATCATGATGTATTGGTTCTCTAATGAAATATCAATAATTTATCATCTTACTTGTATTGGACAATTCTTGGCTGTTGTTACTTGACCATCATTGCTATGCACTGTAATACTTCTTGTAGCGAGTGTCACTTCTCCATATACTATCTTAATTGCTTGTCTTAACTGGTATGCCATTATGATGCTTAGTAATCCATTTTGACATCATCAATCATAATGTATGATATAATTATATCATTTTATCCATACTTGCTTCATCGTTGGTAGTTGCCAATATCACTATTTGTATTCCACTCAACAGTTTCTGGTTTCATAATCATATCAATGAATTCATAATGATTCATTCTGCAGTTTTGTATCTAATATCATTGTCTTCTTAATACCAAGCACCACTATTAACCCTCTGCTATCATCGACGATATATTTCATCTCAGCTTTCTTAAGTCGCTGCTTGTAATGTTATTCTTCTATAGAGATTGTGATTATATTATAATTCCTTATTTGAATATTTATCATTATTATTTATTAATTCTTTTATTTATTTTAATATTATTAATTATTATAAATTCCATTTTAGAAAGGGGATATCACGTACATGTCACCGTGAAATTGATGAGAGGGCAATGCCTAATGCTTGCAAATATATCTATGATAATGTTGTATCCACTAATGATCCATCTAGCCTTCATTTTCTCCATCATAAGTTTATGTTGGGATAGTCTTTAACCATGATACTAGTCTTCAATTTTGTCTCCCTTGGTAGCACAAATGAAGTCCCTACTCTTATAGTCTTAGCCATGACCTCTTTATAATAAGAAGAATGAGAAATATAGAATGGAATGCCATTGGCATACATGAATTTTCCGATGGCATCATCAACTTCTTTTTGTACATTGTTGTCACTGGTTTGGGAGATGAACTTGTCACCCTATGTTTTGCAATAGATCCTAATGCTCTGGATGTAAAAAGAGGAACTTGTGCCTGTGCCTATCAGGAACTGCCACTATTGGGAAATGGTGTCTCAAGCTCCTCCCTGCCACCAAACAATTTTGTATCTCTCCCCTTTGTTTCAATGATTTTTATTTACAATTGACACATCTCAACAACTATTCCTAAGAGTTAAAGGATATATGCATTTAATCTAGTAATGCTACCATGGAATTTCAAGCCACAAAAATGACATTTCCATAGCTGTGTTCCCCCTAAACTAATAGGTTCGCTCATTTGTATGTTGCTAGCAAATTGTTTGTTAGTGGTCTTCTTACTGAAGATAACCTTTGCAAAATCTTCCAATACTTGGAATGACAATTGAAATGAGAAGCATTCCCCCGTTGATCTAGCTTCCTTGTCCTCCCTCTTGCAAGTTCTTAGTTTGACTTTACATTTCAATGTTAGGGTTTTGAGCCTCATTGTCATTTGTGCTATTAAAACTTGTAGTGACACAATGATTCTCCTTTTGATTTTCTAAGGTCACACAAAATAGAAGTAGATGATGCGCAAAAATTGGAATCCTTTTTCTTTCAACCTTTGTCAAACAAAGATTTCACCTTTTCCCCCCTTATGTTAGTTGAAGTGTAGAAACAAATGATACACAAAAGACGGAATCCTGATACTGCTATTAGTCTATGAGTAGTAGATTTAAAAGTTTAAAACTAAAATGATTAAGTAAATGTTAAATACATACAATTAAACACTTGAGCTTTAAAATGAAAGAGAAATTTTGGTCTTTAATGTTTCATTTAACTTTAGTTTTCTTACTTCAGATCACACAAGATGCAGAAGCAAATGATATACAAGAGTCAAATGAAAATCAGAAAATGAAGTATGCCTATTATTAAGTTAATGATAATGCAAACAGACATCTAAAATATTAATGAGAGCCCAAAACTATAAACAACACTTAATCCTCTAAAACACCAATTATACAACCCTAAGCACAACATTTAATAATTTATAAAACATATGAATAATTTTGATATATGAACATTGAATATTAAATTTGAAAAAAATTTAAAATTCCAAAATTTGAATGAAAATAAAAAATTCAGCAGTGTCATTCATTATTTGACATTAATGTTTTGCTTTTTAATATTTCAACATTGAAATATTCTTATAATTCCATTTTAATATTAAAGTCGAAAAAAACAAAGAACATTGAATAACTCTCAAACAGAGATTTGGGTTTTAATTTGTGAAGTCTTAATTTGAAGGCTTGGTGTATGCTCCGAGTTCAAATGATTGATGGATAAGATGATTGAAGTCTTCTTCTTGGTCTTGCTCAATGCAAATGACGAAGTGTTGATGGTGATTTCATAGAGGGTGGGCTAGTTCAGTTTTAGGTTTTTAAGGGTGTGTAGTGTGGGTGAGGCCCATTAGCATTTCAAGTTTAGGGCTAGGTCATTAGATATTTCTTTAAATGACCTTATGTATTGGCAGAATGTGAGAATTTCCTGGCATCTCCAAGACAGTTGAGGGATGCCTATGCATCCCTTGGTTCATGGTTTTCCCTCCAACATCTCCAGCAGAGGCAGCTGTCTTAGGGTTGTGCCTTTCTTCTGCAAGGATTTCTTGGGGATGTCCTTACTTTTGTTGGCTGTTGAGTGGGGTGGGTGTTACATTTCTATCCCCAAGTTGGATGGACATCCCTGTCAACAAAACTTGGTGTTTTTATGGGGGAGGTGGGATATGACGTGTTCCCATAGAAATCTGATAATAATGTTCTGTTCAAGTGGTCATGTTATTCATCAACATGATTTTGCTTGATGTAAATGTGCTTATTGTTGTGAATACTTTGTTCTCTCATCGTTATCAACACCATTGAGCTTGGAATTTGGAGCCAGGGAAGAGTTTTACAATAACTCATTATACTAAATATATTCTCAAACTTGCTGTACAGGCTTTTTGGCATCTCCACAAGTGAAATATTTTTGAATCTTACATTCCTGCTTGCATAGTTGTTTTGTTTCATCTGTTTTATCAATCAGTCATGTTTGCTAACATCAGCATTTTGGCAGGAAAGGGGTGAAAATATACCTCCAGAAGATTCCTTGGAAGTGGCACGTAAGGTGAAAGAAACATATTGCTACACCTGTGCTGATATTGTAAAGGTACCTGATGGCTTTTCATTCTTCAGTAACTTAGGTTGGTTAGATATTGGTACACATATAAGGCTTAAGCATATGCAAGACAACTAGAGGAAAGTCATTTGATGCTTAAGTAAACCCAATTATATTATTGTTCTCTTTGTATAGTTGTGGCATAGGCCATGGATACTGGATACTTGTTGTAGGGTTAGGGCCTTCAAAGTATTCTTTGTGCAACACTGGGTTATACAAAAGTGAAGATTCATTAGCAATGAAATCAAAACATATAGTTAAGCATGTGAAATGTTATTGTACTTGGCATTTCTTTTTCATTTGTCAAGCTTTTGATGGAAGATAGTAGTTTATTCTTGTTTGCTTCAAAGTTTGGACATGATCTTGTAGATTTGTTGTATGTTGAATGCTTTTCAGATTCTGCATGTTAGTCTCTTAGCACTTATTGACAGCATTTGCCACAGGCACTGTTGGCTTGTAAGAATTTCTGATCTTGTGAAGAATATTTTATCATCCAATGAAATGATGAAGAAAGAGAGAGTTATTAAGGCTGCTAGACTTAACTGAAATTCATAGTAGTTAAAAATGCTGATGGTGGCCTTAATCATGGCCGAGTTTTCAATCAAATAGATTTTCCCATTTGCCCTTGCTTGATAAGAGCATTGGGGGACAGAATTCTTTTGGAGTAGTGCCCACCAACAAGTTTGTATTTACGTTTTATATTTGTGAGAGTCAATTGTGTGACATAGAAAATGCCATTTTAACATGATCATTCAACTCTGATGCAAATTAATTGTTTTTAGGTGCAGAGTTGCTTTGAAAGCATATATTGGATTTATAAACACATGCTTATAATGGCAATTCATCTGGTCAGCAAAATTAAAATGACAAAGAATTACACCAGCCAATATTCTCTGCTTCTGCTAAAAAATGCTGATATGCTAATATTTTTTGTTGCATTTGTTTCAATATTTTGGAAGTCAATGATATTTGCAACTACATCAGTAAAATTTAAAAGTATTTGCCATTGATCCTATTTTTTTTCCTTTTCTCTCTCTTCAGGTGACTTACAAAGTCATGCTGAGGCCAACTTTTCTATACCAAACTATGTCAATTGCTATTCTCAGATGGTTTGTGCACAATTTCAAAGGAAAATACCACAATTATTCATCTCTATAGATAGGCTAACTGAATTTTGAAGTTTTGAACCCATAATCTCTTCTGAGTTTACATTAAAGTCTAGTGCTAATGTGGACTCCCCCATGAAAGATGAGATTAAAGGGAAGAAAGGGAAAGCTGACTGGGATGGCAGATAAATGCTCACAAAGGTATCTGTCTTGTTCAGGCCTAAGAACTGGATGAGTGGGTTCTAGTTGATGTTGTTAATTCTGATGAGCTCAATATCTTCTCCCACCATATAGGTTTCTCATTCTCTTTCTCTGATCCAAAAAGGATAAGGTTACCAAGGAATGATAAGTAACCCAACATTTCTGATATCTTTCACAATCTGCTTGGCTTACGAGGATCACATCTTGATTCTATTTTCTGCATTGAATGTGGCAAGGTGGGAAGGGAGCTCTAGATTTGACATTGGTTGTTGGAAAATAATATAATATTAGTATAAAAAATAACAGCACATATCTCCAGAACAATTTAGAGCCATTCAAAACTTATAGAAGAAAGAAGAAAAAAGAAAGTTAAACAGATATCTCTATACAATGAGAATTGTTCAAACTTCAAACCACTTCCAATTTCTTAGAAGATGAAGGAAAATCATAATTATATTGGATGAAGGGTTGAAGGTGATATTTGTATCTCCAATTCCGTAATCGTTGTTGCTGATGCTGCTTATATCTAGAAACAAAATGCTGGGAAGAAATTGTTCTCTTGCCATTCTACTTTTGTTCCTATTTCTGTCCGTTCGAGCTCTGCAAACAATCATCCCAACAAAGTTTATGATGTTGCAGGTCTTTTACCCAACTATGCTAGTTTCCTCCTTTGTCTTGTGAAAGATCCCGAATAGGATTTCAAGCAAATAACTGATGATTTTTCTAGTTTTTGACTTTGACCAGCATTTGAAGGAAGTCTGATTTTTTTGAGTTTTTTCAAATTTCTGATTTTTGTGTTTTCTGGTATTTTGATTTTTTTTGTCTTTTTTGATAATATGAAGAATGCAACACACCAAACTGAAACTAATTCTGAAGCAAATTAAGATACAAACAATAATGAAATTCTGATCTCAAATTTCTAACTTCTGAATTTATTCCTCAAGACAAAAGCTACATACCCATACTTGTCTCTACGGCTTGGCAATCATAAATAATAACCAAACTGATATGTTTGGCTGTTAATCTTTGAACTGGGCTCCTTTCCTGCGTCATGCCTGCTGATGGAGATGACAAATTCTTAATTTTCTGCAAATACTGCTGCTGCAACCACAGTACCAGCTGGAGGCGGCGTGGGGAAACACCCGGCTTGTATGACTGTGTAGAATTTTATGTAATTAATGAATGTGCTCCTCGATACCACCGATCTGAGCCAAATCTGCCAATTCAACCAATAAGTGATCTAAAACAAAGGGGTTCACTATGTGACATCCACTCCTCTCCTAGTGATGTACGGCTATGATAGAAGGGAAAGTAAGCAATGAATTCTACTACAATTCCCTGATCTGCAATTTGTGAACAATATTCTTTATCTTGCTCAATTCTCATTTGCACATTCAATTCTGACAATGCTTCAAGAATGCTCAAATTGTTCTCACCAGCTGATATAACACTGAAACTCCAATCTACAGGCAAACTGGGGGTACGTCCAGCTTGTCCTCTTCGAGAGTTTTCATTCTTGAAGGATGAAATTGCTGCAAACCCTGATTTCAGAGCTCCAACCTCAATTCTGGAATGAAAATAGTAAACCTGGATGTCTCAAATGAAAGCCCAAGTTTTCTTTTATCCTTTCTCCATTAAGTTCGAATGGCAATAGGGTTTTCATATTTTATATTATTGACTTTCTAATAAAATTTATGCCTTCTCAATAATTCAAACCCTCCAAGGCATATTTATTTATCATTAACATTGGCCCCCCTTATTTGCAAACAACTTATAAGTCATTCCACCTAGGGAGATGGGCCCATGGCCTTATTATAATTTATTATAATATAAAGTGATTATAATACTCACTTTATTACTAATTTATTTAATCCAAACTTAGGAAATATTTAAATATTTGCCAATTTATTCATAAAACTCTAGTCTGGACTCAAAATTGGAATTTGACTAAGGCCACTTGATCACTAATGATGTCTAAAGCCTGCAAGCCAATTGACAATTCCTCCCTAAAAATAGGGATCCTTCCTAAAAAGGAGACTATCCTCAATCAACTAAAGTTGCTCAAAAGGAATCCTACTCTGCTCCATGGTCTTCCGAGTGGTCAACTAGTCAACTGGTAGACCTCCCTAAAAATAGGACCCCTCCCTAAAATTTAGGGGATGGTCTCAAATCATACGGAATGGTCCATAGACACCAAAGTTCCATGACTCGGACTCGCCTATGACTCGGCAAGGTCGACTCGACCCATGACTCGCCGATGACTCGGCAACGACTCGGCTATGACTCGACAAAATGAAAAAAACAAATTTTTTTTACGATTTAAAACTTGTTTCACGCACCCATTATTGAATAAAGCTTAAAGACACTATAACATCATCAAATAGAACCTAATTTGATCACATACATAAACATACATCCATCACATAGGTACAAACGTAAATTGTAGCTGAAGGAAATAGAAAACATAGATATCTAGAATTATAAATATTGTTAAATGTATATAAAATCCATAGAATCCATGACATCAAATGTTCCCAAACATATGTGTAAACAAAAACAAGTCTATGGTTTAGGCTCTAGCTCATCCTTAGCCTCAAAGTAGTCTGTCTACCTCCTACAAATGCACTTGAGGAAGGTCTTGGATGATTAACAAGCCATAGTCTCTGCCTGTGAGGTGCCATTTTGATCAACATCAGCTGCACGGGCAATTGATCGTGCTCTATCCTCCTCCTTTGCCATAGACACAACCTCAATCTCTCTATCTGCCTGGTCAACCCACTCATGGTCCTCCTCAGTGAAGATAGGATCGGTAGACTCAGTGAGCCACTCAGACTCTGGATCGATCTCTGCTAGAGTGACCAGAGAGGAGTCAGTGTCCAAAATCTGTCTGGTCCTAAGACAGAGGTTGTAATGAACGAAGACAAGATCATTCAACCTCTCCACAGACAATCTATTACGCCTCTTCGAGTGGATGTGCTCGAACATGGACCAATTGCACTCACATCCAGAAGCGCTGCATGGCTCACTCAAAATCCGGATGGCAAGTTTTTGAAGGTTTGGGGTTGTAGGCCCAAACATTTGCCACCATCTATTTGAAATAAGGAAAAGGAAAAAAACAGTCTCATCCCAACTTTAAGGATAGATTATAAAATCAAAATACATAAGCCATAAACTTAAGAATCTTAAATTTAACATATATTTCTACTTGGCTGCAATGTTGTCCTAGTGTCTTTGCACATCTTGCTTGCGAAAATCACCCCTTGTTGATTATTATATGCATCTATCTCTTGCACTATAGATGTGCTACTGCTAGACATCTTTTGCATCACTGTACATAGGCCACTAAGAACCTCCTCATTCGCCTTGAAGTTATCAAGGAAACGAAATGACGGACTGAGGAAATAAGCTGCTGCATGGATGGGCGTATGAAGCTGGTTTTGCCATCTATCAATGATCTCCCAAATGGGGCCATACTTATCCTCAACTCCTGCATACCTGGATCTAATGGCCTCCTTGGCCCTATCCATGCTCTCATATATGTAGCCCATAAAGGGCTTCTCCCCACTGACAACTTGTAGGAGAACTACGAGGGGCTCAGTGACCTACATATAATGTTTAAAAAAAATAGTTAAGTGACAAGTGACAAGTGTGCATTAAAAATTTTAAATAAAAAAATTTGCAAAGTTGCAAATAAAACAAAAATATATTTACCTCCACGATCTCTGCACAAGGGGTCCAAAAACTTGGCTCATCAAAAATACAATTTGTCACATCCATCCCCGTAGTGGTCGTAGCATAAGATGAGGCAGTCCACTCCTCACCAACAAACATGCGTCTCAAAGCTGCCTTTGATTTCAATAAGAATTTCAGTGTGAGAAAACTTGAGGCAAATCTCGTGATACTAGGACGAGTCAACTCCCTTTGCCTCGTGTATTGCATCATCATGCTAAGGACCAATGCATGATTGTAGATAAACTTGCAAATAGTTTTGGCTTTATCAACACATGATTTGACCCATTCAAGCTTGCCACTATCCTCTAACATGAGGTCAAGGCAATGGGCTGCACATGGAGACCAAAAATTTTTCAAGTGCCTCTCCATCAAAAGTTTACCTGTAGCAATTTTAAATTAATTAGAAATTTAGAAGTGTTAAGAAAATCTTAAATAAATTCATAGATGCCTCTCCATCAAAACTTAAAAAGTTATAAGTTTACTTGTAGCAACATAACTTGGTGCATTATTCGTCACCACCTGCACGACATTTTCTTCCCTCACCTCAAGTATAACTTCCTTAATAACCTCACATAAGTATGTGGCATTCTTCACATGTGAGGAAACATCAATAGACTTCGAGAACATGGTGGATCCTGAATATAAAGAAAAATAATTATCAATTATCATGGATCAGTCAAAAAATCAAAATATAAATTAAATTATTCAAGGCATTTGGGGATGTAGAATGCAATGATCAATCACCTCCACATGAAACAAGAAAATTTAGGAGTGTCCTATTCCTCCTATCCGTACAACCATATGTCATGATGGTGCAACCCTTTTGGCTCCAAGACTGTTTGTGGTCCTCTAGCTCAAGTTTCATATCATTAACCATTTTTAACAAAAGGGGGCCATTTAACTCGGCATCAGTAAGGGCTTTAAAGCTCGCCCCACAAATGGTTACGACATCTATCATGCCTTGCCAATAAGGAGACCTGTCACAAATAGATTATGATTAATCATTAGACAAAGCATAGTTTAACTTCAAACTATAAGTTTTAAAATTTAATTTTAAACTTAAAGGAATCAAATTAAAAAGAATTATCTGGCTGCAAGAAACGGAATGATGCAAAAGTACCAAAATTTGCAAATTTGTTTTTGTGCAACATTATGGACCTCCTTGTTCCAACCCATGTTCTCAAGTGAGGGCTGTGCACTAAGAGTTGTGCGTGGCACAAAATAATTGTCCAACTTTCTAGACTCTAGGGCCAAGGGTAATAGTGCCACTAGAAGGAGCGACAGTAGAAGCACTGACACTAGGACAAAACGGAGGCATAGAAGAACCCTCTCCAACACAGCCTGCAGATGTGGATGCTGATGAGTGGGAGCCAATAGCATTTATTTCTTCCCGTTGCCTCTTTTTAGTTTCGTTTTCTTTTGCATGTTTTTCTAACCGGACATAATAGAAACGAATTTCCTCGGGAGATGCCAATAAACATGGGTCAATATCATTGCCAAGTATGCCGACAATATGGTATTTAAACCTATTGATGCCACCATGAAAATTTTCTTTACAAAACATGCATTTTGTTTGGTTTTTTTGTCTACTAGGAAACTCTTCAGTGTATTTCCAAGATGGACACTTTTGAGGCATTGGGAAGAATTAATGTTTTCAAAACTTGAAGGCTGCTGCAATAAGACAAAATTATGAACAAAATTACAAATTTGTGCATTGTATTTTAGAAAAATCAGCAGAAGTTGTAAATCATGTTTGCTATTGTTTACATTTTTTTACATTTTTTTCTATCATTGAAGTATGCAATTTATATTTTAATAGAAAACATTCAAGATTTGTAAAGTTAAACTTCAAAAAACATTTAAAAAAAAATGGAAAACCATAAACATACAAAAAAAACCAACAAAGTCTAGAAAATTTAACACTTATCTCTTTCAAATGAGTTGAGAAGTCTTGGAACAACTGCTATTATGCTCCTTGATGCTCTCAATGCAAACCTATGCTTCCCCAATGCGATTTTGTGGACTCCTTGATGCTCTTCTTCCCTGCTGGTCGCAAACCTATGGCCTATAGTTTTTCTTCCTCTTTCTCACTTTTCCTCTCTTCTTCTCATAACAAGCAAATAGAATGCCTTTTAGGGCAAATTAAAAAGTATTTGTGCCAAAAAAAAGAAGAAAAAGTTCATGTTTTTCTCTAATTTTTATAAACCCAGCCGGGCCTGCCGTGGCGCGGGTCATGGGCCACGGACCCGGCGGGTCATGGCATGACCCGCTGACTCAGCGAGTCATGACCCATGACCCGTCGGGTCATACTGGCGGGCCATGAAAACCCGGCCAGGGGTGCTTGGCCTGCTGGTAGTCAAAACCTGCACTGCCTGCGGCGGGTTATGGAACTTTGATAGACAGCCCGAAACCAACTCTCAGTCATTCCCTAAAAACTAGGGATCCCTCCTAAAAAGTAGGAACTGACATCGGAATGTTCGAAATGGCTCATAGAGCCCCTGCAAAGCCCCACGACCCTTTGATTGAGTCCCCTATTCATATTGTTGACCTACAGGAACTCGAATGATAGGTCAAACTTTGCTCATCTGCCTGTCACCTAGGAAGGGTTACTAAGAACTGATTTACATAGCCCCACCCTTACACAAAACTTATTTTCCCTTTCCACTCTTTTCTATCCTCAACTTCTTAAACCAGAAAGTGGCATTAGTAGGAGACACCACAGAAAGCAACATAATATACTTTCCTTTCCATTTGAAACAACAATCCACCTACCTTTGCAAACATAAATAACACTCTAAATGGCCTGACAAAGATTGCATCTAACCTTTCTGTGATTCCTCTAACATCTCTACAATTGCCATATCACCAGCCTATGATGCTGCTCCTCTTCACGCAGCCACAACTTTCAACTACACACAATGTTCAACTGACATAAAATGATTTCAAGTCATATTACTATTAGTAGCATTCAGGAATACAAGCAAAAATATTCTGCTTTCGACACAATGTTCTGCTTGTTCTGATTGTCAGGCAAAAACTGCTAAGCTTGAACAAGATTTCTGAAATGACTGGTTGACTACTTCTTACCATTTAAGACTTTGGTTTCCAGCTCACAAGTAACACAATATTCAGCATGTATGGGTGTCATTTTAGCATGTGTACATAATATTATACAAGTTCATTGACAGAATTTATCATGTTTTATGTGATTACAGGAATTTGGTAAGCATGATCGAGAACCTTCAAAATACATAAAACAGTGGACTGGTAAGAAACCTAAGACAGGAGCACCGTATTCATGCGATGTTGGTTATGAGCGTTTTTTGGCTCCCGAGGTTTGTTACTGCTATTTTTCTTGATTTCTTGTTTACTTCGGTTTTTTATCGTGTGTATTGAACAAAATTTTCAGGGAGGTAAATAAAATGCATAATATTGGATATTTTGTTATAATTATTTCCATTTTGAAGTACATGTGGACAAGAAACATAGATGACCTCCTTTTGTCTCTTTAATTATCTCCATTACATCTTGTTAACTTGTCTTCTAATATGCTTTCCAGAAAAGAGGAATTTTATAGGCAGGAACTGAATTGTTGGGAGTCCACAATAAACTCAAAGAATTAATCAATGGTTTTCTCTACAATGTAGATTACTCAAGCCTTGAATTTGTCTCTATTAACAAATGCATTGATTTCCTTATTAAAAGTCTGAGAAGATATTATATTCAACTTATTGAGCATTGAAGAAATATTCCATATATTCAATTTTACAAAGTGATTATAACAATGTTTTACACAGACTAATCTTTATAGATTTCTGATTATTTGATTGCACTAAGTGTAGAATAATAGCATACCTCTGTAAATGCCTAAGATTCAAATTCTAAATTAGATTCCAAACTCCAAATGCAATTAATGAGACGTCTTGGTGGCTTTATAACAAACTTTGCTGATCTTTTGCCTCATTGTTTTAATAATTTTGGAATCCGACCATAGTAGATTGACATTTGTCTTATTTTATTAACATTCTAAGGATGTATATAGCTCAAAAAATATGCTATTGTGCACAAATCTCTTAGTGGGAGACAAAAGTCACTTTTGAGGGACCCAAAAAGTGAGAATGGTCCACTTAGTACCCATAAGTGGCTATAGGGATCTTCCTTTTTAGATAGATGTGCATTCTATTGTCAAATCTTAACATGGCTGACGTCATGACACAAACAAGTGCACGTGTTCACTTTATTTAGCACCTTTATTGAAAAGGTACCGGAGCCAACAATGTCTTAGGTAATAGGGTCCTGTCATCCTAGTTAGATGGCATTTGTTTGTAGTATAGTATTCTTTGAGTTATTCTTGCTGGTAATAAAGTTGGATCTCCATCTTCAATATAGACCTCGAAGAACCTTTTTATAGTCATTGGAAAAAACTCTGTTATGGGTAGGGAATAACGTGGTCTATGCAATTTTTAAAATTTATGGAGTGAATAAAATAAAAAATTGGCTCGCAATGCGAAATTTTGGCTGGCTCAGAAAGTGAACAATGCAAACTTAGGTTTTTATGCATATTCCTCAAAATAGAGCAATCGATTCTCTGCCTTAGAGAACATCAGGGAACGACCAGGAAGGGATGATGGATATATTGCTTTTAATGGAACCAGGATCCCCAAATTCCCAATGTCTAGTATCAAGAAAAATGGCTTCCCATCTGCGGCAGAAGTGCATGAACATTTGGAAAAAATTGCTTTGCTACCCATAAATGCGAAGATCAGCAAACAAATTGAATTTTTCAGGAAAACTTGATACAATCTCCTTAAGGCAGGATGTCTAAGCATCAAAAATCGCTTTGCCATACAAGGGCAAGGATGTGATTCAAATTCCAAACTGCCAAAGCAAATTGAAAAGTCTGTATTTCGGAATCGATCTAGAGGCAATGGGCGGCAAGGAGGGCAAGTGAACCCTAGAGAGGATGCGACAAATTTGGATAAAGTTGAGAAGGAAAAGGATGGATGGCAATTAGTGAGAAATCGTAAGGAAAAAGGAACCCTAAGAGATAGAACTACTTTGAATAAAGGTGGGAACATGAATCATTATGATAAATCTGATGTAAATAGTCAAGGGAAAATATTATGGATTATCCTCATCACAAGTAACACACCGAAATTTGCTAGAGGAGCTAATTGTATCAAACTTGGGCAAGGACTCTCCTCATCTCTACAGGAACATCCAAACCCTAACCCTGATCTCCCTCCCAATTCTTAGCCAATCACACCCTTCAGAACTGGGAGAGAAAAGTATGGCATTTAGAGGCCAAGAGACTCTAGGGTTTTGATCAAGCAAGGCAGATCTTTTAAACATTCACAAAAAGGAAATAACACCTCTTCCCATGTAGAGAAACAACCCAACAAATCAAATTAAAAAAACCCTAGGAGGGAGATGGAGGAAAAGGAGTTTGTGACTTTGGAGGTAAAGGACCAATCTAGCGATAGTATGTGGATTAACTGTAAGAAACATAAACTCTTCGCCAAATGGTGTGGTTTTGAGGTGGACTTAGATGACATAGCCGAGCGGCTCAAGGAAGCCTATCCTAAACAGTTAAGTATCACTACCCTACTAGATGATTTTTTTTATATAGACTGTAAGAACAATGAATTAAAGAAAAAACTTCTATTTGGAGACTGCTTGTATTTCAATGGTTAGTCCATCAAATTCTTTGATTGGAAGCCTAATTTTAATCATGAGGATATAATGAGCTTGAAAGCTACTAGATGGATTGAGTTTCACAATGTTCTGGTAGAATTGTTCCACAGTTAGATTTTAATTAGAATTGGTAATCTACTAGGAGGTTTTGTTGGCAAAGAACTCTGTGATCAAAGATCTTCCATGATTAAAATGCTAGTTAATATGGAAATTAATGTCGGTAATCTTAGACCTAAGTTACCGGGTTCGCCCCTGGACCCCTCCGGACCGGCCCGGGTACGAACTAGTCCATGGTCCGGGTCCGGTTCGCCTGTGGGTCCGGGCAGGGTTCGAAAATCCGGGCCCAATTCGAACTTCTGGCCGGGGCGGACGAACCCAAGCGGACCAGGTCCAAAAAAAGCGAACTCCAGGCAAACTGCGCCAAACTTCGGCCCGTGGATGTCACTTAAGTGACAAAATTTGCAAAATTTTATATTTTTTTAACATCCGGAACCCTAAAAAGTGGTTATGAAAAGTTAATTTTTGCTTCTCATTCTCATTTGTGGTGTGCAAGTAGGTTATTTTGACTTGAGCAAGAGCAAAAGAGAAAGTTCTTGGTTGTGCAAGGAGGAGTTGGAAGATTGGTTTGTGAGCTTTCTTCAAATGTTTGTGCCTCAGATGTATACCTTTGCAAGCTTACAATGAGTAGAGGTAAGTTCTTGTTTCATTTGTTTTTTGTTTTTGTTTAAGTTTTTTATTTTTTTCATTTTTCTTTCATTCTCCATAAGATCTTATCCATTTTTTCTATAATTTTTCATTCTCTTGTTTTTAAAGTTTTTAGTTTTATATTGGATATGTATACAATTTGAAATTTCTTGCCATAGGAAAAGGAACTACAATGGCATCTACCTCTTCCTCAGTAGGCAATACCGAACAAAGAATAGAATCCCACTCCAATTCTCCTTTGTGGAAGCATGTTGATATTATAAGAGCCCTTCAAGGAGGTGGTACATTCGGTTGGAAATGTAGGGGTTGTGATGTAGAAAGAAATAATTCATATTTCCGTGTGGTAGGCCATTTGTGTGGATACCCTGGTAGAGGAGTCAAAAAATGCCCTGGAGAAAAAGGTATACCTGTACCGAATGAAACTGTACTAAAGTATATTGAAGTGCATGAGGCAAAAAAAGAGGGAGAAGAACGTAGGCAAAATTCAACTTATGGCATTGGCAATAGAAGTAAAAGTAAAAAAAAAGCAAGGGTAACACAACCCCCCACAGATGTTGTGATAGAAGACCACCCCTTTTTTACTACCTTAGCTACCCGTGGCCTTACACACAAGAAAGGGACCACTAGAAATTGCATTTCAAAATCAAAATTGGGAAATTGCCGACATTGATGTGGGAAGATGCTTATATGCAAATGAGCTGTCTTTTTATGTTGTTCGTTCTCCATATTGGAGACAGATGTTGAAAAGTGCCAATGAAGCTCCAAGAGGGTATCAGGGCCTTGATTTTGGGAGAGTACGAACCACCTTATTGGATCAAGAGGTCAAGTGGATTGATGATCAATTGAAGACCATAAAGGATTCATGGATTGAGACAAGGGTATCAATTGATTTAGATGCGTGGAAAGATGCTAGAAACCGTTCTTTGATCAATGTCCTAGTGGTGTCCCCTAAAGGGGCAATGTTTTTGAAAGCGGTGGATTGTGAGGGACAAGTAAAAGATGGGCCATTTATTGCTAATATTCTCATCTCTGCCATTGAACAAGTGGGTGCTAGTAATGTTGTCCAAGTCATAATAGACAACACAAAGAATTGTAGAGCTGTTGGTTAGTTGGTTGAAGAGCGATATCAACATATCTTTTGGACACCTCGTGCAGTCCATTCACTCAATCTTATGCTACAAAAGATTGGGAACACAATTGAGTGGATCAAGGAGGTGTATGAAGAGGCTGAGGACATCCAGATGTTCATCACAAACCATCACATGACTCAAGGAATATTCAGAATGTTCTCATGTTTGGAGTTACTGAAGGTAAGTGAACTTGAACTAAAGACAAAGTTAGTAATTTAATTTAAAAAAAAAATCAGTATCTTACAATTTCTGATTTTCATTTTTTTTTATTGTGTAATGTGTATTCTTTTATAAAGTATGTATCTAATAGTTGTATTTTTTTGCTCTAATTTATGTTACAGGTTGCTGAAACTCGTTTTGCATCAAATTTAATCATCTTGAGACAACTTGTGCAAGTGAAAGAGGCACTTTGCAATATGGTAATCAACAACAATTGGGCTATATGGAAGCAAAGCAACAGTGAGAGGGCAGCCAAAATAAAGAGAAGGATATTGGATGACTTATGGTGGGAACGTGTGGAATATATCATTAAGTTCACTGAGTCCATTATGAGCATGCTTAGGTATGTTGAGATGGATAGGCTTTGCCTTGGAGAGATCTATGATGGCATAGACTCAATGCTTGAGAAGATCAAACAAATTGTAAATGAAAAAGAGCAAGATCTTGAAGAGACCCTCTTCAAACAATTGCAAGCAAATATTGTAGAATGATGGAACAAAATGACCACTTCTCTACATTTGCTTGCCTATGCATTGACGCCCAAATATTATAGCAACCAATATCTTGATCTACCAGGAAGGCTACCACCCTATAAAGATTTAGGAGTGTCTAATGGATACAAGGCAGCATTTGAAAGACTCTTTCTTGATGATGATATGAGAGATTTGACTATTGTTGAGTTCATAGAGTTTGTGAATGCAAGAGGTCTAAGTAATGATGCTCTTCGTCATTGGTTTAGGAAGGATGCTCATAGTTGGTGGTACCTCCATGGCCAAAGATTCCAAACATTGTAGCCCCCTTGCAATAAAAATTATATCACAAGTAAGTTTTATTTTTAATTTTTTTTATAAAATTAGCTTACTTTATCTTCATGATTAGCAAGTAATTTTTATAGTTTTATTTTTAATTTTTTTTATAAAATTAGCTTACTTTATCTTCATGATTAGCAAGTAATTTTTATAATTTTATTTTAATTGCTTACCTTGTCTTGTCTTCATAGGTTGCTAGTTTATCTGCATCAGAAAGAAATTGGAGCACATATTCTTTCATCCACTCAGTGAAGCGCAATAGATTGCGATCAAAAGGAGCAGAGAACTTGGTATTTGTGCATCACAACTTGCGTCTTCTCTCACACAAGAGTAAACAATACAAAGAAGGGGACATGAAGAAGTGGGATGTAAATGCAAAGCTTGTGGACTTGGATGCTTCCACTTCTTGGCTTGCACTTGATGATTTTGAAGATTTTGACGCCAATACTATTGTTGTTGCTGCTGATCCCTTTGGCCTTAGCTCTATTGCTGAGTCAACTAATGTTGAAGAAGAAGATGAAGATGAAGATGAAGATTAATACATTTTTAATTCATTAGTTGAATTTGAAAGTTTGAAACAATGATACATGAACTTGATGTTATGATTTAGCTTTAATGTTTTCAATCTTTGATGTTGAACTTAAAGTATATGATGGTATGATCACTATTCATGATGCTATGATTATAAGTTTATGGTGTTTTTGTTGTTTAAATGTTGTTTTTATAATACTATGTGACATTCGAATTTTAACTCATGCTTCTAGGCTTCATAAATATGTATATATATATATATATATATATATATATTTTAAATTTTTACATTTTTTTCGAACCCGAATCCAAACCCGTTTTCAAAATTTTGTCGAACTTGCGAACCGGTTCTTCATACCCGAACTTGAACCCGGTTCTTCGTACCCGAACTCGAACCAGTAACTTAGTCGTAGACCAATCAACATCATTACTAACCATTCATCTTATCTTCTCAAACCTTATGTTTATGAAGGAGATATTCACACAAGTAGTGGATAGATGGAATTACCCTCTCTTTAAAGATAACTTGAGTAGGAAGATGAAACAAAACAAAAAGCAAAAAGTTGAAGTAGATAGGGTGGTAAGTAAAAGTTGCAAAAAAAATTAAAAAATTAAAAGTAAAGAATTAGTTTGGAGGGGTAGGAGCCAATAAAATAAAATTTTGAAAATAAGTATGGGTAGAATAAAGAGGAAATGACACTTAGTTAAAATAATATTTAGAAAATATTAATAAAGTGGCAAAGGAAAATATTAGTGCCAAAGTGAATAAATATTATAAGCCCTCTTAAAAATATAAAGTTAAAAATAAAAGCTCCACAAAAAGTCCTTTGGCATGCTATAAAGGGCATTTGGCAAACAACTTGGTCCATACAAACCATTGGCAAAACTCTCTCTTGCAACTTGAGCCGTACAATTTGACCAAGGGCAAGCAAGGGTTGTTCCCACAAAGGGTGGCAGTGTCCTACACAAATCCATATGAGGTTGCGTCATAAGTAAAGGGAGTAGCAACATAGTATGTGGAAGTGTTGTACAGAGGGTTATAGTTCCTTGTATCACCATATGGACTTCAGTCATACCAAGATCGAAGCTCAAGCATTTTGTTGTACAGATCCACCAGGCTCACAAATTTCATGCGATATGATGTTGTCATACCTTTTGGAGGCAACTTACTAGTGCTATACGACCTTGCCACATATGTATTGTACAAGTATTTCTTTTTGCTATGCAAGAATTAATTACTGCTATACAAAGGGTTCTTAGATTTGTATGGTTTCCCACCATGTAGGCTCCTCTGACCAACAACATACGAGCCTTTCCTTGTATTGTATGGGTTTTTAACTTTGCCAAACAGCCTTGAGCTTGCCATACAAACATTTTACTTGCAATGCCATATGGATTTGTAAATTTCTATTGCGAAGGTTGGCAAACCCAATTGTAGAGTTGATGCACAAGCATTTATTATTATTTTCCAGGTGGCAAATGGTGAAAATTACTTTCGACAATTCAAGGCAAGTGGCAGGTAGGAGCAATTATTCTAATGACCAACAAGATTATAGAGCCCAAATTCCTCAAACTCCTCATTCAACATCAACTTAAAAAATGGACTCTTAGCAGCAGTAATAATAAAAATTCAAGGCCTCAAGTCTAGCTCGACAATGATAGGATCACAGTGGATGCTCTCACATGGGAGAGTTTGAGAGGCATTGATTGTCGTATGTGGTGGCAAGATGCAGAGGAGAATCATGATTTAAAGATGGTTCTTAGGCTCGCTCAGGTTGAAAAAGCCATATAGATGTCTCTTTTCACTGTGCGTGAGTTCGAGCCTTTGCTGAAGGCAATGGTAATGTGTTATTATAGGCACGCACATAAGTCTAGTATACCCTACAATGGGTGTGATGTTACTGTGTCGTTCTGGCCGACAGAGTTCACACAAGTATTTGGAATACCATTTAGAGGAGAGCCTAAGTTGCCAAGTTGTCAGGCAAGATGATGGCTGAGCAGAAAGAGACCCTCCTGAAATGGGTGTGCCATGATGACTTGACGTCGAAGGAGTGGGACAGTGTGTGGAATAACAACAATAGTAGAGGGGTCAAGAAAACCTTCATGGCGATTGTAGAATGGAGATGCATCATGGACGTGATGATGAGTCAACTCACAGGAGCTAGTTGGGCCTCAGATATTGCTTTGGATTTGATGATTAGGCTTAGCAATGGGAAGGTGTATAATTGGGTGTTGGTACTCTCAGAGAGGATCTAAGATTTTCTTATCCTACAACAGAAGGCCTTCTATATGGCACAACACACCATTGGCTTATTCCTTGATGCCATAGGCATTCAGGTACCAACAGACAAGTGGGGTTGTTAATAGCCTCTTAATCGTGTGGATTCGTCCAAGCCAACAAGATTGTATTGGACTCATCTCAATACCCAAATGGATGGAAGTGAGCAAGGCCAATTGGCAAGTAAGAGGCATCGAAAGGAGTTGTAGTAGCAGTAGGAGTCAGAGAGTGAGAGTAGTGTAGAGGGGACTATTGAGGTGTCCTTTGCTAGCAAGTGTGAGAGATGTGACTCTTTCTGCCACAGGAGGATGAGGATGGTGTGGCAAGAGAATGTTACTTTTGTAGTTTGCTAGCCATGACCTTGGTGGTAGTGTCTGAGTCACTAACACTACCATTATCAATTTCACCACCAGTAGCACTACTGTTGGTTGTGTCAGTGCCTCCATTGACCGAGCCTTCATTAGCAGATATGCTTGTCAGTTCTGCTATTGTGCCTAATGAGGGTGAGATTCATGAGACCATTGATCATGGTTGCAACTACTAGGGATTCCACTAGAAGTCTTGCTAGTTGAGTTTTGTGGGCTACTTCCAAAGCCATCACGATGCTAGGGGATGGTGGAGTTCAGGAGGTACCTGTTGTGAGGTTTTCACACCATCGCCCCAAAGAATTTGGGGACCCCCATTTTTTTTGAGCGGGCCTTGACAATTTTTCTAGGTCCGGGTATTTGGATGCCTTAGCGAATTTTGGGCGATCAAGAGGTTTTGAATTGAAAATTTTGCACCTTCGATGTTTTTGAAGTGCTTGGGAGGGTATTGCTCGTTTTCACCTTGCGCGAAATGTTGGTTTTCCTAAAGCGGTTGATTTTGTCTCTAGGCCAAGTGAAATTCGATGAGAACATTTTATTTTGATATCTGGCAGTGCAAACTTGCAAATTTTGACTTGGATGAATTTTGAAAAATTGGAGTAATTAAATAACCTGAACATTTTCGAAATGTAATTGTGGATTTGCATATTTTGGGAAAATCTTGTAAAATTTTGATGGTGAAAGTGGAAATTAAATGAATTTTTAAATTACCAAATTTGAATTAAATTGCCAAATGGAGATAATAAATTGCAAAATATGAAAAAATTAAATTGCCAAATGGAAATTAAATTGCAAAATGATTTTTGGATTGCAAAATTAATTAATTAAATTGCCAAGTGGGATTTTCGAAATTTTAAATGGGGGAAAAGAGTAAATTAAAATTGGAATTTATTTGAATTTTAATTGGCTTAAATTTTTCGATTTTTGGATGGGGTTGTCATGATTAAATGCATTAAAATCATTTTTCTTGGGCAAATTTCAAATCTACAGCTGGCAGCCCCTTTCAATTTCGATTTTGGCTTGGAGATTGGGCCTAATTAATTAATTTTTTTTTTTCATCCTCCAACACAACACCTCTTTTCCCAGCTACTTGCATTTTTTTATTAATTAATTGGGCAAATTTGAAGTGAATTTAATATCCCCTAGGGCCCTGCGATTTTATTTTCATTTAATTCATGTTGTTTTGGCAATTTTTTTTTTTTTCTTCCCTTCTAGAAAGTCGGCCTTGCTTTTTGGAGGGAAAAATTTGGTATATATTGAAAGTCTCCCACACCTCATTTCATCATCTCTTCATTGCTTGTCTAGGTGTGAAAATCAGGAGCAGAAGAGGGCAGCAGACCTGCGAATTAGAAGTGGAGGCCTGCGAAATTGTCTTAAAAAGGTAGGAGGAGCGAAAATCTGGAGGCTACTATTGTAGCAGGCTGCGAATTTGGAGGAAGGAGCTGCCTTGTGCCCTAGCTGCGAAAATTATAGAGGAGGCAGCGAATTTAAGGGCAGGCTGCTATTGTAGCAAACCTGTGAATTTGTCTTGGAGGCCTGCTATTTTGAGGGCTTGCAAAATTCTGGGCAGATTTGCGAAAATTTGAAGGTGTAGGGCTGTCAAGGCAGACTTGCGAAAATTCTTTAGGCAGCTAATGTGGTGAGAGGAGAATGCTGTTTGGAGAAGAATTGCAAAATCATAAGAGGAGGCTGCCAACATAGGGAAGACTTGCAAAAATTTTGGTGAGGGGATTGCAGAGTTTTTTTTGATCTTCTTTTTCTTTGGTGGAAAAGTGATTGTTTGGTGTAGAAGAGGAGCTTCAAGTTTGTTGATGAAAGAGGTTAGTAAGGCAGATTTCTTCCCTTGTCTTTACTTGGTTCTTTTCCCATTTCTTGCTTGCATCATCCATCCATCACTTCATCATTTCATCTAGGGCTTGAAGTTGGGAGATATAAGTGTAGTTTTCATTGATAGGATTTGGAGAAAGGAGATATAAGTGTAGTAGTCCCACCCCTAGGAATGAAGTTGGGAGATAAAGTATAGTCCATCTCATAAGTTTTCAAAGAGGCAGAAATAAGTGGTAGTCCCATCCCTAGGCGAAGAGGCAGAGACAAGTGTAGTGTGATAGGAATTGAAGAGGCAGAAATAAGTGGTAGTTCCATCCCTAGGATTGGAGGGGCAGAGATAAGTGTAGTCCCATCTCATTGTAGAAAGAAGAGGCAGAAATAAGGGTTAGGATGGCAGATGCTAGTGCAAGCAAGAACCAAAGGGAATGTATACCAAGAAAGACATGGAAGACATGATGCCTAAGACCACCTTCTTCTCAAAATTGAAGCAAGTGGGTGACACCGGCATTGGCACAGTGAGCATGGTACAATTAAGAGTTGGTTGCAGGAAGGCAAGAAAGGAGTTACCAAGTCGTCAAGTCTCACCAGGTTAGATTTCAAATTAGAGTATGGCGACCTTATTGTGCTTCTCAACCGAGTCATGGGCTCTGCTGAAGGTACACAGTTTGATCCTTGGATGTATTATTTTATTGAAGGAATTGAGAATGGAAAAAGAAAGTTTGATTGGGCTAGGATCATTAGCGAGAATTTAGAGTAGCAACTTAGGATAGTGCAAAATCAGAAGCAATTCTACATGGGGTCCTACCTCTTCTATTTGATTGCAAGGCTATTGGTGATGCTTTGCTAGTCGAACCAAATCCAGATTTGGGGAGATGCACTGCACCACTATGGTTGAGGCAGATGCTTATGCCAAGGGGCGAAGTTGTGGCAGTCCGAACAGTTGAAGAACATTAGCCAAGGGTTAGCCAAGGAGGAGAACATTAGCGAGACAAGTTTCATTGCAGATTGGAAGAGATTTGAAAATATTTGAGGCTAGGCAAGGCTTGGCTATTCGTGCAAGCTAGTTTGGTTAGATTTGAGAGGGAAGTATGGCCAGGGCAGGTGCCCTCGGAACCCAAGAGTATTGAAGCAGAGGGGGGGTGCATGCAAACCAAATTCGAGTAGGAAGGTTAGAGAAAACCAGGAAGGTTAAGACAGGCAAGGATAATGAAGGAGGAAGGCGAAACGAAAGGTTGAAAGAGGTCAAGTTCGATTTCAAGGCAGTGGCCAAGAGCAAGGCTCTCAAATTGCAAGAAGGTTCACATCTAGGCAAGCCACCGAGGCCAAGGCAAGATTACCCCAAGTGCATAGAGACCTCACCCTTTCAAGGTCAGGACATCAGGTACAAGTAGGTTCAAGTGGTGATGAGAAAGTTTCTAAGGACGGGCTCAAGTATCCAAGGCTTCACCTCATCTCAAGGATTAAATAAATTTATAAGATAAGGTTGATGAGGTGGCAATTTCATGTGCATGCAATCAAATCATGCCAAGTGTCCTATGTTCTCATTGGTTGACAGATTATTGTAATTTTCTCATTGGCCCACAAAGTTGGTGCCCTCATGTAATTGGTTGAAAGATGGTAACCCTAATTAGGGTTTGTAAGGTTTAATCTTGGCCCTTGATTTTGCCCCTTAGTCTTGGCCACTCGTAATTTTGAGCATCTATATAAGGCCATTTGTTCTCATTTGTAAAAGAGAGTTATGTTGGAGAATTGTTGCCAAAATACTATCAAAAAATGTTCTCTATTCATTGTTGTGGTTTGCATGGTGGATATACATGATCATTTTGGTGTATTTGCATGGTTCTTCTCATCTCTGAAATTAAAGTAGGATTTCATTTCATGTTGTTAGAGTAGAAGTAGATGGCTAGTTGTATGGTGTTGTTAGTTAATGTTTGATAGAGATCTATATACTAGGCCACTAGCATCCTAGCAGCTTGTTAGGAAGCCTTGTGTGGTAATCTAGTCCAATCGCTCCCAAGTTCTACTTGCATTTCATCTTTCCGATTGTACTTCAAGTTGGGTTGGAAGATAGGTGTTAGTGTGAAAATCCTAAGAGTGTTCCCTTTGAATCATTGCATCAATGGAGGTAGCGCCGCAGGCAAGCTTTCATTTGGTTTGATCCCCGTCCATTTGCTAATTTCTTCATTCATAGGAGTAGTAGTAGAGCAGTAAGCAGTTAGTGGTAGGAGCAGTTGAAAGTGAAAGTGATCAAGGAGAAAAGAACAAGTCAAGCAAGCGAAGTACCACCAAGTTATCTTTGAATGAACAACGTAAGCCCGCCTATGTGATTAACCAGCAAATCACATTAATATAACTGAGTTAGTATCCACAGGGGGTAGGAACCTTGGAGTTTTCTCATGTTCTTCATGAGTATTTACTTTTCAAGAGAGGGTTGAGTGTTTGGTATGCTATATCAAGTATTCAATTGCTATATGTTATGTAGTGGTACAAAACTGACATCAACAGTACCCAACCTGGAGTCATGACTAGACCCACCTGAGCTAGATCAGGACACACATACACTACTAGAGGGATCACCATTTTTGCTCTCATTTCACTTTAGCGTGTTTGTGTTTTTATAAGTGCAGTGATGTAAAGTGGAAACAAGAGGAAAATGATTGTGCCAATACTTGGTAGAGGCGGTATTGGAGTAGTCTCCCTTTTTAGTGTGCTGGACAAAGTAGCTTTGGGCTATGTAAAATACATCCTTGGCTTCGATGACTTAGAAGATGATGATTTAATGAAGAGGAATGAAGTGGCAAGGAGTGGAAATTGGCAAAGAAGATTAAGCATAAAACAATCCTAAGCTTATAAACTCAAAGTTATGATGGATTGTAAACCTTGAATCTGAAATTGGAGATTTGGATTGATCAGGTATAGTTGTTTAAGAATTTGCGGGGCACAATGCAAAAAACATTTGGGTAATCTGTAGTTATTGAATGAACGTAGGAAAATCAAATTATTTAATTTTGAACACTTTTTATGCCCCTTCAATTGATGTAGCCTTGACAAGCCTTGTTGATCCTGTGAGGGCCAATTAGTGCCAAACTTTCAGGAAGGTGTCCATGGAAGAATGTTGTACCTACAAACAAAAGTACACATTGGCTTCGCCTTTAAATATTGACCATACATTGGGAAGCATGTGGACTCCTCATTTGGAAGAGGAGATCTTGGAGGGTTACAAACAGGAACATGCATCTTAACCTGGGTTAGTTGTCTGTCTTTTGCTTGCCTATGTAATGGATTGTGTTTAGCTTAGCTCATAGAGTTGCTTGTCAAATTTTTTGATTCAAGTTATGTTTCTATTAGCTTTTGGGAAACCAAATTATATACACACATATGATTAAAAATACCTACGTTATCTGATTCGCACCTCTTGCTTGTACATCATGATTTCAGATTCGTTTGGGCATGGTGCGGAGTGGGGATGCGCTTGGATGCACCCAAGAAGCACATCCACACCCTATGGATGCGTTGTCAAGCACATTCAGATGCATCCACATGGTGTGGATGCGCTTCTTGGCTGCATCTAGGCGCATCGAGATGCCAACACCCCCAAAAAAAGTGCTTTTTCACTTAAAACATGTGCATTTTAAAACAGTTTTTTTTTCCTCAAAACCCTAAAATGGCCTTTTATGAGGCCATTCATTGTTAAAACATGTCATTTTGTTTGCTATTTTGCTCTCTTCTCATTTGGTTTCCATTTTGGCATTTTGAAGGGCAGGTGATTATTTTCGAAAGGGATCATTCGTAGGGTGCCATACAACTTCCACAAAGGAGATCTAAGCGTGTAAGATAAGCATTTGACCCTATTCTTGAGTCTTTTACTGAATTTTTTCAAGTTTAGTATGAACCTTTTCAAGTTTTTTCCAATTGTTTTTAAAGAAATAAAGAAACAAGTTTAACTCTTTGTTCTAATGTTTTTGTATCTTTATTTTGCACTTGTATCCTTGTATTTCATAGTTTTTTCCTAATTTAAATTTATTTAATTTCTTATAATAGCAAGACATCAGATTGCAAGAATGGCTGCTAGTGAAAGTTTAGTGGGTGGGGAAGGAAACAATAAATTCAAAATTGATATAGGATCTCCTTTATGGAGACATACCACAAGAATTTTATAGGTTCCAGGAGGTGGGGCATATATTTGGAAGTGTAATTAGTGTAATAAACCAAAAAATAGCTCATTCTCGAGTGAAACTTCACTTTATGGGCCC
This sequence comes from Chamaecyparis obtusa, assembly GCA_027943335.1. NCBI lineage: Eukaryota > Viridiplantae > Streptophyta > Pinopsida > Cupressales > Cupressaceae > Chamaecyparis > Chamaecyparis obtusa. The sequence goes on from BSBK01002847.1 coordinate 788,309, forward strand.
TGTTGGTAAAGGGATGAGAATGCGTCCAGGCCCAAATAAGAAGGGGTTGTCTCTCGCACAAATTACAGGATTTGTAAAAGAACAAAAAGAGGCTGATAAATTGGTTTTAAGATCAAAACAAAGTGTTTATACTAGTGGAGTCGGAAAGAAAATAATAATGAATTTACCCATTGATTCAATTGCAGCCTCCCAACATTTGTTCTTGCCTATACCGGAAGATGAATATGAAGTACAAATTACCACCCACAAAAGAAGTCCATTGGACAAGGCATTTAAAATGGAGGCAAGAGACATTGTTGAACAATAAATTGCATGTTGCCTCTATGCCAATGGTCTTCCTTTCAACTTGGCGAGATCACCATATTGGCGGGAAATGGTGTTGCCAATCAATAGTGCATTAACTTGTTTCACAAGTCCTAGGTTTGAAAAGCTGCGTACCACCTTGTTGCAAAGATAGAGGAATGCTAGAGATCTCCCTTCAATCAATTAAAGATTCTTGGATTGATTCAAGTGTTTCTATTGTTTCCAATGGATGGAAAGATAACATAAATTGTCTATTGATCAATGTTATTGTAGTGTTCCCCAAAGGGACAATGTTTTTGAGGGTAGTTGATAACTTGATTGTGATGGGGAAGTGAAAGATGCACAATTCATTTCCAAAATGCTCATTGAGTCCATAGAGATGGGGGGTAGTGAGAATGTGGTCCAAGTAATCACGAACAATGCAAAAATTTGTAGGGGTGTAGGTGCTTTGGTTGAGGCAAGATATGAGCATATTTTTGGACACCATGTGCACCGTACACTCCCTCAACTTGGTGATGCAACAAATTGGCACTCAAATAGAGAGGGTGAAACAAATATATGAAGATGGCGTGGAGATCCAGATATTTGTGATGAACCACAAAATGTCACATTCAATATTCAGAGCTTTCTCGAGATTGGATTTGTTGAAGGTAAATACTAAATTTAATTAATTAATTTAATTTCATTTATGTCATGTTCATTTATCAATTTGTATATAAATTTGGTTAATATTTATTATTTTTTTAATGTGTTATTTACATATTGATATTGTTATTAAGTTACTTAGGTTGTTGAGACCCGATTTGCATCTCATACTATTGTTATGAGATGACTTTTGAAGGTGCGATAGGCATTGGGTCAAATGGTTATTTGCAACCAATGAGGTGTATGGGCGGCTTCACATTTAGAGAGGGCCCAAAAGGTCAAGTCATTGGTCTTCAATGACAATTGGTGGGCTCGTGTTGAATATATATTGGAATTCACCGAGCCTATCATGACCATGTTCCGATTTGCCGATACAAATGCACTTTGTCTTGGGGATGTCTAATGGCATGGATACAATGGTAGTGAAAGTAAAATTGGCAATACAAAAATATGAGAATGACCCCATAGAATGTGAAAACTTATGCAATAAGGTGGAATCAATCATTCATCATCGTTGGGAAAAGATGACCACCCCATTGCACCTCCTTGCATATTCCATATCTCTGAGGTACTATAGAAAGAAAGTACTTTCTATGCTAGGGAGATTAGTACCATAGAGTTGCTAATGGGTACAAGCGGACATTTACTAGACTCTTCCAAGATGAAGAAGCGGAGAAAGAAGTTAGGAAAGAATTTGACATGTTTGCCTCAAGAAGAAGTCATACTTCAACATCTATTTAATGACCAATACCACATGGAAACTATCACATGGTGGTATGTCCATGGTAAAAAAATTGGGTACCTCCAACCTCTTGCAATCAAGATCCTCTCACAAGTAAGTTTTTATTGTTTTTTTACCACTTGTATTCTACAATTTAGTACTTAACATTCTTTAATTTACTTTGCATCTTTTTTTAAAATTTTTTGTGAAAACTATCTAGGTTGGAAGTTCTTCTGCTGCTGAATGGAATTGGAGTACATACTCCTTTATCCACTCAGTGAAGTGTAACCGGTTGGGTTAAAAAACGAAGCTGAAGACTTGATTTATATTCATTTCAACTTGCGTCTTCTGTCACGTAAGGAGGAACACTACAAGGACGGGGCAGTCAAGCTTTGGGATGTAGCCCCTGAATTTGCCAAGTTGGATACAACCATTGAGGATCTTACTAGACTCACTTCAGCTTATGATAATGACGATTACATCCCTACACATGGTGCATCTAGTGCGAGTGGAACTGCTTTGGGTTCAAATGATCCTGAACTTGAACAACTGAAGATGAAAATCCAATAGATGATTTTTTTGATAATCATTTTGATGATTGATGAATTGTGTTCTACATTTTGTAATTGTAATGATTTTCTTTCATTGGAATCGTGAACATAGACATATATGATATTTGCTTATTTGAATATTTGTGAACTATCAATTGGCATTTAATATCTATCTTTGGCATTTTGGCATTGATCAATGATGAAGTATCATACTATCAAATGATTTAATTATGTATATTTCTTTTATTTTTTGTATATATATATCTACACACACAAACACGCACACACATATCCAAACGCATCCAAAACCCCCAATTTTTTTTTTAACCTAACCATGTACTGGGTTCTCGTACTGGCATCTGCATCCGGATTTGAACCAGCAACTTAGAAAAATACAAGGAAATCATAAAAACATATTTTAATAGATTTTCATTCATATAATTAAGTTTTAAAATATGTTCAAATATTCTAAAAACCTGAACATTCAAATACGGTTAACATCTATAACATTGGACATTGACCATTGAAAATTGAACTTGAAAGCTGAGTGAGAAACTGAAATATGAGAATGGGATCGTGTGTGCTCGTATTGATTGATTGATCAATAGATGTGATCAAGGGGGATTGTGTCCTTTGTATTAGCAATCATATTTATTATTAGTATTACAATCGATCATGAAAATAATGTTTACTTTACAAATATTTCTTTTTTGTGTTATTCCAAATGTTGACCATGGTACATGAGGATGCCCCCGTGACATTTTCAGTAGATTGAAGATGCCTGTTAATGTCATGGGAGTACCAGGTCAGCCTCCAGTGACCTACTAGGCCACTTGTCCTATTCTACTTACATAATGAACATAAAAAAGTGGTTAAGTCCTCAAGAAGCCAAAAATAAACTGAAACGTTTTCAGGACATAAGGAATAATGGAGATGCAAATAGGATATCTTTAAAATGGACAGGACAGCCAATGAGGGTAGGGGACATATCTCCATGGTACATTGGTTTTGAGCAAAGTTATTCTCTTTTACACTTTGTTAAGGGTCTTGATCCATTTTGATATATTGTGTCCATGCTGTTCCATATTAAAAGGAAGCTTTGAATGCTTTATTATGGATCTTGATGCATTTTAAAATGTTTAAGCCCAGGCTGTTAGATGATAAAAATAAGCTTTGAAGCTTTCTTGCTTTCTGAGTACGATAATTTTCTCATTTCTTGTTTTAAGGATTCCCTTTCAGGCATTAATTTTGATTATTTTAACCTGTGGAGACCTTGTTGAATGTTTCCATTAATGTACCATAAAAATGTGTTAGGTTTTATGCGACTTATCTAGAATACTTACTTTTATCAGTTCACATGTTTTTAGTTAATATTCCTAGATTTGTATTGGAGATTACAAGGTATGCTTATAATTAAAATATTTTATTCCAGCTTCATGTACTGCAAGGAGTTTTTCAACCCTAATTCAGAACGTGGGCATGCAAACGTATCTAAAATTGATTGATTTTTCTCATCTAAATCTACAGGTATTCTTTCATCCAGAGATCTATAGTAGTGATTTCGCTACCCCTTTGCCTGTTGTAGTGGATAGGTGCATCCAATCATCACCAATTGACACCAGACGTGCTTTGTACAAGGTTAATATTCATAAACCAGAAAAATGAACCAAGTTCAAGATTTAACTACATACTTTTTCTGGCTATATAATCTACTTTTTAAATGCCTACGGCTATCTTTTTCTTGCAGAAATTGTAGATATGAAAGGTTAATGTGTATTTAATTCATTTTCTATCTTTCTTGAGTTTATCTCCCATTGCATGGAAGCAGAATATTGTATTATCAGGAGGTTCCACTATGTTCAAAGATTTCCAAAGACGATTGCAGCGTGATATCAAAAAAATTGTGGATTCTCGAATCGCTGCATCAGATGCTCAACATGGCGGGTCGAATGTAAGTCATTATTTTCTCTATCATGCTACTATCAGTTTGTTTGCTTATTTTGTGTGTTAATTTCTTCTCGATATACTGTTGCAGTCGCAAGCAGTGGAAGTGAATGTTGTCAGCCATCCAATCCAGCGGTTTGCAGTTTGGTTTGGAGGTTCTGTCCTTGCTTCTACCCCAGAATTTTATACGGTATTTCCTTGATCATTATTTAATGCTCCGTGTATATTATGCTAAGGAGCATATGGATAATAGTTTTTTGTAGTTCTACCTAGAGTCTTGAATATTTCCTATGTAATTGAAATTTGATCGATTTTGATGTGTGTAATACAGGCTTGCCATTCAAAGGCAGAATATGAAGAATATGGGCCAAGTATCTGTCGTATGAATCCCGTGTTTAAGGGAATGTATTAAATGTGAAGAGTGTAATCTGCATCGGCAAATTTCTATCAAGATCTAGAGAAAATTTTTCAGATTACTTTGCTGTCATGTACATAATATTTGTTTTCTTTTACTCACATGGGTTTGTCTCACCATTTTTTTGGCTGTATTTGCTGCACATTCTGCTCAAATCAGTAGCAAGAAATCAACAACAATGTAAGGTATTAGTGATTAGATATAATCTACAAATTTTCTCATTAATCCCAAGGAGGTGAATCCATTTATCTCATCCCAGTGGACTGATGAGTAAAACATTTTTGTCATCGGCTTATGTGGATATGTCTCATGTAATAGCTTTTGCCTTCTTATCCACGGGTGATATTTGTAACATAGCAGACAATCTATAACTCTTCCATTTTGTTTAATAAAGAGTAAATCTGCACAGGTGAATTTTTTTTCACAGTTCAATGCTTCTTGGAAGCACAGAGGACATTCCAGAATGTTTGACTGCCTTGGAACCGAATAGTAAGTCTTTCCCTGGGACGTGGTGGTTACAAGGAGTGATCATTCTGTCTGTTTAACTTCAATTTTATCCCCTATACATTTAAGTACACCATATAATGTTCTGTTTGGAATTGGGGTCTTGTCATGTTGAGAAAAACTTATCACGTTCTCTTCCCAGTTTTGTGTTAGCAACTAAGTTTACCATTGATTTCAACATGGCATTGGAAATGCATAGTTCAATAGCATATCAAGAACCTTATGGTTGTTGATTGATATAGGTTTTTTTTTGGTCAGTGTGAGATTGATTCTCGTTTCTTTGGTTTATTTTAATTAGGTTGGCAATAATCTCACATGTTATTCTACTTGACATTAAAATCATTATATGTATTTGATTCAGGAGAAATATTGAAACACAATTAATCATTTTATAGTATGATATTTCATCATTGATCAATGTCAAATGTCAAAGATAAATATTAAATGTCAGTTGACATTTTAAAACTATTCAAATAAGCCATATCGTATGTCTATGTTCACGATTCAAATGAAAATCAATACAATTACAAAATTGACAATAAAAAATGATAATTGTCTTTTAGCTTCAATGTGATTCATCAATCATCAAAAGGATTATTAAAACAATCATCATTTATTGCACTTTCAGCTTTTGCAAGTTCAAGACCATTTGAACTCAAAGCAGTGTCATTCACACTAGATGCACCGTGTGCAGGTTTGTCATCATCGTCATCATCATACATAGTGGTTTTAGCAAGATCCTCAATGGTTGCATCCAAGTTGGTAACTCAATGGCTACATCCCAAAACTTTGTTGATCCAGCCTTATTGAACTATTTTGGGGATCCTAACATGATAGAAGATGCAAATTAGAATGAATATAAACTAATTTTTTAGCTCTTTTTGCAGCCAATCAGTTGTGCTTCACTGAGTGGATAAAAGAGTATTTACTCCAATTCTATTCAGTGATAGAACTAACAAATTTAAAGAGAATAAAAAAAGTTAAAAATAAAAAATGCAAAATAAATTAAAGAATGTTAAATACTGAATTCTACAATACAAATGATGAAAAAATAAATAAATTGTGGGAGGATCTTGATTGCAAGAGGTTGGAGGCACATATAATCTTGACCATAGAGGTACCACTATGTAGGACCATCCATTTCAGATTGGTCATTAACAACACAAGGAGTATGATTTCTTCCAGAGACAAACAAGCCAAATTCTTTCCTAATGTTTTTCTTCACTTCTGGATCTTGAAAGAGTCTATTATATGTCCTCTTGTACTCGTTAGCAACTTTAGAATCTCTATATGGTACTAATCTCTTTGACATAGAAAGTGCAATGTTGCTATAGTACCTCAAAGATAGAGCATATGCAAGGAGGTGCAATGGCACAACCATCTTGTTGCAATGATGAAGAATGGTTATTTTTTCTTGTATTATGATTTTTATTTTCTCTATCATCATGTCCATCCCATTATAGATATCCACCAAACATGTTGCATATGTATCAACAAATTAGAGCATAGTCATGATAGACTCGGTGAAATCCAATAAATATTCCACACAATCCCACCAATTATCATCCAAGATCAATGTTTTGACCTTTTGGGCCCTCTGAATTCGATTGCTTCCATACGCCCCATTGGTTGCTAATAACCATTTTAGCCAAAGCCTCTTGCACTTTCAAAAATCATCTCAGAACTCTTGTATGAGATACAAAGTAGGTCTCAACAACCTAAGATCATGTTTTTGATTGAGGTAACAACAGGTTTTGAAGGGGACCCGAAACCCTTTACAAGCTAGAAGAAAGATAGGACATTAAGATCAACAAAAGTACAACAATTGCCCATAAAAAAGTGACAGTTCCAAAAAGGGCTAACCCCAAGATAAGCAATAAAAACAACTAACATAACACAAAAAAAGCCAAAAAAATTGCCAGCACAACAATCGACGCCCATAAACACACCCAATAGACCAGTCCAGATTTCTAAGGAATTCCTCTGAGTCCACCTGCAAACCCTGAATCTTTTGGATTGAGTCCTTTAGATTCGAAAGATCCTTAGACGGAGAGGCCATCTTCTTCTTAGTGCTTGATCTAGTTCTAGTACTAGGACTAGGACCAACAATTTGCTCCTCCTGTTTAGTGTCATTAGAAATAACAATAGCCTTGGAATCAATTTGATTTCCTTCCAACAAAGCATAAAGAGCAGTCAGGTTATTGACAATGGCTTTAATTCCCTCATTACTAAGGGTCAAAATCTTCCTTAACATAGTATCATTGTTATTGGCTCTGTTAAGGATGCGAGTGATCTTTTCCTCAACAATAGTGTTGATCTTATCTTCCAGCACACTAGAAATATCAGAATCCTCAATAAAATCATTTTTATTAGAAACATTATACATAGCAACATCATTTCTCATTTTATCCAAAATTTCATCTATCACTTCATACCTAGCTTCCATAGCTTTGTTCTTCACCTTAAGTTCTTGGATTTCATGGATAGCCCATTTGTCAAGGTTGAATGATAAGATGGTTCTACTTCTAGCCGCTTTGAGGACACTCATGTTAGTGACTCTTCTGGGATTAAAGTCATGTTCCTCAATGATAGTAATATCCTCCTTGTTCTGAGTATCCATCTTCTTACCCTTACCAAAAAGCTCCTCATTGTTTGGGGTCTCAATAGCAGTATGATGATAATCCTCAGTAGCCCAATTGACAGTAGAGTTGATGTTAAATAATTATAGATCAGAAGATAAGATATAAACTGAATATATGTAGTAGATTGCAATTGCCTTGCTTATCGATTGAATCTACATATTTGAATATCTATATATATATTGAACTAGAAAATGTGAACAAGAAGTGACGTGATTGTTCACATTAGAAATGACATGTTTGTTCACAATGAAGTGACGTGACTGATCATAATAATTATCAGTTTGATTTAATACAAATCGCAGTTTTAATATATAGTCACTATTGTGACTGTTATGTATTAACAGTCATGATAGTATCATGACTGTTATGTATTAACAGTCACGATAGTATCATGACTGTTAATACATAACAGTCACAATACATTGTCAGTTAGACTGTCCGATAATGTTCGCCATTGAAAATGTACACGTCACCAGATATAATACGGTATACTCACCCGATATTAATCGGGGTATGATATGAATATTTATTAATGGTAATCGGTATTCATGATATTCATACTAAAATATAATTTGATAATATGCATTTATATATGTATATTAATATATATAATATTAATGACATTAACATTATATATATTAATATGCATATATATAATGTAGAATAATATTATCTCATATTGTTAAATATAACCAATAAAAAATGGTATTAGTAAGGTTGAACATTAATGATGTCTATTTACTCTAATATTATAAGTATGTATATCAATATAATAATAATGTCCATCATTATATATATTAATATATTGCATATAATATTATCATCATTTTTATCCGATCGAAGCTATAAACATCAACAGTTGACAATATTGGTCAGATTCTCAAGAAGAGAAGTATCCTTCACATTCTCTTGCACTTCTGTTTCAGTTTCCTCATTGTCTGAAGCCATTTCTTCCTCCTTAGGTTCCCTTTCACTGTTCTCCTCTTCCACCTTACCAGTGTTTTCATAAGTACCTTCCTCCTCTTGAAGAATGTCTTTAGGAATCTGTTCCTGGTCCAGCATATGAGTGATATCTCCAGAGGTCTCCTGGTGGGAGTCCTTATCAGAGACATCTTTGGGGTCATCAAGAGTAATATCCTCATTACCTTCCAACGGGTTAGGACTAGACATCTGGGTTTCCTCCTCTTCATTATCAACCATGGGAGGATCTTCCTTAACCAACATCTCCTTCTCAGTAGGCACTTCAGAAATCCGGCCCTCCTCATCAGAATTGATATTGTCACCATCATCTTCTAATTTCATGCCTTCTACCTCGTCAAAAATAGAGAGAGAATCATCTTTTTTTGTCGGAGTAGCCTTCCTTTTCTTAGAGGAAGTCGGGCTAACTTTCTTAACTGAACTGCCCTCATAATTTTTCCTTTTTTGCTTTGTTATCTATTTTGGTAAAGGCTCAGGGTCCTTATCTTTGGTGTACTTTGCAATAAGCAGGATCAAGCCTTCATGAAGGATAGGCGAGGAAGATTTGATCCTATTGTCCATGATACTCTGATTCAAGGAGCTTAACAGAAGATAAGGGAAAGAGACCCTAGAATCATGGCGGAAATGGTTAACCATAACAAAATGAAAGTTATAAACCCTAGTAAATCTGCCATCTAAGGTAAAATATTCCATAATCACCCTCAAGACATGAGCCCAAATAAGCTTAATGTTATTAATGCTAACATAATCAACATTAGCTTTCACAAGCATAGCCTTTTCCTCAATAGTCTTGGAAAAATATTTGTAAGCATTGTTACCAATCTTCCTATCTTTGAAATAATTCATACCTTCATGTGGCAAACCAGTAATTTTTGCAATCAGGTCCAGAGCTAGCAAGAACGATTTGCCCCCAATGTGCACTACACCATTGTCCCATCCGACTGCAAATTCTTTAGTGATACTTTTGTTGTTGCCATGCAAATGCCTAAGGTATTTATCGATCTTCCCTTTCTTAAGTTTCTTCTAAACTGCCTTCTCCTTAACCCAATTGCATTTTGATGACTCTTCTCTCTTCAAGTCCCCACCCATTTCTTTTGACATATAGTTCAACTTTTGATCAAGAACCTTAGAGTAAAACTTCAACCGGTTCAGACCACTCTTTCTGAAACCAGAGACCCAAAACGCAAACAAGAGCTCTTTTGACACACTAGCTTTTTTGGGAACTTGGAAAACATGTATAAGAGGACACATAATAATGAACTTGCACTTCACTTGCCTTTTCATTTGATGATTGCTTACAATCTGTGTTACATCACACAAGTTTATTATTACTCCGTATGATTCTCTCCTTATGGTTAATCTTGTCATAATAAATGAGTTGATTAATGTCATCATTAATATTACAATTCCCAATCCACTTGTAGGTGACATCACTTGTAACCCCAAGAATAGCAAGCCCATCCACAACCATGTTGATTTCATGGTAATCATGGGTTAAGTATAACTTTTCAAAATTGCGAGCAATGTTTTTTATTTTTTCAATTATGTGCTCAATAATCCATGACGGTTTATAGATGCCTTTAATGTTATTAATAATGTTAAGGGAGTCTCCCTCCAGCCATAAATTCTTACAACCTATTTCATTAGCCAGCATGATAGTATTGAGTGCCGCCATAGCCTCTATTCTGTGATTAGATTGGACTCCCACGGGAAACGCAGTAGTACCAACACAATTACCTACCCAATCATGAAGAATACCTCCACCACCCACATTGCCCAGGTTCCCTTTAGCAGCCCCATCAAAGTTGGCTTTGATCCATCCTTGGGGGGGTGAAGACCAAATCACATCATCTATGGGATGATGGACAATAGAATCATTTGAGAAAAACTTTCATTTTTTAATTTGCTCCAAATTCTCTTGAGAAGAAATCAAAGAGGGGTTGTTGTTGATAACCAAATTAAAATTTTCTCCCAGCCCTCTGCAAATGAGATTCCCTACCAGCTCAACTTTCATAGTCTTATCCGTGAACACTCTGTTATTTCTTTCCTTCCAAATGTGCCAATTGAAATGCGGGAGGATCAAGTTCCAGAAAACCTTAGCCAAGCTATTGGAAAAAAGACATCTCCATTGAATGATTAATTCCTACCAAGTTAGAGGGAAACACCAACACAAATTCCATTTATTAAGAATGACCTCCCAAACCTTACGGGAGTAGGAACAGTGGAGCAAAATATGGTCACAAGATTCAACTTACTCCTTACACAAGAAACATCTATTGGGAAAAAGAAAGCCTCCTTTTTATTTTGAGCTAAGATCCAAAAAAAGAAATTAATCTTAGGAGTTAAAAATTTATACCAGACCTTAGAACACAAAGGCCTCACTTCCTCCACAACCATCAAATTACTAGCCGAAGCCAAATTGTACTTACCATCCAAATTGGGAGCCCAGATAATTTTATCTTGGCAATTATCACTGACAAACCAAGTTTGTAAAATCAATTGGAGAGGTTGGAGCTTTTTGTCGAATTCTCCTAAGTTAATCCATTTAGTTTCTCTCCAATAATTACAAACCTTCTCCCCAAAGTAATCTTTACATCTAGTAATCACTTGGTTCAAATCTTGATCTTTAAACAAGGGGTCTTGTTGAATCCAGTAGTCCTCCCAAAAGTTAACTTTTTTGTCATTTCCCAGCTTCCATCTGATACCTTTGCAAATAAGCTCCTTGGCATTACAAACACTATTCCATATAAACGAGCCTTGCACTTTCTCTCTTGAAAGGATGAAATCTTCAAAAGAAGGATGATTGAACACATATTTACTCATGATTATAGAGTTCCATTCTTTACTCTCACCATAGACTCTCCATATTTGTTTCGCTAAAAGAGCTTTATTAAAACTTTGAACAGTTGTCAAGCCAAGACCCCCCTCCTTTTTTGGCTTACAAAACCTATCCCAAGCCACAAGACTTAATCTTTTCTTTTCTTCCACCCCTGACCACATAAATCTTTTTTTGATTTTTTCAATCAACATAGCATATTTATGAGGAATTTTGAATAGGCTTAAAGCGTAGACTGACAAATTTTGAAGATAAGACTTCAACAATTGAATCTTACCATCATTACTTAAAAGGGCTCCCTTCCAACTGACAAGCTTCCTATTAAATCTTTCAATGATGGAAAACCAGAATTCATCAGGAGGTTTAGAGCTCAATGGTAGACCAAGGTAAGTTGAGGGAAGAACTCCTACACTACAGCCCAAACTAGTAGAGATCTTCCTCTGTCTAGACTCAGGAGTATTAATGAAGAAAACAGAGCTTTTATTCCAATTTATTAGCTATCCAGAAGCTGAAGTATAAGTAGATAGAGAAACCTTCATATTTCTAGCTTCCTTAACAGTAGAGGCCCCCATAGTGATTGTGTCATCCACAAATTGCTCATGGGAGAAGAAGGTTCTTGTTGAGGTGGGTTGAATCCAGTAATAAGCCCTTCTCCCACCAGCTTATGTTGGAATTAGGAGAGATAGGTATGAGAGGGGAGGGGAGAACCAGTCTTCAAAACTTTACTTGTAACAACCTTTCTGATATATAACTGAATACTATAATAACCGATCAAAATAACTTGAATCTAATTGCATAAATCAATTATCTAGTTAACTTAAGAAAGTAAACAACATGAAATCAATATGACAATCACATAGCACAAGTATTTTGGTAACGCATAAACCCTTGTTAGAAGGTAAAAACTGCGGTGGGGATGACACCCACAAATTCTTCACTACTGCAGATAGAAAAGGTTTGCCTGTTAAGGCTACAAGTTTTGATCACTTCTGGTGATCTTACCCTGTTAGGAGTAACATATTAGATTAGCTAGATCTACCTAGTTATAGGATTTAACAACACTATATGAAGTGTGTACTCGGTTAAGAGATTTATACAAAGACTGTTAAGTCTACTCTGTTAAGAGATTTATCAAAACTCTATCACAATTGTCAGAAAGTAATAGGTAAACTATCTGCTAGTTGACAACTCAATTGTCTGAAACAGATCTATAAGTGCTTATCAAAATATCACCTTATCTGTGATGGTTCTCTGCTCTGTTTTGCTCGGTAGCCTTGTTTGATTCTGCTCAATCTGATAACCTCTGTACTCTGTTCTGCTCGGTAAACTGATTGTCTTGAAGATAGGCAATTTCTTCAAGTGCTCTGTAATTCATATATATCAGTTCAACAACCCCATAAAAATGGTGCGAACAAACAAAATATATAGTGTTCTGTTTTGCCGCCTTAGCAAAAATTAGGTTACAAAAATAATCATAACCCTAAGATCTACGGTGCAAAATAACCTAGATCAACTAATACAAATAAGATAATCATTGCATTTAATGAATATCTTTTACAATAAATGCTCCTTGATCTTGGTAAACCGTTTTACGATCTGTTATAACCATTTGCATAGAATAATGTGCCATTTCTGATTACTATGCCATTTTCTGTGATCATCGGTAAACACTGTATAATTTGCTTGGTGTATACTGCGATGCTCGGTGTTTACTGACCGTCGGTGTCGGTGTCGCTGGTGCTCGGTTAACTGTGATACTTGGTGTAACAAGCTTTACCGACTGCTCTGTCTTACTTCTAGTTACCTATTGTCTCAATATAAGTAACCGACCGACCTGTTTACTGTCCTTTGATACTAATGACAACCTTAAATGCTCAATAGAGATTAACAATCTCCCCCTTTGGCATTAGTATCAAAACTTCAAAATGTATATAGACAAAATGTTTCTATATATTCCTTATATCTCCGCTATATACATATGCACAACAAAAATTTCTAAGTACAAAAGTACTCCCCCTCGGTGCATGCTCCCAGTAGTAATATACTATTTGGCATATACATGTTTTCCCCCTTTTTGATAATAATGCCAAATACGAAAAATATAATGTATACTTACATCTTGTCAAAAATGTGTGGATGGGTTTTCTTCACAGACTCCAAGAGGTTTTCCCATTCCTCTTTCAAGTTGGTAAGAGCAATATGCTCAAGACTGACTTGTGCATGCATGTCAAAGATATTATCCAAAATCGAAATCTCTGGTGTTGCAACAAGTTGGTCAGCTTTGACAATGTGTGTTTCAAAAATCTTCAAGTGAGTAGTGAGTTCTTTTTGTAACTCTGTAACCTGTTCAGTGATGTGCACTTCTTGTTTCCTTAAATCTGCCATTAGCCGCCGGAGTTCCTGAACTAGGTTAATATGCTTTAAGAAAGTAGTTGGCTCGACGATAGCTACTTGTGTACTTGACTTGATTTCTTCTTCTAAACCTTTTATCTTTTCACTGACTTCTACAGTGAAGGTGTCTGAAGTACAAAGCTTTATTAGCAATTGACAGATTATCTGGGTGATAGATTTTACCTCGGTAATGACCTCAGATAATTTTACTTTGTTCAGTGCCACTTCTATGCTAATCCTTTCTGACAATTTATTTTGAATCTTTGATTCTGCCCTTTCTTCTATTCTTTTGTCTGCATCTGTATCAGGGCATTGATTTTGTCGGCGAGTGTGGCAAGTTGATATATGATGGGAGTATTCTCATCAATGGTTGTTTTCAGTACTATCTATTGTAGAATATCCCGTACATCATTTAACACTTCTTTGCGTTTGTGTTCTTGCCTCAACTTCTCTTGTGCCGCTTTCCTTGAACATAACTCCCCATACCGACTTAGTTCCTCGGGGCTTAGGGTTCTCAGGTCACATTCAGGTATAATGATAACTTCATCAATGGTGACCGGCCCTTTGGCTTTCTTCTTCTTCTTCTTCGGGGCAAGAGGTGACTTCTTCTCACTTACGACAATAGCTTTTTCTTCACTCCTCAGAGAATCCTTACCAGTTGACACTATATCATCCTTTTTCTGCTCCTTGGTAGTTTGAGTGGGAGTCTCGGTGGTAGTGTCAGGTGGGTTCACCTCGGTTGACTTGGTTTCTTCAGGTTCCTTTTGTTTTGTAGACTGTGCCTCTAGTTTGTTAGGCTCATTTGTATCGGCAGGTTTCTCGGGTGCTTGAATCTCAGTTGTATCTTTAGTTGGTTCAGGATGAGAGACATTGGGTTGTACTTGTGAGATTATCTCAACTGCCTTTGCAAGTATAGGTAGTTCACCCAGTAGTGATGTGAGCACACTAGCTGTGTTGAATGCTTCATCTTTGTATTGTGTAATGGTCACATCTGCATCATCTGCATCATTAGGATCACCATTAGTGATGTCCTCAATGAGTGCATCATCATCGATTTTCTTTTGCAAGTGGATCTTGACTTGATCCAGTGCATCTTGTGAAATTTTGATTTCTTTCTTTTGTTCAGTGATATCAATTACCTCGGTAACTGATATACCGGTGTCTTCTATTTTCTGACCTTTGTCATTATCAATGAAAATACCTTTATCTTTTGAACTGTCTCTTTTTAGACAGTTTCAGGAATGTTTCCTGTTCAGCTTTCTCTTCTGCTTTCAAAATTGATGTCCGTAGAGAGTCACATGTGACATCCATATCATCTACATTCTCATCCATGACCTGCATAGCTCTATTCTTGATTGAAAATCTAGGCTGATACCTTGTCATGTATTCACTTACCACAACATAGCTAAAGTGTGTGGCTGCACGGCCTAGTGATTGTTTTCTTTTTCTTTTCTTTGTTTCTAGTGCAATAGCCCATCTCTCACTTATTTTGTCATCAAGTTCCTTCAGCAATTGACATGAAAATTCCATTGGTACTCGCTTGAATTTAATCATCATTTGAACAATAGCATGTTCTATCTTTGTCTTGTCCTCAATTGACATGTTGTTAAATTTGCATATGCCAGGATCATTAAGATTTCCATTCTCAATAATGTCTTCAATTATTTCTTCTATAGTACTATCCCTGTTATGAACTAGCTTAAATTGGTCAGGGTCATTTTTAGTGTCAGTCTCCTCTATATCTTCCTTACTCCTTATGTATTTCCTCTTTTTCTTAGGTGGCTCAGCTACCTTCTTGTTCTTTCTCTTTATGTATTTCTTCATTGGTGTAGTTGCTCTTCTTTTTGCTACTTTTACTACTTCTTCTTTCTCAGTAGATTGTGCTGCAGTTGCTGAACGTGTCCTCATTCCTTCAGGTTCTGGTAGCTGAATATCTTGTTCATCAGTTGTGGGTAGTTGAATTTCTTCTTCATCATTGGTGGGAGGAAACGGTGTATTATCCTTTTCTTTGTCTGACTCAATCTCCTCGCTGTCATAGGGTTTGTCAGCCAACTGTAACTGACCTTTGGTTGCTTCATCAACCGGTGACTACTTAGGTGAGTTAGATGTAGTTCCATATCTTGTTGAGAGATCCTTTTTCTTTTTATTTGCCCTTCTAGACATTTTACCGATCTCTATGTTCATTGTTATTTTAGACTTAGCTTCCTCATATACTCCAAACCTACTAGCAGTAATGTCTATTGGTAATGCCAACAATGCATTGATAGATCTCAAAGAGAAATCATGATTCATTTCATAATCCATCGGTGCTAGCCATTTTGTTCTTGGTTCTACTGCCTTTATCATTGAGTGGTCTGTGCTTACCACAAAGCATATGTCATCTTCAAATTTACTTACTAATTCCTTTGGAATTCTGCTTCTTTATTGCATTTTTGTTTGAAATTCCTTGAAATATGCATTGAACTCCTTGTTCAGACTGTCTCCTAGACTTCTCATCATTTCACCGATTTGAGCAGTTATCGGTTTGTCTAATTGCCAGTTCACTTTACCGATACCCAGTACATATTTTTGCAAATCGAGGAATGTACAGACAAGCAGTGATCCGTACTTACATGTATTGGACTTCTTTGCTTTTATTGTCTTCATGTTGTCATGCAGTTGGTGTAGTAGTAGCTCGGCAAGATCAACCTGGTGATCTTTCTTCATAATTTTGTAAGCCATGTCCACGGCACTGCAGGGTACACTATTCAGTCTGCTTGATTGAAATATCTTGTACCCGATGACATGAGCTATAAATTTTACCGCTGGACCTTTGATAGTTGATATTTTCAGTGCCCTACCATCCCATTGAGCTCCAGTGTTCTTTTCTATGTAGGGATGAGATGAACTTCGAAAGGCTTTGGCTTTGTCAGTTGTAGGGTACCTAGTAACCCTAATGATAATCTTCTTGGTGATCTCGACACGTTTGTCTAACCAAAATTTGTCGTCATGAAATCTACTTAGCACGATTCTTATCCAGTTGTTGTGAAATGATTGCAGGAAGTATGTGAAACATCGTAATCCTGACTCTTCAATCTTCTTATATTTGGATTTGATCTTACCATCTGGTTCATAGATTTGCTGATAAGCTGCTATGGTCTCAAAATCACATACTTCACCGATCTTGCAGTGAATGTAAGCCCTAACATCTTCTGTTAACAAAACCTTATCTGGGATTCTAGAAAATGCGCCCATATCGTTTGTTTGTGTTGTGACCTTGGGATGAGGTTTGAATTTCTCCTCAGCAAAGTGTGCCCTAACAATTAATTCCACTTCCTCCTCAATGTTCTGTGAATTGCTTGTGGTCGAAGATGATGCCATAAATTATTTCTAGGGTTTCGACAAACAATAGATAACCATTGTTCGGTAGGTAGATGAACTTACTAGTTATCGTCGAAGAATTGTCATCGGTTTGATTTGCGGTGGCTTTGAATCTGTTCTAAAAATCTTTAGCTTGAAGTCTTCTCTGTAAAATCTCCTTTCTTCGAAATCGCAATGTAACGATGAACTCTATTTCCGCGTATATATAGGGTTTTTCGATATTCCCGCTCAAACTTTGATGCATTAAATGCGTGACCTAACTTTTGGTACGAGATGACTGTCAGCTTAGTAATGTCTACAATATCTTTTTCTTGGTTAACATAGAGTTTCTTCATCAGTTTGAACTATTGTTGGTTAACCTTGTATAGTGATTATCAACGGGTAACCAACTCACGTTTCTTCTTTTACCGACTAGATAACATTTACAAACTTATAATATATAAACCATAGTGCAACTTCATTCATGCAGATTTGTTATTTGTACATCATATATAAGGAACTGTATGAAAAATGTGATCATTTAAAATGTCAGTTCCATATATACCTTGTCATCTTAAGTGGAGGTACCGATGTCACCCAATCCAGTGGACGAGGTTTCACCGACAGTGTTACTAGACTCAGCATTCTCATTAGATGCCTTCTTCCACATTGTGTTCCTTAACTTTGTAATATCTATAATGTTATATCCACTCTCAAATATATGGTTTTCATCAGGTGCTCGGTCTCTGCAATTCTTGCTTACATGACCGACCTTGTGACAATGCATACATGCCATTCCTGCATTTGTCCAGTTTCTTGATTGTCCAATCCGAATCTTTCTGTAATAGTTTGCTGCAATATGTCCATACCGACCACATGCAGTACAACTAGTCCATGTATTATAATCCCAAACATATGAGTTACCTTGTCTCTTCGGTTGATATGGCTTTCGTTGTAGTTTCTCTTTAGGTGTCCAGACTTGTTTCATTTTTGCCTTGCAGTCCCTTGTAGTGTGTCCATGCTTATTACAAGTATAGCATATTTTCTCCTTAGTAGTATTATTAGCAATGTCATTCTTCTTTGCTCTATATTCATAAGCTGGATGTCCAAACTTATCCCAATAATAACAATATCCATTGAATTTTGGAATGACAGGAGGCTTACCTTGTGCTTTGCTTTTGCACACATTAGATGTATGTCCTATTTTTCCACAGTGGTAACATGTCATCACCTTAGGTTTCTGAGTTTGATTATTGTTGACTTTTTCATCTTGTTGTGATGATTCTCCTTCACCGGTGTAGCCTATACCGGCTCTACTTCCGAATCTCCTCTGATTAGTCAGAAAGTCATCAATCTTTTTAGAGTTGTCCTCGGCTATCTTCATCATCTCATTGTGTTACTTTTGTGTTTTTATTTCATTTCTCAATTTTTCATTATCTTCTCTGAGTATAGCAACATCTTCAAGTCTTCTTGATAATTCTCCATTTACTCGGTTCATTTCTTGATTAACTGTCATCATCTGATTTGATACTTGGAAGTGACGATCAGTGAGTCTCTGTATTTCACTTTCTTTTTCTTGAAGTTGTTCAGTCATCAGTCTTCGGTCTTCAATAGCCAGATTCTGATCTTGTTCAACTTGTCTACCATTGTTCATGATTTCCACCATTCTCACCATTTGAGATTCATGACCGATTTGAAGTGCTTTCACTTGCTCGGATAGATGCTGATTCTTTTCAGATAACTCAGAGATTATGCTTTTGGATCCGTCAGAGATGCTTCTAGAGCTTGATCCAATATGATCAAATATTTCATAAATAGGTTCTTCATGATAACTTATTTCATTCAGCTGAATTGCAAGGTTCTTTCTTTCAACCAGTAATTTCTTCAGTTCTTCCTTGGCTTGTTTATATTGTTCCACAAACATCTGCATTTGTATCTTCTGATTCTCAATAGTCTTGTCAAGCTTGTATCTCTCCATGACTTAGATCTTTTCCCTTCAGTGGTTAAACTATTCAACAAGAGAACTCAGCTCTGATACCAATTGTTGGAATTAGGAGAGATAGGTACTGAGAGGGGAGGGGTGAATTAGTCTTCAAAACTTTACTTGTAACAACCTTTCTGATATATAACTGAATACTGTAATAACCGATCAAAATAACTTGAATCTAATTGCATAAATCAATCATCTAGTTAACTTAAGAAAGTAAACAACATGAAATCAATATGACAATCACATAACACAAGTATTTTGGTAACGCATAAACCCTTTTTAGAAGGTAAAAACTGCGGTGGGGATGACACCCACAAATTCTTCACTACTGCAGATAGAAAAGGTTTGCCTGTTAAGGCTACAAGTTTTGATCACTTTTGGTGATCTTACCCTGTTAGGAGTAACATATTAGATCAACTAGATCTACCTAGTTATAGGATTTAACAACACTATATGAAGTGTGTACTTGGTTAAGAGATTTATACAAAGACTGTTAAGTCTAATCTGTTAAGAGATTTATCAAAACTCTATCACAATTGTCAGAAAGTAATAGGTAAACTATCTGCTAGTTGACAACTCAATTGTCTGAAATAGATCTATAAGTGCTTATCAAAATATCACCTTATCTATGATGGTTCTCTGCTCTGTTCTGCTCAGTAGCCTTGTCTGATTCTGCTCAATCTGATAACCTCTGTACTCTGTTCTGCTCGGTAAACTGATTGTCTTGGATAGGCAATTTCTTCAAGTGCTCCATAATTCATATATATCAGTTCAACAACCCCATAAAAATGGTGTGAACAAACAAAATATATAGTGTTCTGTTTTGCCACCTTAGCAAAAATTAGGTTACAAAAATAATCATAACCCTAAGATCTACGGTGCAAAATAACCTAGATCAACTAATACAAATAAGATAATCATTGCATTTAATGAATATCTTTTACAATAAATGCTCCTTGATCTTGGTAAACCGTTTTACGATCTGTTATAACCATTTGCATACAATAATGTGCCATTTCTGATTACTATGCCATTTTCTGTGATCATTGGTAAACACTGTATAATCTGCTTGATGTGTACTACGATGCTTGGTGTTTACTGACTGTCGGTGTCGGTGTCGCTGGTGCTCGGTTAACTGTGTGATGCTCAGTGTAACAAGCTTTATTGACTGCTCTATCTTACTTCTAGTTACCGATTGTCTCAATATAAGTAACTGACCGACCTGTTTACTATCCTTTGATACTAATGACAACCTTAAATGCTCGATAGAGATTAACAGCTTACTTATGTATCTACCCAAGCATTCCACCAAAATGGAAAACAAGATGGGAGATATAGGATCACCTTGTCTTAGACCCCTAGAGGGTTGGAAAAAATTTGAGGATCCGCCATTTACAATAATAGAAGAGGAGACCATCGTGACCAGCTACATGATAAGTTTGATGACCCCTTTGCCAAAACCAAAAGCAACAAGAATTTTTTCCAGAAAGAGCCAATCCACTCTATCATAGCCTTTTGAGAAGTCAAGCTTCACTAGAAATTCTTGTTTCTTAGCAACTTCCAAAGAATGAATATTTCGTGAACAACAATAATGGAATCCAATATTTGCCTCCTCAGTAAAAATTCATTCTACTGGGGGGAAATAATCAAAGGGATGATAGACAAAATCCTTCAAGTGAGCACTTTAGAAATGATTTTGTAAAGAGAATTGCAAAGACTAATGGGTCTGAAAGCATCCACAGAATCAACTCCAGGCTTCTTAGGGATCAAAACTAGGAAAGTTGCATTGGTGTAGGGGAACCTCCCTACATCCTTCAATGTTAGATCTCCATCAAGAGCCAACATCATAGATTTAGCTAATAAGCCAATTGTAAGGCCTAGTCACCCTCGGTGTGGTTATAAACCATGGGTTTTTGACTCTGGTCCAAAGGCACTTTTAGGTGTCTAGATTTTCCTAGGTGTCTTTTAGGTTATTTTAATAATGTTTGGAATCCTTAGGATCCAAGGCTTAGGCCCTATAGGTCCGTTAGGAGCAAGAATGCAACATTTTGCAAAAAGTTGCAAAATGCAAGAAATGTTGCTCGACAACTTTTTCAAAAAGTTGCTACCGACTTGTAAAAAAAACTTCCCAACGGTCACAACCTTTGAAAAATGGTTGGATTTGTTGGGAAGGGTCTTCAAATAACCCTTTCAGGTGGGTGGAAGACAGACTGAGAAAATACTTATGTAATTTTGCATTCAATTAATAACAATCCCCTATTTTTCTCTACATTCTGGATTGTAACCAGTATGTGTACGGATAGGTACGGAAGTGCGAAGAAGAAGATTGATTAGTCTAGCTTCTGACATGAATTAGGACTCCAATGTATTTGGATTGAGTTATTTTGGAGATTGGAGTCGAGAGAATGAAGAATTTCTTTACCGGGTTTTCAAGAAACCCTCCCGAATCAAGGTTTTAACAAACAATGCCCTAACTTGTTTTTCCTTCATGGGATTCCCATGTGAAGTGGGGAAATGAAAGTAGGGTCAATGTATTTTAGATCTTCAAAGGTGCAGAATAAAGGGGATTGTTTTGAGAAGTCTTCTTGCAGGCTCTAGGCCAAAGATCTCTATGTGCTTCGTCTAGAATATGGAAGAGTGAAGTGGTAGTAGCACTTAGAGGGTGGATAAAAGAAATCTGATGATATATTGTTGTCTCATTGGGATTCCTAACATCAATCCAATTAGTGGTTTTCCTTGGACAATCAACTGGTGAACTTTTCCTTAAGTAATCGAGCCAATTAGCCCTATTAGGACTAGTGGATAAGGAATTGTTAGGTAATATCCATACTGGCTGGGATCTTGCGATCTGGAGGTTTGATATAACTCAGCAAAGGGTGTCCAAATGTACAATGTGTCTTGTAGGTTCTTTGTAAGAATATGGAACTAAGTCCCTAGAACCTCGCTTAGAAGGCTACAGGCCCAGAAGGCCTAAAACCCAACAATTGTTGTCCAAACAGAAAAGGTGTGGAAATCATCCCCATAAGAGACATACAGTGAGCATGAAACCTTTCCATCCCCCTTCACAATATAAAGGTTCTTACTACTAAGACAAAGACAGTAGGAGACGCTACACAGTAGAAATTACTGAGTGTCAGAAAACAACTTAGTGAATCAACCGAGCCCACTCGATTAACAAAGGCACCGAGTATCAATCGAGCTGACTCATTCAAAGAGTGAACCGAGTGTCAACCAAGCACGGGGGAGAAAAATCTAGTAAAAAACATAGAATCCTCCATTGAGGATAGTGGATTTGTGTTTGTTGTAGGATCTTCTAAAGGTGTAGAGCACTCTTCTAAAACCACTTTGGGTTCAGGAAGGCACTGGAGGTCTCACCACTTACCGGGTTGCCTAAATAGGGGAGAGGTTCACATCAAGTGGTATCAGAGCATCTAAGATCCTTAGGGTAAAGATATACAAAAACCATGGAAGGAGAAGATGAAGGAGGGTTGTCATCAAGGATGACCAATGCAGAGATAGTAAGATACCTGAGAGAGTAAAGGAAAAATCCTGATGAACAAAGAGACACTGAAATACAATAGATGAGGCAAGATATTGACAGGATTAGGGAAGAGATTCAAAAGAGAAGTAGTGGAAACTCTGATGATGTCGAAGAAGGGAGTGAAGAAGAACCCCTTGAGCAGGAAGAAGAGGAATGTCCTGTAGACCAGAGGCTACTTATGAAGACTCTAAAGTCTATGGAGAGGAGAACCATGGATGCCAAGCTTGAGTTTCCTACATACAATGGGAAGATGGACCCAAATGCTGCAATGGATTGGGTGGATGCCCTAAATAGTTTCTTTGATTTTGAAGACATCCCTGAGAATCAGAGGGTGAAGATTCCTAAGTCAAAGCTCAAAGGCTCTGCACTCACATGGTGGAACTTCACTCAAGATGACAGGGTGAAGAATGGAAAGAATCCAGTCACCACTTGGAAGAAGATGGTGGCCCTGCTTAGGGAAACTTATGTTCCTAAAGATTATGAAGTCCAACTTCATAAAAGAAGAATGAGTCTAAGTTAGAAGGAGATGGATATCTCTAGTTATACTAAAGAATTTCAGAGATTGGTAATGAAATCCAAGCTTGCTGAACCATAATGTGTGAAGCTTGCTTGGTATATGCAAGGCCTAAGGGTCTCAATTCAAGATGAACTTAGTTTGACAAGCCCTACCACAGTGAACCAATGTTATCAATTGGCATTGAAAGTTGAAGAAAATTTTAGGAGGAATAAATAGAGTGGTAGAGGAAAAGATAAGAATGAAAGAGGTAGAGGAAACTTTGGAGGAAGAGGAGAGAACAATAGACCACAAGGAGAATCCAATAAGGAGAACACCCAAGGAGAAATAAGTTCAAGAAGTGGATACAGAGAAAGAAGAGGAAATGGTAGAGGTAGAAATGGAGGAAGAAACAATGGGCAGATTAGGTTCTATAACTACAATCAGATAGGGTCACTACACCAATAGGTGTCCGAACAGAGACAAGAAGAATAACCAAGGTGAAAGAAGAGCCAATCTAGAGCAAGAAGATGATGCTGATAGTGTAAGAGACTGTACAAGAGAAGAAGGTGTTTCCATCATGATGAAGAGAACCTTAATCCAAGCACCCGTACCGGTAGAGCCTCCTCAAAGGAAGAATCTTTTCAAAACCAATTGCAAAAGCCATGGAAAGGTATGCAAGTTAGTAGTTGATTTTGGTTCTACTAAAAATATTGTATCTAGATAGATGGTAGATAAATTGAAATTGGAAAAGATACCCCACCCAAACCCATCCCAAGTATCTTGGTTGAAAAAAGGGCAACAAACCCTCATAAATGAACAGGCTTGGGTAGATTTCTCCATTAAAGACTATAATGATAGAGTCCTTTGTGATGTTGTAGATATAGATGTCTGTCACCTTTTGTTAGGGCATCCATGGTAGTATGATCTATAGGCCAAACATGATGGAATCACAAATGAATACCAAATCATTTAGAATGGTCACAAATACAACCTACTCCCTCTTCCTGATCCTCAACAAGAAAAACTGAAGGAACAACTAGTCATGCTTGGAGGAGAACAAGAGATGATCAACACTATTCAAGATTCAGAGGTAGGATATATCTTAGTCCTTAAACCAAAGGAGAAAACAATGCACAATGAAGTACTGAAGGAAGTAGATAATCTACTACAGAAGTACAAAGGAATAGTTGCAGGAGACACACTAGATGAACTCCCACCATTGAGGGACATCTATCACCAAATAGATTTCATTCCAGGTGCTTCTCCAACCAACAAGGCTACTTATAAACTCACTCTTGATCAGAATGCATAAGTCACTAGATAAATCAATGAATTGTTGACAAAAGGACTCGTACAAAAGAGTCTCAGCCCTTGTGCAGTCTCGAGTTTTTTGGCCCCTAAAAAGGATGGAAAATGGAGACTATGCACTAACTCTAGGACACTAAACACAATAACAATCAGATATAGATTCCCTATACCCAGAATAAAGGATATATTAGACCAACTTGGAGGAGCATGTTATTTCTCTAAAATTAACCTTAAATCTGGTTACCATCAGATAAGAATAAGGTCAAGAGATGAGTGGAAGATTGCATTTAAAACCGCTGAGGGATTATATGAGTGACTTGTGATGCCATTTGGCCTTAGCAATGCTCCTAGCACCTTCATGAGATTAATGAATGAAGTGCTTCATGATTTTATTGGCAAGTTTGTGGTGGTATATTTAGATGACATCCTAATCTTTAGTGGGACTATAGAAGAGCACATGAGACATTTGGAACAAGTTCTCCAAAGGTTAAATGAGAACAAACTATCCATAAATTTGGAAAAGTGTACCTTCATACAACAAGAACTGATATTTCTTGGTTTTTTCATCTCAAAGGGCACTTTAAAAATAGATCCTGAAAAGGTAGAGGCTGTCATTAATTGGCCCATACCAAAGACTCCAGGAGAATTTAGGATCTTTCATGGATTGGCTACCTTTTATAGGAAGTTTATTAAAAATTTCAGTCACATTTGTGCACCTTTACTTGATACCATCTAGGGTGATAGAAAAAAAAATTCTAGTTGACAACACAAGCATATGAAGCTTTTGAGTATTTGAAGGAGAGAGTAGCACAATACCCCATTTTTGTATTACCAACCTTCAACAAGTTGTTTACAGTAGAGATGGATTCTAGTAACCTAGCCATAGGTGCAGTCCTTAGTTAGGATGGAAGGCCAGTGGCTTTCTTCTCAGAGAAATTGAATGAAGTGAAGAAGAAATATAGTACATATGACTTGGAACTTTATGCTATGGTTCAAGCCCTCAAGAAATGGAGGCACTACTTGCTTCATAAGGAATTTATTGTCTTTACAAATAATCATGCGTTAAGTTTTCTGAACAATCGAGATAAGTGAAGCTGCAGGCACATGAAATGGGTTGAACAACTCCAAGCATTTACCTTTTCTATAAAGCATAAGAAAGGAACCTCAAAAAAAGTTGTAGATGCTCTCAGTAGAAGCATAATTTTGGTTGAAGAAGTGCAAGTCCAAAGCATGGGAATTGATTCCCTCAAGCACCTATACAAGGATGTTTTAGACTTTGGTGATATCTACAAGGTTTTCTCTACTCACTCAAATGCATATAACTCCACTTATTCAGAATATTTATTGCAGAATGGTCTTTTGTCACTACTACATTTGGGGCCAAATTTTGATAGACACTTTCGACAGGTAAATTTTTTTTAATGAATTTATTATTTTTAAAAAAAATAGGCCCCGATGATGTTGGTATTCCATTGGGTTTTAAATTGACCATTGAAATTCCAACAGTTTCGGGTATACATAAAAAAAAAAAGTGAAGCACCAAATCATTTTTATTTCGATTGGCATAGAAAAGGAGTGGGAGAAAATGAGTTGGGCGCGAGAGAAGGTATGTGATTTCTTCATCTTTCGAGCCTCTGGCATCATATTCGACCGCAAATTTCATATGCATTGCATTTTAATTGATCATGAATGCTCTCTAAAATGACCGCATTCTACTGGTGTCGTGCCCTAGCCAATGCTTTATCTCTATTATTTGATGTTACTGGTGTCATGCCCTAGCCCATGCTTTGACTCTATTATTTGATGTTATTGGTGCTTGTGCTCAAGGATATCCATTTTTTTGAAATGTTGACTGTGGTTATCAAATGGACAACCCGTGAGCTTCTAGCTAGGTGCCATTTGTATTGATAGCTTAGGGTATCAAATGTATTGTATCATTGATAGTTGAGACTTTTTTAAAAGGAGATAGGACAAAGAAAATTTTTGATTTAGTGCTTTAACTCCATTATTTGATGTTATTGGTGCTTGTGCTCAAGGATATCCATTTTTTTGAAATGTTGACTATGGTTATCAAATGGACAACCTACGAGCTTCTAGCTAGGCACCATTTGTATTGATAGCTTAGGGAATCAAATGTATTTTTATATCATTGATAGTTGAGACTTTGTTAAAAGGAAATAGGACAAAGAATGATTTTGATTTAGTTTCTCTATTTTGATCCCTAAGTGGCTTACAACCCTAGAGAAGTATATGCAGATTTACGGATGTAGTTGCAAGATACATAACAGCCGATAATTCACAAGAAATCTCTGCATCCAATTTGAAGAGAAATTAATACAAAGAAATAGGGTCCTCGAATGGCCCAGTTATCTGGACCTTGACTGTCCCCTCAATCAGTGACCCTTCAAAACTGGGTTATCATGCAATCAGTGAGTGATCCTTCATTCTCTTGGTCTGCCCTACATCCAAACATATTGGAGATACACAATACAATGATAAAAAGCCTTTCAAAATCCCCCTTCCCTCAAGGAACACTATCAACATCCAAACCTTGACTGTCCCCTCAACCAGTGACCCTTCAAAATTGGGTTATCATGCAATCAGTGAGTGATCCTTCATTCTCTTGGTCTGCCCTGCATCCAAACATATTGGACATACACAATACAATGATAACAAGTCTTTCACAATCCCCCTTCCCTCAAGGAACACTATCAACATCTGGACCTTGACTGTCCCCTCAACCAGCGACCCTTCAAAATTTGGTTATCATGCAATCAGTGAGTGATCCTTCATTCTCCTGGTCTGCCCTGCATCCAAACATATTGGAAATACACAATACAATGATAACAAGTATTTCACAATCCCCCTTCCCTCAAGGAACACTATCAACATCCGGACCTTGACTGTCCCCTCAACCAGTGACCCTTCAAAACTGGGTTATCATGCAATCAGTGAGTGATCCTTCATTCTCCTGTTCTGCCCTGCATCCAAACATATTGGAAATACACAATACAATGATAACAAGTCATTTACAATCCCCATTCCATTAATGAACACTATCAACATCCGGACCTTGATTGCCCCTCAACCAGTGACCCTTCAAAACTGGGTTATCATGCAATCTGTGAGTGATCCTTCATTCCCCTAGTCCACCCTGCATCCAAACATATTGGAAATAGACAATACAATGATAAAAAGTCTTTTACAATCCCCCTTCCCTCAAGGAACACTATCAACATCCGAACCTTGACTGTCCCCTCAACTAGTGACCCTTCAAAATTGGGTTATCATGCAATCAATGAGTGATCCTTCATTCTCTTGGTCTGTCTTGCATTCAAACATATTGGAAATACACAATAAAATGATAACAAGTCTTTCACAATCCCCCTTCCCTCAAGGAACACTATCAACATCCGGACCTTGACTGTCCCCTCAACTAGCGACCCTTCAAAATCGGGTTATCATGCAATCAGTGAGTGATCCTTCTTTCTCAGTTTTTCCCTACATCCAAACATATTGGAAATACACAGTACAATGATAAAAAGTCTTTCACAATCCCCCTTCCCTCAAGGAACACTATCAACATCCAGACTTTGACTGTCCCCTCAACCAGTGACCCTTCAAAACTGGGTTATCATGCAATCAGTGGGTGATCCTTCATTCTCTTGGTCTACCTTGCATCTAAACATATTGGAAATACACAATAAAATGATACCAAGTCTTTCACAATCCCCCTTCCCTCAAGGAACACTATCAACATCCGGACCTTGACTGTCCCCTCAACTAGTGACCCTTCAAAACTGGGTTATCAAGTAATCAGTGAGTGATCCTTAATTCTCCTGTTCTGCCCTACATCCAAACATATTGGAAATACACAATACAATGATAACAATTCTTTTACAATCCCCCTTCCCTTAACGAACACTATCAATATTCAGACCTTGACTGTCCCCTCAACTAGTGACCCTTCAAAACCGGGTTATCATGCAATTAGTGAGTGATCCTTCATTCTCCTAGTCTTCCCTGCATCCAAACATATTGGAAATACACAATATAATGATAACACATGGAAATCCTTCAATGAATCTCAGTCATTGGATGCATGGACAGTCAAACTAGTAGTCTCCAAAGCATTCAATAAGTAAATATGAATGTTTAAAAACTTTCCTCTCAACTTCCCCAACCACTCCTAATCGGTTAGAGGGATATTTTTAGAATCTCCACTATTCCTATCCTTACCAACAATTCTTAAACATACCTTATTTGATATGATAATAATATGCTAAACTGAACCAATGACATGTTCTTTGTGTGGTACAAGGAAGATTTGGCTATCAAATCTTCCTTCGTGCAAGCTGAGCGCGAGAGAAGGTATGTGATTTCTTCATCTTTGATTGGTATCTTTGACGGGCAATGTCTTTTGAGCCTCTAGCATCATATTCAACCACAAATTTCAAATGCATTGCATTTTATTTGATCATGAATGATCACTGAAATGACCACATTCTACTGGTGTCATGCACTATGCCATGCTTTCTCTCCATTATTTGATGTTAAAGGTGCTTGTGCTCAAGGATATCGATTCACTGTTTTGAAATGTTTGGATTCACGTTTGTTGATATTACAATTCATCATATCAAATAAAGTATGTTTAAGAAGTTTTAGTGTCTAAACACTCATCTAATCCCTCTAACAGATTAGGAGTGGTTGGGGAAGTTGAGAGGAAAGTTTTCAAACATTCATATTCACTTATTGAATGCTTTGGAGACTACTGGTTTGACTGTCCATGCGTTAATGTTTAGAAGAGATCAATAAAGTATTTAAAGACATTCTTACATGTTTGGAGAGGTTTGAGAGGCACTTATCATGACTGTACCCTCACAAACAACGGCATAGATTGGTTTTACTAAGTTTCCTTTCTCTATTTTGAGGTTTCCTTTCTTTGCCATAGGGGTACAGGCAGAGGGTTCATTGACAAAATGATCCTTTGAATGGTTACTATAAATATGAATGATTTGATATAGCATATTTCTCATTTTACTTGAAGTTTGGAATACCTTGTGCAAGGGTGAAAGTACTTTTGATTGTTTTGGTCGTGATTGTTCCTCTACACAGTCAGGACATGTAACTGTCTAATGATTATATGTAATGTTGAATGGATTAAATGCTTTATTCTTGGTAGAAGTGAATGGAAGGAATAGTGTTGATGTTAGGTTTTATTTATTATTGAATTCAATGGTTTCCAAGATATGTTGAGGAGTTTTCTCCTTGTTTAATGTTAACTGTTCCTCCATAATCCACTCATAAAACAGTGAAATGCTATGTGAATGACAATTTCATACAACTAGTCCTTTGGAGTGTATTAAACAGAATATAATTTTCAACATATTATTATAATTCTATTTCTTTGTTGTAAACATGCCATTGGTTCAATTTTGTAAAAAAAATTTGTGTTAATTTTTTTTTTTTTCTATTTTTTCCATTTGATAACCACAGTCAACATTTCAAAACATTGAATAACATCAAATGATGGAGATAAAGCATGGGCTAGGGCATGACACTAGTAGATTAAAAGAAATAGAACGATAATAATATGTTGAAAATTCTATTCTGTTTAATACACGCCAAAGGACCAGTCCCAACAATTCTTAAACATACTTTATTTTGTTTAAGAATTGTTGGGAGTAGTTTTCAAACATTCATATTCACTTATTGAATTCTTTGGGGACTAGAGGTTTGACTTATTCACTTATTCACTTATTAAAATGTGGTTTTGATTTGGTTAATGTTTAGAAGATATCAATAAAGTATTTAAAGACAATCTTCCATGTTTGGAGAGGTTTGAGAGGCACTTCTCATGACTGTTTAGACCATTAGTATACCAATATATTACTATCCAAATCATAAAAATGCCTCGCCCTTAGGGCCAAACTCTCATTGTTGCTCCCTAGCTATCAATTCCCTTAAGGAACACACTGTTCCAGCCAGTGTTCTCTTTAGTTTCTCAAATCTTTGCAAGTCAAGAACATTAGAGTTGTATAATAAATTGTTAGTATCCTCTTTCCATGGGTCCTAGGCCTTTGGGTCCATGGAAAGGAAATAGATTACAAAATACTCTTCAAAACAAAGGAAAAACTTAGCAAATTTAGTCTAACTCGTTGTAGATGAAGGAATAGTCATGCTAATAGTTCCTCTAAGTCTTCCAAAAAATTTATTGAACTCCCCTAAAGTCCTATTGGATCCCCAAATTTCTTAATCCAATCAACTTACATCAGGATCATGAGAAATTTCAAAGGATTACAAATATTACTTGGAACAGTCACTGGTTTTACCAGTCAAAATGTAAGGAACATAATTTTAAAGTGCTTACAATACATTCAACGATGAAATGAATGCTTGGAGATTTCTTACTATTCCATCTTTGAATTTAGAAACCAAAATAATAAGTAAAGAAGCCTTTCAACAATGCATAACACAATGGACTTGCAGATTTAAACTTCTATTTTTATTGAATCTCTGTTCTTGCCGTACACTCCAGGCTTAAGTCTGTCATACAATGACTTCCAAAGGTTACATATAACTCCATCACAACTTCCCCAACCATGAAGAACATAGGTGAAGAACTTGATGGTTTCATGTTTTAATCTTTAATAACTTGATCAAGAACATAGGTTTTAATGAAATATCAATTTGATTTGCAAAGTTTGTGTTCTTTACAAATTTGAAAGGCTCTAATACTTACTAGGGCATATGTGGATGTGCAACCTTATGCTTTTACTACAATGTCTTTGTTTGTTGGGAATATTGATTATAAGTACTTGAAATATATCACAAATGTTGCTAATTAAGGTTGGTGGGATGATTATGCCTATCTTGAAAAAAGACTGTCAAATCATTATGCTTTCAAATCAATTACCTATCGACATATCCCTTGCGAGGGAGAGAAACCAAACACATAAAGAAACATGCACATAAACATGACAGCTGAAAAAATTAAATGGAATACACCAAGAAGTACCAAATGATGAATGCTCAATTGTTGTAATGGCAAAGCATTAGAACCATCCATTTCTAGAACTTGATTTTCTAGTCTAAATGATTTTTCTATAGTCGTAATGATTTTTCTAGAACTTGATTTTCTAGAATTAATGATTTTTCTATAGTCCTAATGATTTTTCTATAGTCTTAATGATTTTTCTTTCATCCTAATGTTTGTTGCTCTTGATAAATTAGGCCTTGAATTTGAATTTTTGTTCACTATTTTATTTCAGCTTGATATTTCATTCATTTTTCATATACACAGAGACTACACATGCTGATAAAAAAATGAGCTATTTGATTAAGGTTAACTATTCATGATTCTAAATAGTCAATATTTCTGATGGTACTCCTTGGTGTATTCCATTTTAAAATAATCATGTTTCTATGGCTATGATAAATGTCCCTTTGTATTGAGAAAATTAGAGTTGAAAAAATGGTTGCAAACAAATCATCCTCCTTCCACCAACATTCTAGTCAATGTACAAGTAATGAGTCATTCCATTCAAGAAAGACCATCTCTGACAATATCAAACCAGAACAAAATAAGGAGTATGCAGAATTTAGTGATTGTATCTTCCATTAGAGCCACTTCATATGCACAGGTGATGAACATGCATATTTGCCTGAGTGCTATTGGGAGCTTACCCATCAACACATGTACTATTGTGAAAATCACCACAAATTTATTTGCTGCTAGGTCTAGCTCCTAGTATTGCTTGGTCAAATATGCATGTTTTTCACCTATGCATATACTTTCTATGATCAACTCTTATATGCATAGGTGATGATCATTTAGATTTGCCTAAGCAGTACTTTGAGTAGTCCTCCAACACATGTACTATTGTGAAAATCATCACAAGTCCATTTGTTGGAGGAAATCTCATAGTACACATGTTTGGAGGTCTGAAGAAAATGAGAGAATTTGAAGAGTAACGAGTCTTAAGATTGTACTTAATATAGCCAAGTTTCATTCAATGGTACATTAAAACATGAAAAAAACCATTCTTAAACCAGATTAAACTAGTAAACCAAAGGACATACTGATTATAACTAAACTAGTAAACCAAAGGACATGCTTTTACTACTGTGTGCTATAATGTGTCACACTTCTATGGATCATTACATGCAAGGAAAATCAAGAATGAGCCCTCACAAATCGATCCATAGCTCCCTAGGCATGGAGTGCAAGGGTTTTTAAGAATGCTCTCAGCTAGAGCTATTTAGCCTATAACCTTGCTAGTAAACCATGCAATGGGAGATTCAATGAAGACAAGGGCAAGAATGCCAATATCCTCAAGAATCAAGAATGAAAATGCAATGCAATGCTATGCTAGAAATGGAAATGCAAGCTAAGCTATGAAAGGAAATATGCAAGTGTTACAACCCAAGCTAATTAATCTATGTGAGCTAATCTAGAGCATAGAAATGAAGCTAATCTAAGAAAGCATAAATATGAAGCTCAGCTAAGAATGCAAGAATGAGATGTAGAATGCAAGAATGAGATGTAGATGCTAAGAATGCTCCAAATCTTCAAAAGCTCCAAAGTGACCTAGAAATCCTGTAGCATAAAGTTAGCATAAAAAGTTGGGGATCTAGAATGAAGAAGAGAGCTCTCCTTTTATAGGAAATGAGGAGAAATGGACCATAGAGATTAAGAGGCAAAAGATTTAATCAACGGTGGAGCTTGAAGAGGGAGCAATCCATGTGCACAAATATCCTCCAATGAGAAAATAGGAGTTGACTTTTGTGTCCATATGAGACAAAAAAGTGCTTTTTCCCTTTTTATAAAATAAGAATAATGCTTTATTTGTGCAACTTAGGATAAGAGGAAAAGTGGGGGCTTTTTATTTATTAAAAAGGGAGGAAATATTCTTTTTAAATAAATAAAGACTTAGGATAAGATGGTTAGCCCATAGAAAATAATCGAATAAATGATAGAGCTAGGATTTGATCAAGAATAAGCAATTAGTGATTTAGCAAAAGGGGCTAATAGTCTAGATGACCATTTTTAGGTGTATACATTTGCCCCTCTTTGACTAATGTGTGATCGATCTAGGAACACATGCAGTCAAAGAATGAAGTTGAAATGTGAGATTGATTTGGGATCACAAAGCAACTCAGATCAACCAAGAAAGAAAGAGATAGCCAAGAAGGCAAGCAAATAGCGATCTGACTCCAAAGAATGAAGTGTAGAGAGATAGAAAATCCTGCATGATCAGCCTGGTAGCGACAGTACTGAACACTTAGAAAAGAGATAGCCAATAAGATATGATGTGTCTGACCCCTCGGGATTGAAAGTGAAATCAGGTAGAGGGAATGCGGAAGCAAGAGCAACATGATCAAATCACTAGAAATCATAATTGAAGAAAGAGAACAGAATAACCATCAAGCAATGAAGATATGCCCCACACATGGGACACGGGGCATGAACCTATCGGTCCCTCAACCCGTAAAAACTATGGAGAGAGGGGTTGAACTTGGGATGTGAAAGTGAATGAAAGACTAGAAGTTTGAAAGAGATGGAGATGAAGAGGTGAAGAATGCCCCAATGAAGATCGAAGGATCAGGCCTCAAAAGGTTAACCAACTACACAGAAGAAGGAAAAAGATGATTTGGATGATCAAGGTGAACTCGGATTTTGGTTTCGATCCCGAAATGATGTGATATGAAAGACAAGAAGTGAAAGACATGATCGGGAAGAAGCGAAAGGTGAGCGCAGTTGATTAACAAGTCCATGAAAGATAAAGGAGAGCTCTCTCCATATGCAAGATGCAAAACTAACTAACATGAACCTAACAATGTAAGCTACATGAAAAGTGGTTTACTTTCAAGGTTACAAAGCCAATAGACATCTAATTATCATCATCGAGCATTATTGGTAGTGTCACAAGATCATACAATACACACTAGCATAACTATGTGGATTTGAATATGATCTATATCAGATAGAAATGTGGAAATTCCACCTAGGCATCAAAGACATGTAGGTCAAGATGACTAGTGCAGTGAGATTACCTAAGTTTGATATAGCAAGATTATGCTTGCATCGAGACACAAGAAAGTCAAGATGACTATAAGCATGCACTTGCAAAACAATCAAGGATAATACCTTGTAGGTCCATAGTGTCAAGTAAGACCAGCATAAATGCTCATGATAGTTAGGACCAACAAAATATACCCACAAGTAGAAAAAGTAATAAAACATGTTCTCATTCCCTTAGTCTTCTAGCTATGCATCATCGAAAATGATCATAGGGGGAGGACACTCAGCAAAGAAAGCATCATGGACAGCACACAAAGAAATCAAGCCAAGAAAGTCTCAGTGAGTCAAATGTTTAAGTGCGTGTGTGTAGGTCATAGAGTCAAACTTTGAGTATCGCATCTACCGGTGAGAAATATTGCATCATCTAGACTGCGGGTAGGACATCTGATAAGTGTTAAGAAACACTCGACGCTAAGGTAGTGTTGAAAAACACAGTTGAGATGGTGTTGAAAAACACCATTTGCGAGGTGCCTAAGAAACCCAGACGCACAAAGAGACCCAAGATAAGCTCAAAACAACAGATGCCCCCTAGACTAAGACAAGAGTCAATTCCAAGCTAGGAGAGGCAAAGCGAGAAGTGAAGCGAATGAGCGCCACGCAAGACTGATAGACATAGGTGTAGAGGGTCTCAAGCAGTGCCTGTTTCTAGGTTTTCACCACTTGATAGATTTATTGCAATTTTTTCAAGACTTTTTATAATTTTTTTTTGTATTTTTGCTACCAAGGCACTTGTTTCCAGGTTTTCACCAAGGCACTTTTTCAAAAAAAAATTATTTTTTTGAATTTTTTTGAATTTTTTGGTGAGACATCAAAGTGCCTATTACTAGGTTTTCACTAGGATGTTCATTTTTTCAGTACTTTTTATGCTTTTAAAGATTTTTTCAGCATCATATATGAATTTTTTTGGAATTTTTTCAGGATCATAAAGTATGTACAAAGAATGCCCCCAGACAGAATGGGCATCAAGCTCCCAAGCAATATCACATCACGTAGTCCCAATATCTAGCAATGTGGAGGACAAGATGGATAAGCAAGCTGGTGGAAGAGATGGAAGAAAGGAGAATGAAGGCAAATGGAGGGAAGAAATCCTCAAGGTCAAACTCCTCAAGAGTACCCAAGCTAGGGAAAAATTATCGTGAAAAGCATATTTGGACAAGTAATGAAAGGACAACATAGGATAAGCCTCAAAAGCGTGGTATAAGAGTAGGAAAGGATGCATTCCAAAGGAGTAGACATGTCAAGAGGCTTCATATCATCATGTTTTACTTTTTTTCTTTCTTTTTTTTCAATTAGATCAAGACCAAAGGGGAAAATGATAGCGAAAGGCTAGAATGAATGGAGGAAAATGAATATGAAGGCTAAACATGAAAGGAATGAAAGCAAGATCATCTTAAGATAGCTCACAAGATAGCCAATTATTCGTGTATAGATCAACATTGTCAAGATCAAAGAGAGAAGACAGAATGAATGAAATATGTAGAAGAACTATGCATGATGCCTGATTGTCAGGTTTTCATCACGGTACTTATCCAAGGTGCCACAAGGGAGTGGTTTTCACCATAGGATAAATTTATTTCTCTTTACTTTTTCTACCAAGGCACCTGTTTCCAGGTTTTCACCAAGGTACATTTTTAATTTTTTTAATTTTTTCTTTCTTTTTGGAAGAAGGCAAGCTTTTCAGATAATGCTCCTTGAAAGGATAAACCATAATATGCCAAGGATTCAAAATGATATGCTCAAAGATGCTGATAAGGAAAGGAAGATGGAAGAGAAAAATGAAGGATAAGGTTTTATGTAAAGAGAGTGAGGTTGGAAGATATGAGGAATAGGCAAATGAGGAAAAAGGATAGAAGGTAGAAGGATAGTGAACGAAAGGATTGTGAAAGGGGAGATAGAAAGGGAGGCAAGATCAACATTGACACGCACCTTGAAGGGTGGTGAGAGGGTGAAGGAAATGTGAATGAAGAAATACGAGAAGGAATATGGTGAATGTTTAGCAGAGGTTGCGGTTTAGGCGCATGGAATTGAAGATCATTTTTGGAAGAAGATGAAGTGGAAGCCTTTGGAAGCTTGAATGTCAACTTCACTTGTTGTTCAATATTAGACTCCTTCAAGAGAGACTTTGGAATCCATATAGCCTTAGGCTTTTTATTTCCTTTAAATGATTTAGAGATAATATCTTCAATGATGGATTTTGGAACCCATACTTGTCTTGTAGTTTTCTTCTTAGATATCTCTTTTGACTTTATGCTTCCATGTCGATTAGAGGAGACATGGTGATCTTCTTTTTTTGATGGATTCTTGTATTGCTTCTTTTTCTTGTATTGAACATTCAAGTTACTTCCAAAAGACTTGGGATTTTTGGAAGGAGGAGGATATGACTGGTTTAGATGGGTGGATGGATGAAAAGGATTCAAGGGTATGCATCTATGTTGATCTTGAGGAAAGATAGGAGATGGAGGGACGTAAGGACCCAAAATGGATGATGAATTAGGAGAATTAGGAGGGGAAAGTGAAGGGACATAAGGACCCAAGATGGAGGGAAGACATGAATCCCTTAGCAGTGGTGGAGGAGGTCCAAGGATGGATGTGGAAGATGCAAAAGGATAATCAATAAGTTCATCAACATCTGTATGACAACCAAGGACATCAACATCTTTAAAGTGAGCATTAGCATTTGCAATAGGATCATGAACATCTTGAACATGAGCAACTTTTTTGATAGAATTGTTCAAAGCTTGCAAAGACTTAGGAAGAGTAGAAAGCGGAAGTGAACATGGAGTGGTAGAACAAGAAGATGGAAGACTTTGATCTTGACAAGGATCATTGGGTAGCATAAGCGTATCAACTTTCTTTTGATTTTCAATAGGCATTACATCAGAAGTAACAACACCATTTTTAATAACCTTAATGGAAACATCATCTTTGAAAAGCGCAAGTGTGGTAAGGTTATTTTGATTGTCAATAAGCTCAATGGTGCAAGTAGTAGCTTGATCTTGCTTAGGAGATGATGGAATGAATACAGAAGAGCATAGAGGATCAAAAGAACCATGAAACGGATCAGAGACATCATGAAAATAATTGGATGACATGGAGGGTTCTTGATCTTGATCTTTTTTTATTTTCTTTTCTTTATCATTTTTAAAGTCCTCTTGACATGGAGCCACTTCTAAGGACAAGGAAGCATGTTGGGATTGTATGGAAGACTTTAGAAGAGATGGTGAAGAATTAGCTGAAGTAGGCACTATGGTAGATGAAGGCTTAAGATCTTTCAGTTTAGCATCATTAGAAGTATTTGTAGCAAATTGAAGGTGAGCTTGAGTTTCTTTAACAGGTAGCCCTTGAGGATAACTATAGGGAACTACATGAAAAGTATTAAGATCTTTGTTGGATGAAGGATTTGCAAAAGATTTGGAAGACTCAAAAGTTTTAGGAGATGTATGAGTATTGCAAAAAGTAGGGGATGGAAGGGGACCATCACAAGACAAAGGTTCATCATTAACATGATCTTGCTCGGAAGTGCAATTTTGATTTTTAGCAGTGGATTTCTTAGAGGAAAGATTCTTGTAGTAGTAACATTTATAATCAGCGCGTTGCATTTCATAGTCCTCAACAGTAGTAGATGGATCATCATCAAGGTATTGTCTACAAATATAACCAAACTCTCTTTCAAAATCAGAATCATATGGATCACCATCACAATCTATCCAATGTGACGACCCATTTTTATTAAGCACAAGTCTGCGACTAGGAGGACTCTGAGGAATAGAGGTGTCATAAGTATCACTACATTGTCCATCATCATAGTCATCAAAGGTGTTACGAGGATTTTCACATTGGTCATGAAGAAAAGCAAGACTCTTGGGGGAAGTAGAGGAAGAACAAGATCGTGAAGAAGAGGAAGGTGAAGACCTAGTGAAAGAAGAAAAATTAGCTAAGGAAGAATTTGAATGATGTTGAGAAGAGTCATGATAAGATTTGGAAGTTGAAGAAGGAGAATAATGTCTGGAAAAGGTATGGTAAGATGTGGAAGATGAGGAATGATGAGAAGACCTAGAAGATAAAGAGTGATTGGAAGAAGGAGATTGTGAGAGAATCATGTCTATAATCCTAGCAAAGGCGTCAGACTCAAGCATCTTTTTGTTTACTCTTGCCTTAAGTTCATGACTTGCGGGATGGTTGGAAAAATAATATTGTTCGAATTGAGCAATGAGTTCGAGATCATCTCTTCTCAAGAGAGGTTCTATAGCAAGATAGTTGAAACTCATGATTCTAGAAGAGGAGGAATCAAGCATGAAAGAAATGAATAGAAGAGATGAAATAGAAGAAGGTAGACTAGATAATAAGAGGAAAAGAATCAAGAAGACATGAAAATTTTAGGAAGAAGAGAAAGAAGCATGAAGAAAGAAGAGAAAGGATGAAAATGGGAGACTAGGAAGACATGAGAGATGTGGAAGAAAGGTGACCAAGAGTCATTTTGAGCAAATTGATACCATTGAAATTAATTTGGATATTGAGTAACATGACATAGCACCTAAGGTTTGACCTAGATTGACCAAGGATGACTAGAAGTGACACAAATCAACTTTGGATTGCAAGCAGCAGTGAGATAGCAAAATAACTTTGTGCGATAGTTCCTAGGCAAACAATGCGACTCTTGACCAGTGAACGTGAAAAACTCAGTTTTGAAAGCAATTTGTTCAAAATCTCAATGTAAAGGTTGGTTTTTTCAATTTCAAGCACAGTGACAGCAGTAAATAGACAAGTTTGTAAACAGTAGGTGATCAAACATGTCATAAAACACTTGGAACAGGGGCAAAAGCAACCTTTCCAAGACAAACACTTGTGATATCAAAATAGAAAACCTTATGAATGCTACCGTTTGTTTGAATGTTGAGGACGTTTACACTGGTATAGCACAATTGAAGACAATTCAAGCAATTACTACCTAGAAGGAAAAGGCTCATTACTTAGCAACGTGGCCCACAACTTGATGCTCCCTTGCCTCACACCAAGTGGTTGCCCACAAGAGATATTGGCATTGTCATGGAAGTGTCAAAAACACAACCAAAGGAACACATATGGTGAGTATCTTGGGGTGATCCGGGTAAGTCCACTTGGATCAATCCTTGCACCAAGAAGCTAAGTGGCTAAAATAAGGTGGCCTCTAACTAATGGTTCATAGTAAGGGTTTTCATTCATAACACCCCTCTTGCTCCTCATAAAGGACTAGGACCTCGCAGCCTCAAGAGTACCTTAAGCATTCTTGCTCAATGCTTTCCCCATGGTCACAATCCCATGAGTTACTAACATCAAGTGAAGATAAGTGTTATGTCTACCAAGGTTTTGTGTCCTTGATAGCCTTGAGATTATAGTGAGTTGGAATCACTCGCCACCAAGGAAAATGATGACAAGGTTGTCCCCACTTGGGTCGTTCCTCTTGATTGCTCAAGAGCAGGCCCGCTAAAGGATCCTATACTCAACAAAGAATGGATGATTTTTGAGGTTCAAGGTTTTTGGTTCACCACAAGGGTGAAGAGCATACTCCCCTATCCCAAAAATCTCTCCCAAACACACCAAGAAAAGATTCAATTACCCCCTTGCTTTCAAAATCTCAAGATGGGTCAAGATTTCTATTTCACCACAAGGGTGAAGAGCATACTCTCCTACCACCTCAAAATTTCTACAACAAGGTATTAAGTGCCTATGAAAGGAAACAACTAGTATATGCCGCACTTAATAAAGAAAGCAATTAAACAAGCACTTGATTTGGTTTTTATGCTTAGGGAAGCCCTGCAAAAACCATTAGTAGCCCTCTTTGACATGCAATTTTAGCAAATTTCAAGCAAGAAGCACCTACAACCACAACTTGTTAGACCAACAAGAGTTAGGAGAATCAAAATCCAAAATCTAACAATGATTAGTACATGAAAAATTAGATAATCTACAAAAATAACTGATCAAATGATAAAAATCTGAAAATGAAACCATCATGGTTGGATTAGGCTCAGAAAGACCTTTCCAATGATATATCACACTTAAATGCTAGAAATTTCAAAAAATTTCAAAAAAGATAGCAGAGAACCTAAAACTTGCAAGATAGATAAAATAGCCCAAAAATAGCTCTCTGTCAGGTTCAGGCGATATACCTCAGACTTCACCAGTATCGCGTGACATAGTTTCCTATAGCCGAGCGATATACCTCAGTCCGGGTGATATACTGCACAATATGCAGGCGATACTTCGGACGACACCAAGCGATATACCTCAATACTGCCATGCGATTCTTCTCTAGCGCAAAGTGTCGCACACGTATAGTAAGGTATATCGCGTGATATACCTGAGAAGTATCATGCGATATACCTTAGAAGTATCGCGTGATACTCTGAGACAGAGAACCAGAACCTACAAAATTTCCAAAAAATAATCCAAAAAATGATGAAAATGCAAGAAACTAAAGGGCAAAGCCTATCTACTCTGCCCCACGGTGGGCGCCAAAAATGTGTGCTATAATGTCTCACACTTCTATGGATCATTACATGCAAGGAAACTCAAGAATGAGCCCTCACAAATCGATCCATAGCTCCCTAGGCATGAAGTACAAGGGTTTTTAAGAATGCTCTCAGCTAGAGCTATTTAGCCTATAACCTTGCTAGTAAACCATGCAATGGGAGATTCAATGAAGACAAGGGAAAGAATGCCAATATCCTCAAGAATCAAGAATGAAAATGCAATGCAATGCTATGCTAGAAATGGAAATGCAAGCTAAGCTATGAAAGGAAATATGCAAGTGTTACAACCCAAGCTAATTAATCTATGTGAGCTAATCTAGAGCATAGAAATGAAGCTAATCTAAGAAAGCATAAATATGAAGCTCAGCTAAGAATGCAAGAATGAGATGTAGAATGCAAGAATGAGATGTAGATGCTAAGAATGCTCCAAATCTTCAAAAGCTCCAAAGTGACCTAGAAATCTTGCAGCATAAAGTTAGCATAAAAAGTTGGGGATCTAGAATGAAGAAGAGAGCTCTCCTTTTATAGGAAATGAGGAGAAATGGACCATAGAGATTAAGAGGCAAAAGATTTAATCAATGGTGGAGCTTGAAGAGGGAGCAATCCATGTGCACAAGTATCCTCCAATGAGAAAATAGGAGTTGACTTTTATGTCCATATGAGACAAAAAGTGCTTTTTCCCTTTTTATAAAATAAGAATAATGCTTTATTTGTGCAACTTAGGATAAGAGGAAAAGTGGGGGCTTTTTATTTATTAAAAAGAGAGGAAATATTCTTTTTAAATAAATAAAGACTTAGGATAAGATGGTTAGCCCATAGAAAATAATCGAATAAATGATAGAGCTAGGATTTGATCAAGAATAAGCAATTAGTGATTTAGCAAAAGGGGCTAATAGTCTAGATGACCATTTTTAGGTGTATACAACTACTAAGTATTTGTTTGTTGTGCATACTGATTATAAGTACTTGACATATATCACAAATGTTGCTAATTAAGGTTGGCGGGATGATTACGCCTATTCTAAAAAAATACTGTCAAATCATTATCCTTTGAATGGTTACTATGAATATGAATGATTTGATATAACATATTTCTCATTTTACTTGAAGTTTGGAACAACTTGTGCAAGGGTGAAAGTACTTTTGATCATTTTGGTCGTGACTGTTCCTCTACACAGTCAGCAAATGTAACTGTCCAATGGCATGTTTACAACAAAGAAATAGAATGATAATAATATGCTAAAA
The DNA here is from genome assembly GCA_027943335.1 of Chamaecyparis obtusa. NCBI lineage: Eukaryota > Viridiplantae > Streptophyta > Pinopsida > Cupressales > Cupressaceae > Chamaecyparis > Chamaecyparis obtusa. The sequence continues at coordinate 830,754 of BSBK01002847.1, forward strand.
ATTCTATTCTATTTAATACATGCCAAAGGACCAATCCCAACAATTCTTAAACAATAAAGTATGTTTAAGAATTGTTGGGAGTAGTTTTCAAACATTCATATTCACTTATTGAATGCTTTGGAGACTAGTGGTTTGACTGTCCATGTGTTACCAGTGACTGAGATTCATTAAAGGATACAAAACCCTTCATTTTAGGTTATCGTATGTGGATTCAAATGTAGGTTTGATTTGGTTAATGTTTAGAAGAGATCAATAAAGTATTTAAAGACAATTTTACATGTTTGGAGAGGTTTGAGAGGCACTTATCATGACTGTACCATCACAAACAATGACATAGACTGGTTTTACTAAGTTTCTTTTCTCTATTTTGAGGTTCTCATTGCCAAAGTGGCCAAAGACTATGGTGGGCTGATAAAATATGGGGATTCTCTTTACCGTTGCAAATATTTGAAGGTTGTTGCACTTGGACGGATGCAGATGTGCAACCTTATTCTTTTACTACTAAGTCTTTGTTTGTTGGGCATACTGATTATAAGTACTTGACATATATCACAAATGTTGCTAATTAAGGTTGGTAGGATGATTACGCCTATCCTGAAAAAAGACTATCAAATCATTATGCTTTCAAATCAATTACCTATCGGCGTATCCCTTGTGAGGGAGAGAAGCCAAATACATAAAGAACATGCACATAAACACGACAGCTGAAAAACTTAAATGGAATATGCCAAGAAGTACCAAATGATGAATGCTCGATTGTGTAATGGCAAAGCACTAGAACTGTCCATTTCTAGAACTTGATTTTCTAGTCTAAATAATTTTTCTATAGTCGTAATGATTTTTCTAGAACTTGATTTTCTAGTCTTAATGATTTTTCTATAGTCTTAATGATTTTTCTTTCATCCTAATGTTTGTTGCTCTTGATAAATTAGGCCTTGAATTTGAATTTTTGTTCACTATTTTATTTTAGCTTGATATATATTTCATTCATTTTTCATATACACAGAGACTACACATGCTAATAAAAAAATGAGCTATTTGATTTAGGTTAACTATTCATGATTGTAAATGGTCAATATTTCTGATGGTACTCGTTGGTGTATTCCATTTTAAAACAATCATATTTTTATGGCTATGATAAATGTCCCTTTGTGTTGAGAAAATTAGAGTTGAAAAAATGGTTGTTTAGTGTCTGTGTATCTACAGGTTGCAAAAAAATCATCCTTCTTCCACCAACATTCTAGTCAATGTACAAGTAACGAGTCATTCCATTAAAAAAAGACCATGTCTAACAATATCAACCCAAAACAAAATAAGGAGTATGCAAAATTTTGTGATTGTATCTGCCATTAGAGCCACTTCATATGCACAGGTGATGAACATGCATATTTGCCTAAGCGCTACTGGGAGCTTACCCGGAAACACATGTACTATTGTGAAAATCACCACAAATCTATTTGTTGTTGGGTCTAGCTCCCAGTATTGCTTGGTCAAATATGCATGTTTTTCACCTATGCATATACCTTCTATGATCAACTCTTATATGCACAGGTGATGAACATTCAAATTGGCCTAAGCAGTACTATGAGCTTTCCTTCCAACACATGTACTATTGTGAAAATCATCACAAGTCCATTTGTTGGAGGAAATCTCACAGTACAAATGTTTGGAGGTCTAAAGGAAACAAGAGAATTCAAAGAGTTACGAGTCTTAAGATTGTGGTATATTTTGGAAAATGAAGAGTGGAAAGAAGATGATATTCCTAAGATCATGGATGGACACAATGTTGCAGACTTTATTGATCCAGATATGTTGTAGAGGCTTGAAGAACTGGAGAGGGAAGAAGGGCTTAGGATGGTAGCTGAGGGTGATGAGGATGATGATATGGGGGAAGTGGAATTGAATCTTGATGAAAAGGAAGCTCTGGCTGAAATTAGGAAGAAGAAGAAGATGCTTATTGTCGAACACAAATTGAAGAAGAGTACTACAAAGAGCATGCCTACCGTACCAAGGAAGTTTGACAAGAACAACGAATATGGCTTAAATAGAATGGGAAGACATCTTTCTAGCCTGGGCTTGGATCCTTTGAAGTTTGGTCATTGTGGATAAAATATACAAATCTGTCTAGTGATGCAAAATTAACTTCTTTAAGCCTTACCCTTGTTGTTTCAAATATATCATTTGGGTACGCATAGAGGGCACAAGAATTGGGGTACGCATAGTTCATTTATGGGATTTTCCTTGGGAAGCTAATTGCTCATATGTCATCTACATTATTATGAAGCTAATTGCCAAAAGATCCAGGCCCATGCTAGAAAGATGTCTTCCCAAACACATAAAAACATGCACATAAACACGACAACTGAGAAACATAAATGTAGATTTCACAATAGTTGAGAAACATAATTGTAGGCTTCATGGTCACAATTTTTTGGAGACAACGTAATTGAGTTATATACCCAAGCGATGGAGAGCAACTTCTGCACCTCCAATTCAAAATTGAATACATTTTTTGGAGGACCTTGTATTCATGAGCAATAGATGTAGTCAACTTGGAATTAGAGGTGTAGGAGTTGCTCTGCATCGTCTGGGTATACAACATAATTGAGTTGTATACCCAAACGATTCAAAGCAACTACTACTCCTTCGGTTCTACACCTCCAATTCCAAATTGAAAACATTTGTTGGAGGACCTTGTATTCATGAGCAAAAGATGTAGTCAACTTGGAATTGGAGGTGCAAGAGTTTCTCTCCATCGTCTGGATATACAAAATAATTGAGTTGTATACCCAGATGATGCAAAGAAACTACTACTCCTCTGGTTCCAGAGGAGTAGTGGTTTCTTTTCCGTCTGGGTATACCACTCAATTATGTTGTCTCCAAAAACTTGTGACCATGATGCCTACATTTATGTTTCTCAGCTGTTGTGTCCCAAGACCCATTATGACCCTTTCCGACCCCTAAGAATACACATCTTAGAGGTATTAAAATGTCATAAAGGGTCATAAGAGGCTCCAAGGAGGGGCTAGATGAGCTTCCACCTTCACGTGGTTGGCCCTATTAAGTAGAGGATGTTAAACTATTATCAAAACAAAGAGAAGCTCAATAATTTAAGGTCTCAGTCCACGGAGATGGTGAAAAATGACGGGAATCAATGATGGAGAATTTTTAGATATTGAGAAGACGTATATGCAGTGGAGGCCAGAAGGGATTTTTGTGGAGATTTGCTAGATGTGGAGATTTTCTAGAGAGGGTTTCCAAATTGAGTACCAGTGCAAAGATGATGATTTAGTATTACGTCTATAAAACCTTCACAAATATCCCTTTTTTGGCCTCCACTCATACCTCTTCTCAGAATCTAGAAACTTTGGATATTGTTTCTCATCCATGCACAAAATGTGCTAGTGATCGTATAAAATTACTTTTGTGAGACTGGGATCAATTATAAGAAGGTAAACAAAAAGATAATTTTATTGTATCTTTCATTTCTTTTATCCATTCATATTTTTTGCCTCCTCTTATATTGGATACTGTGTAGTGTACATAAAGGCAAGGCGATGATTATTCTCAACGATCGGCAGGTATAAGTCTTCCAGCCCTTACCCAGTGGCTAGGACTAAAGATAGCAGAGCTCAAGAGACCATCATAGTTGGTCTCTGTCATTGGTCCATATACTCACAAAACATTTTACATTTCGTTAGCTCATCAAATGTGGTGATTTGAAATAATTTAATGGATGATATTTTATGTATAACATACATTATTTTAGTTTGACGCTGAACAAATTTATCTACTTCACACACTTGTAGACGTTGAACACATCTAGAAAGAAGCATCCCCTCCCATGGCTTGAGTAATGTAGGCCATGGGAGGAGATGCTTCTTTATCATTGTATTTGATGTCTACAAATGCGTAGAGTCGATAAATTCATGCAATGTCAACTTAATAATATACATTATCATGAAAATATTCTATTAAATTCTTTCAAATCCCCTCATTTGATGAGCTAACGAAATGTAAAATGTTTTTCTGGTATATGGATCAAATACAAAGGCCAACTATGATGGTCTCTTGAGCTTTGTTATTTTTAATATGCTAATCCATCGCTTTTTCGATAATTAGTAAAGCATTTTCGACAGACACCCTATACATCCGACGGGTTGGTCCATCAATAGTATATTATAGACCGTTAGAACTCCGACCGGTCACTGTCGGATAGGACACCACTCTGAGAGATATGTGTGACATGACTGCTATACCTCCGACAGAATATCCTGTCGAAATATACTGCCAATCCGTCAGAACGCCGATTGAAAAACTGTCATAAAAATGATTTTTTGACAAATCAGTCACATAGTAAAATTGTTATTTATGTGCCCAATTATGACAAGTACTAATGTCGAAATACCGATGTTTGTCACTCTCATCGCCATTTCCAACACAAAAATGGCGACGAAGACATGTTTCAAAATACTAACAAATAGGCATTGGAAATCTGACAAATTGCCATCAGAATTTGGCCTCAAATGTACTAGTGTGTTCAAAGGGGGTCAACTCTATATTCCTAAATGCTCCATGAGAGAAAATCTGATAAGAAAGAAGCATTGTGGTAGATTAGGAGGTCATTTTGGCATTGATAAGACACTTGAACTTGTAAGGAGAAACTATCATTGGCCTCGGCTACCCACTGATGTCAGAAAATTTGTTGAGACATGCACTATTTGTCAAAATGATAAAGGAGTTAGGACCAATCAAGGTCTCTATCAACCACTCCCAATTCCAACAAAGCCATGGGACAGTGTGAGTATGGGTTTTGTCTTAGGACTTCTGAGAGCTAAACATGGATTTGATAGCATCTTTGTTATAGTTGATAGATTTAGCAAAATGGCACACTTTGTTCCTTGTAAAGTTTCAAATGATGCTTCACATATTGCTAAATTATTCTTTAAAGAAGTGGTTAGGATTCATGGATTGACAACATCCATTATCTCAGAAAGGGATGTGAAATTCCAAGGACATTTTGGAGAACCCTTTGGAAAAAGTTGGGGACAAACTTGTCATTCAGTTCTGCATACCATCCACAAACAGATGGGTAGACTGAAGTTGTAAACAGGTCATTAGGCAACCTTCTAAGGTGCCTAACAAAACAATATAGATAGACTTGGGATGCTATCCTTCCTCGAGAAGAATTTTCTTTCAATGATTCAGTAAATAGGTCAACAAGGAAAACACCATTCCAAGTGAACTATGGAATACATCCAAGAGGAGTCAAGAGAGTTACCGACTAACTTCAAGGTCAGTGCACATGGTGAAGATTTTTTTGCATGGATCAAACAAATTCATGATCAAGTCAGAGACACATTGAATCAAAATACTACAAAATATAAGGAACAAGCAGATAAAAATAAAAGGCATGTGACTTTCAAAGAAGGAGATCAAGTGTGGGCATATTTGAACAAGGCAAGGCTACCTAGGGGCCACACCAAACCGAAAATGAGAAAAATTAGTCCTTGTCAACTACTCTAGAAGTTTGGAGATAATAGTTATGAAATTTACTTACCTCCCACCATTGCTATTTCTCCCATTTTTAATGTTTGTGATCTGACCCCTTATAAAGGTGATGCAGGGTCTACTAATTCCTTGTAGGATGCTGAAGATACACAGGCAAAATGTATAAAGGACTTACCACCAAGCCAACCATTATAGTTGGAAAACATTCTTGACTCTAAAGTTGTCAAGAAAACTAGGAAGCAGACCTACAAAGACTACTTGGTTAAATGGAAGGGGTTACCTGACATTGATGCCACATGGATGAATGAAGAATGCATTAAGAAACACAGAACATCTCTTCAACAATTTATCTCAAGTGGAACTTGAGTTTTTTTAAAAAGGGAGTATGGTGTAGGGGCACCTCTCTACATCCTTTAATGTTAGATCTCCATCAGGAGCCAACATCATAGATATAGCTAATAAGCCAATTGTAAGGCCTAGTCACCCTCGGTGTGGTTATAAACTATGGGTTTGACTATGGTCCAAAGGCACTTTTAGGTGTCTAGATTTTCCTATGTGCCTTTTAGGTTATTTTAATATTGTTTGGAATCCTTAGGATCCAAGGCTTTAGGCCCTATAGGCTCGTTAGGAGAAAGAATGCTTGACATTTTGCAAAAAGTTGCAAAATGCAAGAAATGTTTCTCAACAACTTTTTCAAAAAGTTGCCACCGACTTGTAAAAAAAACTTCCCCAATGGTCAAAACCTTTAAAAAATGGTTGGATTCATTGGGAAAGGTCTTCAAATAGCCCTTTCAGGTGGGTGGAAGATAGACTAAGAAAAGACTTATGTAATTTTATATTCAAGCAATACAAATCCCTTATTTTTCTCTACATTCTGGACTATAACCAATACGTGTATGGATAGGTACAAAAGTGCAAAGAAGAAGATTGATCGGTCTAGCTTCTGACATGAATTAGGACTCCAATGCATTTGGATTGAGTTAGATTGGAGATCGGAGTCGAGAGATAGAAGAATTTCTTTACCGAGTTTTCAAGAAACCCTCCTGAATCAAGGTTTTAACAAACAATGCCCTAGCTTGTTTTTCTTTCATGGGATTCCCATGTGAAGTGGGGATATGCAAGTAGGGTCAATATATTCTAGATCCTCAAAGGTGCAGAATAAAGGGGATTGTTTTGAGAATTCTTCTTGTAGGCTCTAGGCCAAACATCTCTATGTGCTTGGTCCAGAATACGGAAGAGTGAAGTGGCAGTAGCACTTAGGGGCTGGACAAAAGAAATCTGATGATAGATTGTTGTCTCATTGGGATTCCTAACATCAGTCCAATTGGTGGTTTTCCTTGGACAATCGACTGGTGAAATTTTCCTTAAGTAACCGAGCCAATTAGCCCTATTAGGACTAGTGGATCAGGAATTGTTAGGTAATATCCATACAAGTTGGGATCTTGCAATCTGGAGGTTTGATATAACTTAGTAAAGGGCATCCAAATATACAATTTTTTTTGTAGGTTCTTTGTAAGAATTTGGAACAAAGTCCCTAGAACCTCACTCAGAAGGGTAAAAGCTTGGAAGGCCTAAAACCCATCAATTTTTGTCCAAACATAAAAGGTGTGGAAATCATCCCCATAAGAGACATATAGTGAGCAAGGAACCTTTCCATCCCCCTTCACAATGTAAAGGTTCTTACTACTAAGACAAAGACAGTAGGAGACACTACACAGTAGAAATTACCGAGTGTCAGAAAACAACTCAGTGAATCATCCAAGCCCACTTGGTTAACAAAGGCACCGAGTATCAACCAAGCTGACTTGGTCAAAGAGGGAACTGAGTGTCAGTCGAGTCTAGAGGAGAAAAAACTAGTAAAAGACATAGAATCCTTCAGTGACGATAGTGGATTTGTATTTGTTGTAGGATCTTCTAAAGGTGTAGATCACTCTTCTAAAACCACTTTGGGTTCAGGAAGGCACCGAAGGTCTCACCACTTACTGAGTTTCCTAAATAGGGGAGAGCTCTACGTCATGCATTAAGTTCCCTAAGAAGGTTTTTAGAGCCAAAAAACTCTTTAACAACAACAGTCACCTCTCTTCCAACAATATCCCAAAAATGCTGAAAGAAAAACATAGGGAAGCCGTCAGGGCTTGGAGATTTTTCACCTTCAAAAGAAAAAATAGCCATCCAAATTTCCTTTTCAGAGGGGATAGCTTGAAGCTGACCATTAGTTTCAGCATCAATGAATGAAGGGATAACTTCCTAATTTTTTTCCTGATCCAAAGGGGCCATCAAAGGGTCTTTAGAAAGGAGAGAAGCAAAGTAGATAAGCATTTCCTTTTTAATATCCTCCTCCTTTACCAACTTTATCCCATTAGAGGAGAGGATAGAGATTTTGTTCACTGCCTTATGTTTCATAGAGGTCATATGAAAAATTTGGTATCTCTGTCCCCCACCTTCACCCATAAAGACCTTGATCTTTGACCCTAGAAGGTTTCCTCCTTTGAGATAATGTTATGATAATTCACCAACAAAGAGTTTTTAGTATTCCTTAAATCCTCAATAAGTCCTTCCTCCTGGATTTGAGCTTGAACCTCTTTAATTTCAAGTTGCATATGGTTTGTAGACATGAAGATATCTCCAAAGACATCCTTGTTCCAAACTTTTATTTTAATTTTAATAGAATGTAGCTTCTTAGTAACTCTGTACATACTCCTCCTTCCAAAGTACAATTCCACCAGTCCTTAATGGTATCTTTTAGATTAGGGTGGGCAATCCACATTTTTTTGAACCTAAAAGGGGTATTACTTTTTCCACTCAAAGGATTAGTAGTAAAAGAAATAGGAAAATGATCAGACCCTATCCTTAGCATTGATGAAAGAGAAAAATAGTACCTCGCAATCCAGTCCAAAGAGATAAGAGAGATCATGTTAATAGTACGTTAATAACACATTAAAAATATGTAAATAACATAAAAAATAATTACAAATTTATATGCATATTGATATTGAGCATGGCATGAATAAAATAAAATAAAAAATTAAATTTACCTTCAACCATTCTAATATTGAGAAAGTTTTAAAAATTGCTTGTGACATATGGTGGTTCGTTACAACCATCTGGATCTCCTCACACTCTTGGTATATTTCTTTAATCCACTCTATTTGGGTGCCAATTTCTTGCATCACCAAGTTGAGGGAGATTACAGTGCATGGTGTCCAAAAATGTGCTCATAGCTTGCCTCAACTAAAGCACCTATAACTATACAATTTTTTGCATTGTCTGTAATTACTTGAACCACATTCTCATGACCCACCATTTCTATGGATTCAATGAGGATCTTGGAAATGAACTCTACATCTTTGACTTCCCTTTCACAATTAAGCACCCTAAAAAACATTGTCCCTTTGGGGCACACCACAATAACATTTATTTTAATTTTAATAGAATGTAGCTTCTTAGTAACTTTTTACATAGCTCCTTCCAAAGTACAATTCCACTAGTCCTTAATGGTATCTTTCAGATTAGGGTGGGCAATCCACATTTTTTTGAACTTGAAAGCGGTATTACTTTTGCCACTCAAAGGATTAGCAGTAAAAGAAATAGGAAAATGACCAGATCCTATCTTTAGCATTGATGAAAGAGAAAACAAGTACCTCGCAATCCAGTCCAAAGAGATAAGAGAGATCATGTTAATAGTACGTTAATAACACATTAAAAATATGTAAATAACACAAAAAATAATTACAAATTTATATACATATTGATATTGAACATGGCATGAATAAAAAAAAATTAAAAATTAAATTTACCTTCAACCATTCTAATCTTGAGAAAATTTTGAAAATTTCTTGTGGCATATGGTGGTTTGTTACAACCATCTGGATCTCCTCACACTCTTGGTATATTTCTTTAATCCACTCTATTTAGGTGCCAATTGCTTGCATCACCAAGTTGAGGGAGATTACAGTGCATGGTGTCCAAAAATGTGCTCATATATTGCCTCAACTAAAGCACCTATAACTATACAATTTTTTGCATTGTCTGTAATTACTTGAACTGCATTCTCATGAACCACCATTTCTATGGATTCAATGAGGCTCTTGGAAATGACATCTACATCTTTGACTTCCCTTTCACAATTAAGCACCCTAAAAAACATTGTCCCTTTGGGGCACACCACAATAACATTTATTTTAATTTTAATAGAATGTAGCTTCTTAGTAACTCTGTACATAGCTCCTCCTTCCAAAGTACAATTCCACCAGTCCTTAATGGTATATTTCAGATTAGGGTGGGCAATCCACATTGTTTTGAACTTGAAAGGGGTATTACTTTTTCCACTCAAAGGATTAGCGGTAAAAGAAATAGGAAAATGATCAGGCCCTATCCTTAGCATTGATGAAAGAGAAAAAGAGTACCTCGCAATCCAGTCCAAAGAGATAAGAGAGATCATGTTAATAGTAAGTTAATAACACATTAAAAATATGTAAATAACACAAAAAATAATTACAAATTTATATACATATTGATATTGAACATGGCATGAATAAAATAAAATAAAAAATTAAATTTACCTTCAACCATTCTAATCTAGAGAAAGTTTTGAAAATTGCTTGTGACATATGGTGGTTCATTACAACCATCTGGATCTCCTCACACTCTTGGTATATTTCTTTAATCCACTCTATTTGGGTGCCAATTTCTTGCATCACCAAGTTGAGGGAGATTACAGTGCATGGTGTCCAAAAATGTGCTCATATCTTGCCTCAACTAAAACACCTATAACTATACAATTTTTTGCATTGTCTGTAATTACTTGAACCGCATTCTCATGACCCACCATTTCTATGGATTCAATGAGGATCTTGGAAATGAACTCTACATCTTTGACTTCCCTTTCACAATTAACCACCCTAAAAAACATTTTCCCTTTGGGGCACACCACAATAACATTTATCAATGGATGATTTTTGCAATCTTTCCATCCATCAGAAATAATAGAAATACTTGGTTCAATCCAAGAATCTCTAATTAGTTTTAATGAGGCATCTATAGAATTCTTCTATCTTTGCAATAAGGTGTTATGCACCTCTTCATACCCTGGACTTGTGAAACTAGGAGTTGCACTATTGATTGTTGATGTCATTTCTCACCAATATGATGATCTCACCAAGTTGAATGGAAAACCATTGACATAGATGCAATGCACAATGTTTTTCAGCAATATCTTTTACTTCCAATTAAAAGCTTTGGCCAATGAACCTCTTTTGTGGGTGAAAATTTCTATTTCATCTTCATCTTTCATAGAGGGTATATGCAAGAAGGGATGTTTGGAGGCTACGACTCTATTAGTGGGTACATTCATTGTTTTTTTCTTTCCGCATGGATAATCACATTTTTTTCCTCTTTCAATCATTTTATCAACATCTTGTTATTCTATGAATGCCACTATTTGCATGGGAGACAACCCTTTCTTATTTGGGCCCTCACACATTGAAATTCCTTTACCACTAGGGCCCATAAAGTGAAGTTTCACTCGATAATATGAGCTATTTTTTTGTAAATTATAAAAATTACACTTCCAAACATATCTGCCATCTCTTGAAATTTGTGAAATCCTTGTGTCATGTCTCCATAAAGGAGATCCTTTATCAATTTTGAATCTTTAGTTTCCTTCCCCACCCACTAAACTTTGACTATTGGCCAGTTTTGCAATATAATTTTTTGCTATTATAAGAAATTACATAATTTTAAATAAGAAAAAAACTAATAAATGCAAGCATACAAGTGCAAACTAAAGATACAAAAACATTATAACAAAGAGTTAAAAAAATTTACTTAAAAAAGTAGAAAAAAATAATCACAAACGTGAATTTTTAGTAGTATCAAAATCTTAAAAAATTCATTAAAAGACTAACTAATAGAGTCAAATACTTACCTTAGACACTTAAATCTTGGTTGTGGAAGCTATTTGACACTCCACGAATGATCCCCTTTGAAAAAAAACCACTCACCCTTTGAAATGTCAAAATGGAGACAAAATGAGATGAGAACAAAAAAACAAACAAAATGATATGTTTTTAGGTTGAATGACCTCATAAAGCATCATTTTAGGGTTTTAGCCAAAAAATTAAAAAATAATAATTTATTTTTATGCTTTTTAAGTCACATTTTGTGACTTTGGTCATGGATGCGCCTGAGGGCATTTGTGGCTAGGATGGACATCTAGGCCTATGGATGTGCCCGAATGCGCTTAGTGTGCATCCAAAGTCCTAGATGCACGTCCCAAATGCATTCAAAGGGTGTATCTGGACCTGGTTTACACCTCCAAGATGTGAATCCGATAACTTAGGAAAATGTTACTGGCAATTGCAGTTGATGCTACTCAGACTTAAGATACAAATCAATCTAATTAATTAAAAATGTAACAATGTTTGGAATACTTATTTGAATGTCAAAAGTAGGTTAGATCATATATATTAAAAAATCCCACGGTTATTATTGCCCATAAAAAAAGAGATGAACATCTTAGCAATATTGAGGATTTCTTCTATTTTATCATGTGTATTATTTTTTTATGGTTGAGAGGAATTTTAAAACTTTATTGGGTTCTTAGTATAGATTGAGGAGAAGTTATGTTCTACCACATGTACCTATTGACAACTTAAGAAAAAGTGCAACTAGTGCAATTGTCTTGTTAACATGCCAATCTTCTGGGTTAACATTTTTGTAATACATTTTTTAGTTTAGACAGTTAAACAATTTTGTGCTTATAAAATCAAGATGCAAACATTTCTTCAAATATAACTTTTGATATGCAATAATACATTTTCCTATTCCGCCCTCTTGGGCCTAGTAGTGGTATTAGAGCACCAAGAAGGTTGGGCATGAGAAGCCAATGAATTTGTGATTGTGAGCAACATGAAAAGTCAATGTTTGTGTGTTGATTGTTGATTTGTGGTTGTCGATCCACTAAAAAACTAGTCTTTGATACACATAGATGAGATATAGTTATTTATCTATTATGACGAATGACTTAAGGTGCTAACGCCTGTCATACATTGTGTTTCTTGCATAACCTTATGTCCCCATATGACTTCTTACTCCAATTTTTGCTTAAATTTAAGTAGCTAATGTGTTCCCTTGCATATTTTAAATGGTAGGAAAGGGATAAAATGGAATCTTCCACTATTTTAGTAGAGCAACAACTACTTAAAAATGGAAATAAGGGCATGTTGCCACTGCTTAGCTTATTTTGCCTAGTAGTGGCTGCTCAACTTTTTTAGGAGATATTTGTGGAGCTAGTGGCCCCATAAAAAAATACTTTTTTTCTTATTTTTGAGTATAAAACTTGAATTTTGTATTAATAAATTTAATAATAATTTATATACTTAAAATTTGAGAAAAAATAAAAATAAAATCTTAAAAAAGGAGGGGAAAATATTTGTGCAATCGCGTGGTGTTTTTCGCAATATGCAACCACTGCTTATTTCCAGCCCCCTCCCCCCCTTTTTCCCACAACTTATTTTCAATTCCTAAATAGTAGTTACTCCACTAAAATAGCAAAGGTTCTAAATTATCCCTTTTTGATACTTTTAAGTTTCCATTGGAAGACTTAAGGTATGATCCCATGCTACTACTTAGCTTATTTTGGCTACAATAGCTGCTCAAATTTTTAGGAGATATTTATGACGCTGATGGCCCATGAATATTTACTTTTTGCTTATTTTTAAGCAAAAAACTTGAAATTTTTATTAATAAATTTAATTATAATTTGTACACTTAAAATATGAGAAAAAATAGACATAAATCTTTTAAAAATGAGGTAAAAATGTGTGGAGCTACATGGTGTTTTGGGAATATGTAGTCGCTGCTTATCTTTATCCCCTTCTTTTTTCCCCACAATTTATTTTCAATTCCTAAATAGTAGCTGATCCACTAAAATAACAAAAAGATTATAAATTTCTATTTTCTTACACTTTTAAATTTCCATGAGAACAATTTACTACTTAACTTTAAGTAGAAAATGCACTTAAGATGCCGCATGAAAAAATGGGGTTAATTGCTTAAATTTAAGCATAAAATGTACTTAAGAAGCCACATGAAAATATGAGGTAAGCATTGGAAAAAAGTGTGGCTAGAAATAAGCAAGAACTACTTATTGGGAAAAATGACACATGGCTCCATAAATTATTTTCCCTCTTTTTATTTGTCTCCTCTTTTTTCTTTAAATAATTTTTTTATTCATGATTTTGTTTTAAAATTATTTTTAAGATAATTGCTCAAAAAATAAGCAACAAAATTTCATAATCATGGGGCCATCAGTTCTACAAATTGTTGCTAAAAAATTGAGCAGCAAGTGCTAGCCAAAATACGCTTAACAACCCCATGAGGACCTACCCTAAGATGTCATGTGTGGGAAGATAAGTGTTTCTCATGCGAGTTTATTTTATTGCTGATACAATTAGTGATGGAATAAAGATGATAATAAATTAGTTGCACTTTTTTTTTTTTAATTAAAGATGATAATTAGTTAGTTTCACTTTTGTTGTTTGTTACAAATGATACCTTCAAGTCAAAGAAACCCAAATTTCCAAATTGAGGAATGGAAGTTGGGAAAGACAAGAGATAGATTTATTTGCTTCATTTTGGGTTACGTATGTTTGTTGTTGCTGCTATATCTATTGTTTGTTTTGAAAAAGATGTATTATGAATCAATCACAACAAACACACTAACTTATACGTAACCAAGAACATAACTTAGGCTGGCAATGGTACTATTTGTTGAATCCCCACTGGGATTTCTCCATATACCTCAAAAAAGTTGACAAGTAGAGATTCTAGTGTCATTGGTTCCCCTTCATGGCATGGGAACCGCCAGAATCTCTTACCCCATAGGTTCAAAAACCTTGATGGATTTATATCTTGTAATGAAGGTTACATGTAGGGCTCCAAGTAGTTTGTCTCCAACCTTCTACGTCAACAAATATATATGGTTTTTAGATACTAATTCATTGGCTCATAGTAAGGGAATCCATTCGAGATATTATGTTTGTGGTAGATTATAACTGATAAGGGGATTTTCTAGCTTGTAGAGGTTGCACTCTACAAGTATTAACACACCAGATGACTACTTTAGAAGGGAGATCTTCATCCTGAAATAGCGTCACTCATTTATGCAACCTTTAGGTAAAACAAAATACGATAAAGATTAAGACACTCAACTATAATAATCAAGCACCATATGAGATTAGACAAGAGAGAGTAAATGCACAAAATTAGAGTATGCAAACCTTCACAAACCCCTTTGAAACTCCCTTGTTGGTGTGATTTGTCCAATCTTTTGTTGAGGATGTGTGCTCACTAGTTGTGCTTGAGATTTAAAGTTGGAGACAATTTGGCATTAGGATGGTGTGATGGATGATTTTAAAACTCAAAAGGACATGATAACTGTATACACCTAAAAATGGTCACCTAGACTATTAGCCCCTTTTGCTAAATCATCAATTACTTGCTCTTGATCAAATCCTAGCTCTATCATTTATTCGATTATTTTCTATGGGCTAACCATCTTATCCTAAGTCTTTATTTATTTAAAAAGAATATTTCCTCCCCTTTTAATAAATAAAAAGCCCCCACTTTTCCTCTTATCCTAAGTTGCACAAATAAAGCATTATTCTTATTTTATAAAAAGGGAAAAAACACTTTTTGTCTCATATGGACACAAAAGTCAACTCCTATTTTCTCATTGGAGGATACTTGTGCACATGGATTGCTCCTTTTTTAAGCTCCACCATTGATTAAATCTTTTGCCTCTTAATCTCCATGGTCCATTCCTCCTCATTTCCTTTAAAAGGAGAGCTCTCTTCTTCATTCTAGATCCTCAACTTTTTATACTAATGTTATGCTGCAGGTTTTCTAGGTCATCTTGGAGCTTTTGAAGATTTGGAGCATTCTTGGCTTTTGCATCTACATGTTATCATAGTTTCACTTCTTGCATTATCATGGCATTCTTAGCTTAGATTTCCTTTATGCTTTAGATTAATTCATCTACCTTAACTAGGAGGCTTTGTAATACTTGCATCTTTCATTTTCATAGCTTAGCTTTCATTTCCATTTCTAGCATAGCATTGCATTGCATTTCATTTGATTCTTGAGGATATTGGCATTCTTGCCCTTGTCTTCATTTGAATCTCCCATTGCATGGTTTACTAGCAGGTTATTGGCTTAATAGCTCTAGCTGAGAGCATTCTTAAAAACCCTTGCACTCCATGCCTAGGGAGCTATGGATCAATTTTTGAGACCTCATTCTTGAGTGTTCTTGAATGTAATGATTCATAGAAGTGTGACACAATTATAGCACACAATAACAATGCATAAAAGGTGGATATGTTTTAGATAATGAAGGTTCAATTTATAGGCTTGAGGAGGGTGAAATGGACGGTTGAGATCAAATGGTGAGAAAGAGCCAAGATGCATTTTGAGAGAAGCACACGAATCGTGCTTACTCAAATCCATAGCATGGTGACAAGTTTCACCATGAGAGGAGTTGAGAGGTCATTGGGGGTTGGAGGATATTTCTCATAAAGGCATATCTTGTCCCACACCCCAAGAGATGAGGATTGGGGAATGTGACCTTGTGGGGATTGTGAAGGAATGTTAGAGAGTCTGAAGAGAGTTGGGGGATGTGAATAAAGAATTCCTTTGGAGGGGACAAGTTTGTAAGAGGGTATAACTAAATTTAAGGTTGACAAGGGACATGGGTTGATTTTGGAGGCTAATGTTTTGGATTATGAATGTGAAAATGATTAAAAGGGACATTAGGCTTAATTAGTGGGCAAGTGGGTTCATTAGGAGGATGTGATGGGAGGAGTGAGATTGAGTGGATGGATTAATTAGATAGATATAAATATTTACTTAATTAACTGAGGATTAGTGTGTGCAAGTGGGTTTGTTTGAGTGTAGAAGAATATGTTAGGTTATTGGAGTGAGGTTAGGTGATGGTTAAAATTAGGAGACATGTGCTCAAATAGAATTAAATGAGTTATTTAAATCCAAGTGGGGTAGTTAGGATAAAATAAAATAATTTAAATAGAGGAGCATATTTATTTAAATTAATATAAGAAATTGGGGATTAATTAATTTAAATGGTTATGCGTTTCCATTTAGTTAATTGGACTATAGATTCATAAAGTAATTAAATAATATGTAATTATTTAACTAATAATGCGTAGGAGAGAATTTAATTTAATTAGAATTGGTTAATCAAATTTAGGTGTCTACACCTACATAATCAAGTCACATATAAAACTTATTTATATCACATGCAATAGGTAAAGAAATAATCAATCCTCCAACATGTTATATCATATACACCATATCATTATCAATATTATTAACAATAAAATTCGTGCATGAAACGTGTACATACATACACACATACATATATCCATGCATGCATGCATATAGATAAATACAAGATGTTGAAATTATTTAATAATCACAAAGTTATAATTCTAAATCATATAAATATTGCAATAGAATAAAAACTATAATAATATATTCATAGGAAACATAACACATGCATTTCAAAATATGCAACATGATCTTAATTCCAAACGCAACATCTATGCATATGTGATTTCACACCTTCAATGCATGCAACAACCAATCATAAAATACATAAATTCCTCATAAGTAACTTGTCACAACACCACACAAGCATGACAATGTGACAATACAAATAACCAACATGCACATAACTTTCATCATTAAACATGTAGGTGATCTAAACATGCAACATAAAAACATATAAGAAATCATTTGGAAAATGCGTCAATTAATGCATAAAATATCACAACATGCTAAGGCATAAAATACACAAGCAACCATTTAACCATATCAACTAATGAAACTTGTGACGTTGAAACACCAATAAGCACTCAAAAAAATATACACAAGCATGACCTATGCATCACGTGATACTTAGTAAAAAATATAATCTTGATAACAATTAAATCAAAGCACAAACATATGAGTGTTAATAACTTTCCTTCCCCCACCCAACTTGTTAAATATTTTCTAGACTTTTTATAAGACTATGGAAGAAGACCCAGTACCTGAACACGTTCTAATGGTTGTGATAGTAGTTGTTAATTTAATATCCACACTTGCTAATTTAATATCTAATAATTTTTACAACATTGTACCAATAGTTGTGACTTTAAAGTTATTTTTGCCAATAATGGCTACCCATAATTGAATGAAATGTGACCCTTATTCTAAAAAGAAACCAATCGTGTGATGCCACATCAACTACACACGTATGGGTGTCCCTAATGCACTACGATTGGTCTCACTTTTTTGGGCTATTTTGGACACCTTAGCAAAAATCATGCTAATGTGGCATCACATTTGATGATTTGGCCCTAAAACATTAGTTATAAGTAGGGGACTTGCCAAGTAATTTGTAAAAAAATGGGAGTAATTTGAAAGTTCCATCTAGGATTTTGAGAAGCGTAAATTTAGGGTGCTCAACTACTGGGTCATTTCCCCTAGTTTATTTGTAAGAGGGGGTCATTGTATTTTTCTCCCTTCTAGGTTGATTTATATTGTAATGACTACTCAATTGTATGATATTATCTTATGGCTAGCTAGTATATAGGAATTTGGGCTCTAGATTTTATCCACCCATGACTTGTCAAAGCCATTATATTTTTCTTTGATCAATACAAAAAAAAAATCAATTTTGGTTGTATCCTAGTAGTTTATTTTATTTTTTATGTAAGTCTAGTGTGAGGTATTTTGACAACTATGAATACAAGTAGTCATTTAGTATTTTTGGTTTGTGCAATTTAATTGTGGCAATGAATTGCTTTTGGCCTATGACATATGGAAGGGTGGTTTTTTGAAAAATAGTTTGATGTTTATGTCTAGATGGATAATCTCTCATTAAACAGATCTAATGAACATATTGTTTCTAGGACATTGAGTTTAATACTCATTTTTGCAACCCCAAGTTGTGTAACCCATGTTGACTAGCTTAAAAAAGTATATAGTTGAATTTCAATAAGTCATCACATAATTTGATGCAATACATTAAATATATAAAATTTAATGAGCTAAGGATTTCTACAATGAATGATTTACAAAGCACAACATTTGTTAAAAGTCTTATAAATGAAGTGATAAATTAAATGAGAAATTTTATAATTAAGTGCTTTTGAGTAAAAAATAGTACTACAATATGTAAACCTTGGAAAAAAATTTATTTTTTTAAGGCAAAAGTGGGCAAGCCACTATAATATTTTATATAAAAAAATTGATTCAAAAATAGCTCAATTGGGAAAGAATCAGGAAGAAAACTTGGAATCGTCGCTTATTACATAATCAAAAAGTTGAATAAATACAATTTCGAACGAGGATGACTACGCATCATGTATACATTATGGAGTATAAGCTACCTCCCATTGCTATGCATATGAATTACAAAACCACTTGGGAAAATGGACTATCGCCAGATAATCAAAATATCAAAACATCAAAAAACCCAAAAAATTCATCACCACTACTCACTCCTCCATGACATTGCAATCTCGAGAAGCCCTACAAGACTTAGGATCGACTTCAGTCCTAACTTCGAGCCACCCATGTTCTGAAAAACCCTGATCAATTGGATTCTGGCAAGGGTCTGAAGCCATACCCCAACCACAATCACACTGAGAAGACACCATCGAGCCCCAACCATCATGCTCATCCACTAGTTTTTTGGAAGACCCACCCGACCCAACTTGGTCAATATCATGGGGAAAATGCAGTTGAGAGGGAGCAGGAGATAGCCAAGCATTCCACTCAATCCCCATTGCAATCAATAGTTGAATTGAGGAGGCCTGATGCAGACCTTGAATTTGAGGAGTATTTGAAAATCTTAGCAGGTCCAATAACGCATACCCAACTTTCCTCGCTCTGTCCTCCAACTAAAAACCAAGAACACGAGCAGTGACCTGTAACGCAACTTTCATGTGGGAGGGGCTAAATTTTTCTATTACTTTTTTGAGGGCTTCGTATGTGACCAAGGCTTCATGCTTTTGAAGCAATTGGGAGTGAGAAAACAGGCCACCCACCAAAGCCATCCCTTTCCAAAGATCATAATTTTGCATAGAAACATTTAGTTTATTATCAGTAATGAACTGCGGCCAAATTACCTTGGATGCCAACGACTGTAGGAGCTGAGGAGATGAGATTGCATTATGTCCATAGCATTAGAAAGGAAAATGGAAACCATATTCAAAGGATACAGGAAATGCATTGCGGAAGAGACAAGGAATTCTTCACCAATTAACTGCTTGATAGCCCACCGAATTGAGGGAGAATGTATGATAAACATCATATCCAAGACTGAGTCATCCACTTGAACTGGTAACATAGCTTCCTCAAGGCTTGGTGGGATCCAAATGCGATAGTTCTTTAGCAGTATCACCCGATGTTGTTTGTTGCAGGATTCACACAAGATAGAGACATCAATCGTCTTCGACATTTTCACAACATGTTTTCAAAATGCAAGCGGTATCCTGTTATATACCCTGAAGATGTACTTAAACCTTGGAAAAATTAGAATGTTTAATCCCAATAAATATCATCGAAATACAATAATCATGAAAATTAACTTCTATATTGCTTGAGTCAAGATTGAAGTGGAATAAATCTCAATATCATTAAAAAAGAAGGTTTATCATGTAAAAAATTGAATCTGTGTCCATTGCTAATCTTTTCAATTGATATAAACAAATACACGACCATAACTTAAACATTTTAAAAGAGAGAGAGAGACCAAACTTAAGCATTAAAAAACCATCCACACAATCCCATTATTAGTGGAACAAACCAATTAATACATGAAAAACTTATTAGTAGAACAAACCAATTAGTACATGAAAAATACTTGTTTTTCATAATACTACAACTATTTACGCCGAGAGGCATCTATACAATGGGAGCACATGATACCAACACGAGAATATGCCAAGGAATATACCATGTTAAAAAAAAGAATTGGTGTCGATTACACATACAAGTGGCAATAACAAATCCAATTTTTTTAAAAAAAAATGCTAAATGGCAAGGACAAATAAAAAATAAAACAAATATGAAGTAAAAAATTCAAAATTCGAAATGCCAAATGGTGTTCAAATTTAAAAACTTTAAAAAAGAAAATTCAAAATGCCATTTGGCATTCAAATTTAAAAAATTAAAAAAAAAACAAATAAAATTCAAAATGTCATTTGGCATTCGAATTTAAAAAAATAAAAATAAAAACTAAATTTCAAAATGCCATTTGGTATTTGAATTTAAATTTTTTTTTGAAAACAACATATAAAAATCACTAGATGGTGAATAGTATACAAAAAATGAAAAATAAAATATTAATTTAAAAAAATTAAAAAATTAATTAAAAAATTAAAAAATTAAAAAAATAAAAAATTAAAATAAACAAATGCATGTCACACGGGGATCATAACCCCACACCACATGTTCCTATTGGGGGCGGCGGGCGTTGGGGTTACCCCACGTTGCCACAACACTGCCAACTACTGTCAACGTACAACAGATGGCGGTGTTCTCGCAACGTGGGGGGAACCCCAACACTATTCGCCCCCAGCGTGGGTTAGTGGGGGCGACGAGGGGTGGTGGCCCCACACCCCCACTTGAATGGTTTTAATTAAAAAAAAAATCTTGCACCAAGTGTTAAGGGGGATGGGGGGTGGTGGCCCCATCCCCCAATCAAATCTTTTAGTTTTTTTTAAATATTACAAAACTGCCCTTATGGACATTTATGTTTTTTTAATGGTTTTTTTGGCATGCCCACTTACGAGAATTTGAATAGGCAAGAGGAATGTGACGAGTTTTCCTCTCAAATTATATAATGGGGCTCCTATTTTCATTTGTTGTTTTTGCAGGTGAGAGTTTGTTATTTTTGTAGGTGAGAGCATTCGAAGATCAGAAGGAGAGATTTGGAGAGCAAGAGCATTTGTGCAAACACATATAAAGTTGAGGCGTATTTTTGCAATAACATTTAGATTTATGTTTTGTTTTAGATGTAGTTAGATTTTGATTGTATTTAGATTTAGATTTTGATAGTATTAGCTTTTGATTAGATTTAGATTTTGATAGTATTAGATTCTGATTTTGATTTATTGTTAAAATAGTTGATTTAATTTGTATTTTAGTAGTTTGATTTAAATATTAGATTTGTATTTTTTATTTGAAGAGTTGATGTAATATACGTTCAAAGTATTAAAATATGGAGGGCAATGTCGCCATATTATTAAGCTTAATAATTAATTATATTATTTGGAATAATAAAGTTATTTTAATGATTTATAGTAATTTAATTTTTTTCTCAGATTAATGATTACAATATTTTTAAATATTTTAGGTATAGTAATGTTTAAAATACTTTTTTATATATGGAGGGCAATGCTACCATATTAATGAGCATATGAATATTTTAGGTGTACGAATGTTTATTTATTTTTCATATGGAGGGCAATGTCACCATATTAATATGCATATGAATATATTGGCTGTGCTAATGTTTAATTTTTTTTTTAATGGAGGGTAATGCCGCCATTTTAAATAGTTTTTGTGTGATAAGATGTTGTACTATATATTATTTTACCATTATGGTTAATTGATAATTTTAAATTTTGGTTTTGTGTAATCATTCATAAGGCATAAAAAATGGAAAACATAGTTGGCATGAAGGTTGAAGTATGTTGTGATGATGATAGCTTCCAGGGAGCTTGGTTTGAGGGTACAATCATTGATATTGTAGAAAATAGTGAGAGACCCAAATATTGTGTATAATATGATCATTTCATAACTAACGTATGGAGTCGATAACCCCTCGTAGAGGAGTTTTTTCTAGAATTTATTAGACCCACTCCACCATTGCTTACTTTTCCTTCATATATACCACTTGGATATTGTGTTGATGCACATGACATTGATTGTTTGTGGAGGGGTGATAGTCAACATATTTGTTTAACTTCTTAGTTGTGAAGAATTTTTTGAAGTATACTTTCTTGAAACTAAAACTTTGAAACCATTTTCATGGTCCACATTACGTCCAAGGCAAGAATGGACAAATGGTGAATGAAGAGCAACACAATGGGATTGAGTGTTTTTGTATTGGTTTTTGTTTCTAGATCCACTACCTCTAGTTAGTGTAGGATCACATATTTTTGGGTGTCATTGGTTTTTTTAATTGTAAATGAGAGATCAATACTGTTTTGTTTTTCTTAAGATTGCCTTTCGGCTAATATAATAAAACTATATTGATCTCATTGTGACTATATAATCATTGTTTTTATGAAATATTCATTTTCATGTTGTTATAATATATTGCCTCTCATTGTCTCTATAATTATTATAATTTTTTCATAAATATTGTCTCTAATTGTTGTTACAAGAAAATATATTTAAATTATGTCCAAACCAATGCAATCATTCATACTTTTTTTTATAGTTTATACATATTATATAGAAATGAATATACAACTTTTCAATATATATACAATCATGCAAATTATTATTGAATACTCATTGTCTCTAAAGAATAGAATACTATTAGATATTAAATGTATGAACTCGATTTACGTTTCTTAATTTGTATTATTTTATAGTAGCTATGGTGAGACCAAGATTAAACTTTGAATCAAACAAGCAAAGAAGATAGTATCAAAGAGACTATCATAGACAATATCAAAGAGAGCATTGTAGATGTCAACAAGGAAAAATGGCAAGTCAAAGAGAAGAACACAAAATAAGACACAATGAAGTTGAAAGAAAAGACCTGCTAGAAAAAGGGCATAAGTAGCAGTGTAAGAATTGGAAATTCAAAATAGAGATGAAAGAAATGTAGAGAGGAAAAATTGATAGTGAACTTATGAACAACTCCCTCCTCTTCAAAGTGAAGAAAGTCATGAAGGGCAACAAGGTGATCCCCAACCAATTGAGAGACATTACCATCCACCTAATACAAATATTCAATTAAATGATGAAAATGAAAACTCAACATCAATAGAATGTGTGCTAGAAACACCACAACATATGAACCAATCATAAATGAATGTATATGTGGAAGGTAGTATAGAAAACATGCCAAACCCAAATGGTTTGCTTCAGTCCAAATTTGGGACATTCCGAATGTAGTATAGCCTCCACTTAGATAGTCTGAAGACTCCACATTTATGTTTATCAAGAATATTATCTTGGAATGAAATTATATCACAAATTTGAAGGTCCTATATGCAACAAGAGTTGACAAGAGAGAGGGAATCATAGGTTTTCATTTGCAAACATTATAGATCTTGGTCCTCAACCAAAAGAACTTGCAAATTTGATTCAGGTTAAAGAGATGTTGATTGCACATGTTGGTCCTATACTGCAAGTTACCCATGCAATTGGTGGTCAATATAAGTACAAAGGACACATTATAATTTTTCCACAACATGTAGAACAAGTATCCAAAGTTTTTCCACATACAATTAAGCATTTGCCAATCATTATTCTTCGTAGAAGGGATCAATGTGGTATAGGTTATAACTTTACTATAAATAGGGATTGTGTGTACAAAGCATTGAAATAAAAATTGGACCATGACAAGTTTTATGTAGATGTCAGAATTGATGAAAATGTTCTCAATGATTTTCCAAGTAAATCTGATGTGAATGTTTTTAACAGATTGAAGACAATGCACATGGAATTTGATTTCGATGCAAGTGAAGTCATATTTGTGGGTCCACTCATGGATAAAGATGAAGGTAATATAATTGACCACACAATATATATGGCTTCAGGACCACCTAATTCTCAAAGAGAAATGAAATTAATCCATGCATCAGTTAACAATCCTAACACAATTCCATCTACATTAATAGAGTGGCCAGTTATAGTTGCATCACCCATCAATGAATATGTCACATCCCAATTGTTAGATATGGCATCTCCAACATTATCTCCTTATGGAAGTTGTGATTGGTTAGAGCCGAGAATGAGGCAAGTTCATTTGCATGAATTTGTGAAGAATTTGTTGTGGTATAGGGATCATCACTTTGGTAAACATCCAAGGTTTAGGTATTCTATGATGAACATGATAATGAGACATCGCGCACAAAATTCATCTATTGTATTTGTAAAGAGGAGTTTTAAAGATATGCTAATTACCATCAATGAGCTACATGAACATATGGAAAATAGGCCATGTAATAATTTGGCAGATAGGTTGATGAGATTTTGAACATATCTAAGAGGCACAAGATCATATTGGGATAGATGTAAAGTAGAATTAATAGACATGCTTCACCAAATTGGCACTCTTACATTTTTTTCATATTAAGTGCATCAGATATGCACAGTGGCTTGATTTTCATGCGCCAATGCCAGGGACACTTCCAATTGATCTATGAGAGGCTAAAAAATGGAGAAGACAAAATGTCATTGACTATCCTCATATAGTTTCACATTACATGCATCTAAGACATACAATGTTCAGAAAGGAAATACTTGAAAAAGGTATGAAAGTCAAAGACTTTTGGTGTAGATATGAGTGGCAACATAGGGGTTCACCTCATGTGCATGGTTTCATATGGCTTGAAGGAGCACTAAACATGGACACTATTGACTGGTCAAATGAGGAGGAACGAAAAAGTGCTGAGAAATATTTTCATTCCATTATACATGCATGGAATCCTAGACACAGTCCTCATCAAAGAAATATATAGGTATGTTTAAATTAATTTGATCATATATATTAGCACAATATGATGTTTACGATATATGTTCATATATATTGCCATATATTCATTATAAATATTTAATATAATATATTCACTGCAACCATTTGTAGGGTTTCAAAATTTTTGGTCAACATCCATGTCTCAAAAATAGTGCACAACTAGCTGAGATAAATATCGACCATGACTATGAAGAGATATTCAACTGTGTTGAACGACACACAATCTGTAAGGAAGGTGCATGCCAATGTAAAAAAGGGGGGGAAATGGTTTGTAGGTAATAATTTCATAGATTAAATTTTTTATATTAATATTATTTATCCACTATTTAGACAACTTAATCAAATGAGATACTCATTTGTCATTGTCTTAGGTACAATCCTCCTTGGCCATTGAATTTGGGGGGATCCAAGTTATACAAGGATAGAGAATTGGGTGAAAGAAAATTTGAGCCAGCTAGAAATGATGATAGAGTCAATTCACATAATTAGTACATACTGCAACTTTGGAGGGAGAATATAGATTGGCAACCTGTTCTTTCGAAACATGCAGTTATTAAATACATTACAAAGTATGTAGCAAAAGATGAGAGGAGCTCAGAAAGCTACTCTAAAATGTTGATGCATCTATCAAATGTGGAAAATCTTGATGATTTAGCTGCATGGGTGTACATAACACTTCTCACATAAATAGTTATAGAGAGGGACATTCACACAAAATATTTTGTGAATGGTTATAAAACAAGGCCAATTTGTATGGAAGGTATCACTTTGATTGATGCAACAAGATCTTGGATATACAATCCTAGAAAAAGAGGAGATAACAAATGGGGTCCAAGGCAAATGATAGCTATTGTCAGAGTTTTCCCTAGGTTTTTATCCATTCCTCCACATGATTCAAGTAAATGGGTGGACTTTTGTTTATGTGAGTTGTTACTATACAAACCTTTTCATAACATTTAAAGAGACATTGGTCATGATAATGATACTATAGTGGAAAATTGGGAATCACTCAATAACACTCCTTGACATGTTCAAAGAGAAACACCTACAAAAAATGGTGAACCTAGCAGTGATTCTGAAATGGAAGATAATGGAGTTATTCAAGAAAATACCACAAAGCATGAATGTGAAATCATCTCCAAGATACATCATGGTCAACATATGCAATTTTATGAAATAGACATGTTGGGAAGAAGAGATATTGATAGAAATACAAATTGGTGTAGTGAATATCAAAATGAAGAGCATACATTCGGAGAAATCAATTTCATAGGCGAAATGAAGAAACATGGACGTCTCATGTATGATGATATCCCACAATGCATCAACTTTACAACTCTTGGTGAGAAGTAGCAAAAGGCAATCAATATTATTATGACACACTACCATACCAATCATGTTGGAATGCCTTTGTTTATGATAATTCAAGGAATATCATGAACAAGAAAGTCTTATCTAATTGGTGCCATTAGTCATTCTCTTCAGATGACAGTTATGCCAAGACCTTCTCCACTACTATTACCTACACTGACTAGAGTTGCAACTTTCAATATAGGAGCCTCTACAATACGTTCAAAGTTGTGAATACCAACTAAAGTTTTTTCTCAGCTAGAAGGGACACATTTTACAAGTTTTCAAGAAGTAATGGTCCATATAAGGTATAATTTGATTGATGATATGAGTTTCATTAGTCAAAACTTGCTAGAAAATATAGATTCTCGACTCAGACATGCCTTCCCACGAAGTGCTAACATGAGCTTTTTAGGTATACCTTTCATTTTTCGTAATGACGTTATTTATGTGCTAGAAATCATATGTGTACATTCATGTAATATTTGTAGATGGTCTAAAAACATTTTTTTCACTTTGTTTCAGGTATATCTATTATTTTGGTTGGTGATCGGGGTCATTTACCTCCAATCAATGATAGACCGACACATGATAGCAACGAGAAGGAAAAGTTACCGTGGCAAGAATTTAAAACAATGGTTACATTGGATAAAGTATTTAGGCAAGATGGAGAAAAGATCCAGCAACAAAGATTTCATCAGCTTTTGAAAATTTTCAGAGATGCAAGTCCACAAATAGATGACTAGAACTTGCTTATGATGAGAATGCTTGTGAGGTTAGATGTTGCAACCAATGATGAGTTTGACAAGACAGTGCATTTGTTCTCAACAAATGAGAATGTTCATAACCATAACATGAGGATGTTGTATTGTTTGAGGCATCTTGTTGCATGTAGTCTTGCAACTAAGGCAAGGAATGGTAATACACTTGAAGATTGCTTAAATGAAGAACTTGATGTAGATTTATTTTTTAGTAAGGATTCAAGGGTGATGTTGACTACAAATATGTGGATAGAATCTGGTCTTGTCAATGGAGCATTGGGATATATTTGAAATGTTGTGTACAAACTAGAAACTTCCCCACCTAAACCATTAGATTTTGTCATCGTTGAATTTGATAATTATTCTGGAATACCATATGATTACCACCATCCAAAAATAGTTCCAATAGCACCACTACAGAGGGGTAGAACCTTTCAGTTACCATTAAGGTTGGCATGGGCATTGACAATTCATAAATCTCAGGGACTAACTCTTTCCACAACCACAAATGATATAGGTCCAAGAGAAAGAGCGAGATTGACATTTGTGGCTATATCTCGTGCGAAGTCTCTAGAAGGCTTGAGAGTAATGTCACCATTCACATCTGATGGCTATGAAAAAATAAAAAGTGGGAAACAATTTTCCAAGAGAAAAGAAGAAGAAATCAAGCTTAGATGTTTTGAAAATCAATAATGGATTGAATGACGTATTTTCAAATTGTTGTTAAGAAACATACTATTGATAGTTTTCTTGCATTATGTGAAAATTGTCCTTCTTTATTCTAAAGTTATGAATTAGTACATTATATTTAAAAATTATGCTCACCTTTGGTTCCATCTGTACTACAATGTGTACTAATATCTCTAAAATATTCCAATGCTCATAATATTTCTACACATTAGTAAACACGTTCAATTTCAAATTAATTTCAACTAAACGTTTGTACTTTTATTCTGATTTTTTTTGTTCAAAAAGTTTGCAACATAACATTTAAGCTATGGATGTCTAGAGAGTAAAAAATGATTGTTACAAGTGCAACATAAATCTTCTTTTTTAATGATATTAAGATTTATTCCAGTACAATTTTGACTCAAATAATATAGTAAAAATTAATTTTCATGATTATTATATTTATATAATATTTATTGAAATTAAACATTCTAATTTTTCTAAGGTTTGCAAATTATAATACTATTTTACTAAGTATACTTAATTATAAAAAATCTCATTTAATTTGTCACTTCATTTGTAAAACTTTTAACAAATGTTGTGCTTTGTAAATCATTCATTGTAGAAATCCTTAGCTCATTAAATTTTAGGAAGTGCATGGATTTTATTTTTATTTTTAAATCCATATCATCACACCCTAAAAGAGAATAAAGGAGAAAAAAACCACCTTTTAACTTTAAAGATCGAATATTTGATGATCTCTCCATATTCCTTAAAAAGTGTCATTTTTATGTCGTTGCTTGTATAAAGACTTCACAACAAAGTTTTAATATTTGACATTGAGTTTCACATTGGAATTCAAAACGAAAGGACATTTGAGTATGTTTAGCTAATATGTGCCTTACTATCATCTCGTTTTCACATCCTCCATCAAAAAGTAGCCAAATGCTTTAATGGCAAGGGCATAGTTTTTTATTTATTTTTAAGTTGGCATGTGGTTGTAATTTATTGATTCCAATAAAATAATTCAATTTGTATGTTGCATTGAGTGAAGAGCAAAACTTTATGACCATTGAAGAGGGGTTTCTTGCAAGATATGAACGAATAAATAGAGTACAATTTTATATAATGTAGAATATTATTGAATGTAAATAAAAGATAGAGGAAAGGTGTTACTAGTGGCTGTAGTTAATTTCACACATTTATATTTTGTAAATGATATATGAAATTTTAACAATTTTTTTAATTGTTCTGATATGTGACTTAACTGCTTAAAGTTAAGGTTTTAGCTTATGGGTATTAATGATGCATATTGAAGGAGTCATTATGTGTGAAAGGGTAAAAAAGTGGTCATTTCAAAGTGTCAACCAATACATGACCCCCATTTCACCAATAATTGTTCACTTAAAATCACCAGTACTTGTGGACAAATGCCACATTAGTGGTGCACAAATGTCTCAGTAGTAGTTCACAAATGGGCCAATCATGAATTAAAAAAGCTATAAAAAGCAAAAAAAATGATCAACTACTAGTATATAATTGATCAACTATTGGTAAATGTGAGATTATTTAAGTGAACGGTTATTGGGGGGTCACTATGACAATAAGTGGATGGTTATTGGACCTCGAGCCACTGTTGTTGCCTTTCTTGTAAGGACTCTTCTAATAAATACTTTATAATGTAAAATATTTGTTGAAGGTATTGTAAATAAAATAAAAAGTGAATTAGATTTGATCTTGAGAGAAATGTTATGGTTAAGCATATTTGAGTCAAATTGATTATAGTTTTTAGTGTCATCTAGATGTAATGAGTATTAAGTAGAATAATCATATATATGAGAGATAGGAGAGGATCACCTAGATACAATGAATATAAAATAGATCATGTAGAATTATAAGAGATGAGATCTTGTGAACCACTAATTATGAAATATAGATCAATAAAGATTTATGTATTACCACATAGCCAATTCATAATAAAATATCATATGGTATAATAAAATATGAAAACACCATTTAAATGTAAATTAAGAGCAAAATACAATTAAAACTTTAGTCTAAGGCTAATGTATATTGTCTACTCATTGCCAAAAAGTTTATCCATCTCAAACTGTCAATCTATTAGCAACTTTGCTTTCTCTTGTCTCTTCTCATTCCTAGTCCATTATATCACAAAAGGGAAAATTTTAAACATTTCTAATTATGCCCACTATATTGCCTCCTTTAGTTCACCGTCTCCACCACCTTTTGTGTTATCTTCCTCCATTAATGGACTTGTAAGCCCATCCTACTCAATTTATTGGTATTTCATAATCTTGTTTATGAAACCTTTCACCGCCTAAGCCTCAAGTTATTTGTTAATTATGTTTTTTGCTCTACAAATATAGCTCAAATGAGCAATTGGTTCAATTGATACAAATATTTAGCTAGTTACCATAATTCAATACTCAACTCCTCAAGAGTAACAACTTAGAAATCACTACTAAAAGCCAAATAGTGTAAGATCAAGAATTGTCATTTAAAATTTCACCTTAGATGTTGCTTTGTTGATTTGAACTTGGGTCTCCATATTGAGAACCTAATAGTTTAACCACTTTCTCTCAACCCCATAAATAGCCTCGAGTTTTTTTGTGGAAACTATGATGTATCATTACTTGTTTTCCTATATTTTAATTATTTGAAGTTGAACTCCAAATACTTGATTGTGCATTTTTGTGCAAATAGCAAGTATCTTCAAGCTCTTCAAAGAAACTTCATATTTGTAAAGGAACTCTCCTTTTATATTGCTGACATTCGATCCTAGTTAACTACAATAGATTTGAAGCAAAATGTGCATGATGCCCAATTCCACTACAACACTCTAGCACTTCCACTCTTAGTGACACTCTTCAAAGAAAAGACTTAATTATGTCAATCATAATCACTTGTTACACTAGAAATTAGGATCTTACTAAGAGCGTTTTCATTTAGATAAAGACTTTATAAATTATAATTAAAAGATAAATAATAAAAATTAATAGTCACCATTTAAACTTCAGCTTAAAATATAATATTACAAACTTGGAACTTCGATGTCTACGATAAAAACTCAAAACTCCAACCACTTAATCACAACAATTAAACACTAAGATGTTGTAACCAACAATTATTAATAATAAAATTTGAAACTCTTCTTTTATATTGCTAACATTTGATCTCAGTTAACTATAGTGGATTTGACACAAATGTACATGATGCCCAACTCCACTACAACACTCTACCACTCTCCACTCTCAGTGACACTCTTCATAGTACAAGCTTAATTATGTCGGTCATAATTACTTGTTTCGTTAGAAATCAAGGTCTTATTAAGAGCATTTTCATTTACATAACAACTTTTAAAAATACTATTTAAAAATTAATAATAAAAAATAAAAGTCACCATTTAAATTTTGCCTTAAAATATAACATTACAAACTTAAACTTTGATATCTACAATAAAAATTCCACATTCTAACCACTTAATTACAACTCTTAAACACTAAGTTGTTGTAACCAACAATTATTATTACTAAAATAAGATAAGCCAAAAAGAAATTATTTTGAAAAGGACTTTGGAGTTGGAACATTGAAAGGAATATAGTATGGTTAGCTTTCCCTTTACAAGGAAGTCTCTTGTTTTCTTTACATTGAAGCCACTAAAGAAATGCTAGGTAAAATTGATCACTTGAAGACAAAAAGTTGTTGCTTTTAATGAATAAAAATATTGGATTGTGTGGGAATTTGACACCTTTACCACCTTGGTTGATGCTTGGTATGGTGATTGAGAAGCAAGCATTATTTGACTTAGTGCTTCTTGAGCTTTAGAGCTACTCAATCATGATGTGCCCTATAGTAATCTATAACTACTCAAGTTAGCCCATCTTAAGCTACTCAATCATGACGTGTCCTACAGTAATCAATAACTACTTAAGTTAGCCTATCTTGTCAATCCAGTGCCCTCTAGCAAAACCACTTGAGTTGGCCTTGGTAGGAACACCGTCACATGTATTTGTATTCTAGTGTATCTTAACAACTAGAAAGTTAGAATGTGCTCTTCACTTTGGGCCTACGACAAACTATATACTCCAACCCTTGTTGTCAAAAAGTATTTATAAATTCATGAAAAAGAAATCTATCAAAGAGAGGGAATAAAAACAATTTTAATATACATAAATAAATTTGAAAGAGACATTATTATTCCGACTTGTTGAAAAGCATTGATGCTGCTTCACGTGCGGACTTACCGGTTCCACATTAACTACATTTAAATCAAATCTTACGAATCCGGAAAACAATTTTTTTAATGGTTAAAGCAAACGTATGAATGAGCAGAGCACGTGCAATCATTCATTTCCGACAAACCAACGGATTCATTTCTTAAAAACGCCGTTACCGTTTCCACCAACGGCTAGATTATGGGAATTCCCGTTCCGTTGGCGTTTCGGGCTTCGGCCCGCCGCGGGACACGTCAGCATCACTTATTCATCGTGTTTTTGTCGGGAACGTTTGACACGTCAGCATTACTTATTCGTCGTATTTTTTGTCGGGACAGCTCATCTTCCGGTAGGTACGTGGAGTTTGTCTTACCTAACCTAACATAACTTAACCTAGAGAAGGTGTGGTTACCATAGTAGTTATGGTTGGCTGTACTTTTGTTTATGACAGTTGGAGGCAACAGGCTTAAACAGTGCGCTTCTTCTGATTCCATGATATCCTGCTGGTTTTTTAAGAAAATAAGGTTATAATTTAACTTTTACGGTGTCGGTTGTGGGAATGGAATTCCTAGGTTTTTCTAGAAACATGTGGAAGAAGAAGGTGTGGTCCCCTCCGAAGAAGCTTGGAGTTTGTGTCTTGAATTTTGGTTTGATAATGGGATGCAATCAAATGCAAGTTTATGCCCATGAGGTCTTCCTTGCTTGAGACAGAAGGGTTGGGAACAAAAATAAAGATAAAATGAAAATAATAGTTTATGATATTGGATGATTTAGTTTTTCCTTTTTAAAGTGGTTTGTTTATAAGGGTAAGAGATGCATTTGTAATTTCTTTTTCAAGAGCATAATAAGGTTGGGGTTCTATGGAAGGGGCTTTTCAAAAAAGAGAGTTGGCGCTGCTTGCTACTTTTTAAGAATATTTTAAAGTAGGTGGTCCTACGAATTTTGTAGTCTAGTTGACTTAAAAATTTTAAACTCTGACATTTAAGGAAGTTGATGGTTGTGCATAAGAAAAATAAGTTTAAAAAAACTATTTTCTCACCAAAATAATTTTTTAGGAAGATTTTGAAATTAATTTTTTGACAAATGGCAAAAAAACATTCCTAAGTTTGTGGGGCGATATTTAGCCCCACCCCCTTTCCACTTGCTTGCTAAAAAGTAAGAGCTCCTATTTTGAAGGTGTATAGTCCTAAAAAGTTAGCACCTGTTAATTTCGAAGCTGTAGGACAAATTGGGCCCCATTTTAGTGATCTCTTTGATTGTGGATGCATTTATGCTTGATTTTCCCGCTTCTCTGTTCATTTTTCCTTTGAAATTCAAGTGCTTCTCAAACCTCGCACATTTTACCTTGAAACTAGACCTTTTAGGTATAGGTCGCACTTGGGGTGACCTATACCCCAGGAGTCTATTTTCGATGAATTTCGGTGCCCGATGTAAAGTGCTTTCTTTTTCATGCCTTGTACAATCATCTCTTGCAAATTTGAACCCCGAAATCACAATAAAAGGAGGCTTGCTCTCTTCATTTTGATATCTATTATCCATAACAAGAGCAAACATCCATTATTGTGCAAGCTTTTCAAGTGCAAGTGTTCAAGTCCAAGGTGCATTCAAGGCAAGATTTTGGCTCCAAGATTTGAAGACTTCTTTCCTTCCATTCCAAGGCATATCTTCTATTGATTGTGCAAATTCCTTCCCCATGATGGTTTAGTAGAGGATTTCCCAATTGAGCAAGAAAATCCACATCCTTCTTTCCTCTCCTTCTCCATTCAAGCATGCATACATCTATGATCTATGATTTGGGAAAGTAAGTATCTATTGCATAAGTGAAGACATCATTTATCCTAGATTCAAGCATTCTACATTCAAGCAAGCAAGTATACATCCTTGTGGATATAGCGGATCCAAATCCATCCACAAGGTTTGACAAGTAAGGTATACTTATATTTATCTTGTTTTACATACTTTACTTACTTCATTTCAAGGTTAATTCCTAAATAGGAGCTTGACCAAGGCAAGCCCCTTTCCCCCAATAATTCCCCCTTTTTCTTGTGTGCAGGTGCACATTTGCGGAATTTTAGATTCGAAAAAGTGGATCTGAAGATACATGTATTGACCAAAGTCTCGAGACTTCTGAATTCTTCCTTTTTGGGTATAGGTCGCCTCATGTTCGACATGTACCTATAGCTTTTAGATTTTCAAGTTTTTCAGATTCAGTTAGGAGGTTCTCAGAGCCAGATCTATTCTTGAACCTGACACAGTTTAATAGTGCATTTTCATATCTGAACTTGTATACTCTAGTAGCCCTCAAGGTGAGTTCATATTCTTTTTTTTCTCTTCCATAGCACTTAATTTGATACCCTAGATCTGATATCTTGTTGTTTATCATTGCATGAGGGGATACTTTACTTTCCTTGCATATACATTTATATTACATTTCTATACATTACATGGAAAAGTCCCCACAAAGGGATCCTAGAATTAACACTTTCTCTTAGGTGTAGATCTTGCATTAGCACCCCTACATCTACTTTGGTTGTGCTAATATGACTTTCACCTAAAAGGGGAATATAATTTGGGATCCTCTTGTCGCTTTTCCAATGTATAGTGGCGAAGTGGTTGTCTACCATTGACTACCATTTTCCACCTTACATTTTGGTGAGCTTGACACTTTTATGCTTAATCCTTTTGATTGGGTAGTTAGATTTCCTTTACATTATGTTTACATTTCCTCTTTTGATCTTGGTGTTATTTTTTTACATTACATCTATACCTTCTTCATTAGGAAGTTAGATCTTCTTCATGATTTTGCATGCTTCTTGATTTGGCAGTTAGATCTTCTTTATGCATTGTTCCTTACACCTTCATATTTAGATCTACTTTATTTTCATCTTCTTTTGATTACATTGTATGCATTTAGATATTCACTGTTTACATCTTTGTTACATTGCATCTTCTTTCCTTTCATTCCTTTGTGTATGTACTTTATCACTTTGAGTCCAACCTATAGTATTCTAGTTAGAAGTAGTCGTAGACTCGTGGGTTCTTTTGATCCTGAACCTCCTTTGTTTCCTAGGAATCTTGATGAAACAAATATGTATTCTAATGATCCTAATCCTATCATGGAGAATAAATCTTCTTATTCTTCTCATGACGGAGGTGAAGCATTAAGAGCTCCTCCTTCCCAAGTCCAAAATCTTACTCATGAATTTAAAATTTTGAACATTGGTTAGCTCAAGAGAATCATAATCATGAATCCCTTTCTAGTATTGAAGGCTTAAAGAAACTCATGCATGATGATGAACATGGTATTAACCTCTTGCATGGTATTTCCCATCTTATTGATTCTAATGTTAAACCCATGACAAAATGTGCTCAAGAATTAGGCTATGTTCCACCTTCTACAAGTGTTGAAACTTCTTTGCTATTCCCACTTCCATTCCTAGAATTTCCACTTATGCTCCACCACTTGGTCACAAATTAAATTCAATCTTCCAATCCTACACATGTGAGTATCCCTAATCCTATTCTCTCTTCTCTTCCTACTAGTGTTCCATGTGTTTCATTGCCTTTGTCTATGCCTTCTTATCATAGCACGTTCCTTTTTCATATTCCAATCCTATTTCCAACAATCCCCCTAACATGATTCATGCTTCTACCAATATTCCCTCCATTTCAAATAATATTCATAACATTTCCAATTTTTCTCCTCCTATCATTTCTTCCATTGATTCTACCATTAATAGCTTAGCTCAAACTATGTCCTCTTTGCAACAACAACTTGCAATTCTTTGACTCTATCCAAGTTCAATATATCTATTTGCAATATTACTAGTCCTTTGTCCATGGATAGTATCTGAGTTGTTATCCCACAAATTATTGATATTCCTCATCTTGATACTTATAATGGTAAGGGTGATAATGTGGCTCATGTTAAGACTTTCCAAACCTTGTGTAGTGATTTTTCTCATGACTATAGATTCATGAAAAAGTTGTTCAGTAGGACCATTCATGACAAGGCTTTGCAATGGTATTGATATTTGCCTCCTTATTCCATTAATTCTTTTCATAATCTTGCTAATGATTTCATTCAAAAAATTTAAAACAATATTGATCCTCAAATTTATTTGATTGATTTGATGCATTGTAAACAAGTTGTTAAAGAAAAAATTAGCGACTTTATTGGTAGATTTGAATGTGCAACATGCTCAGATTTATTATCCTATGTCTGATGTTGATATACAATGCATTTTTGTTTCTAATTTACAAAAGACATTAGAGATAAGATTATCCTTACTGAGTTTTCTTCCTTTCCACAATTGTGTGCAACACGTCATCATTATCAACTTCAAGTGAGTCAATTTGAAAGCAAAATTCCAATGGATCCTGTTCCTATTGATAAGGGTGATGTCACATCCAATTTCAACAAGTTTCATAAGCCTAAGAACTACATCAAAATAAAAAAATCATCTAACATAGTTGATGAACAAGTGGCAACAACATCTAAAGGTGTGACTCCTTTTTCCTCAATTTTTAGACTTTCTCATACTTTCACTCTACTCTTTCAGTCTTTGCATAATGTGATGATGAAGTTAATGAATGCCAATATACTTAAAATTCATCCTATAAATCCAATAGACACATCCAAAGCTCCATCTGGATTCTTTGATGCTAAAGCTTTTTGTCAATCCCATCGTCAACCTGGTCATGATACTGAAAAACTTATTCCTTGAAAAATGTGGTTCAAGACCTTATTGATTCTAATGCTATATCTGTAAATGCTGCTATTAATCATGGAAACAAATCAATTGCACATCCTAATCAGAATTTTCAAATCTACACTAATCCTTTGCTATCCCATTCAACCAATACTATTGAGCAACCTTCATGCTCCACACACATTGATTATGATGAAAAAGCTTATGAAGCCACTCATATTGTCAACCAAATTGAACATGTTCAACCTCAACCTCAAACTAAACCTAAACCTCCACCTAAAGCTTGCATTACCTTTGATCTTGTTGAAACAATTAAGGCACCTGATGATCATCTTTACATTGTCACTAGGGTTGATGGTATTCCTTCTCGTGGTACCCTTATTGATCCTACTTGCATGATGAATGTGATAAATGAGGAACATCTATTTAGTAAACAATTTTAAAAAGATTTATATGATAAATTTTATGTTTTGATTCAAACTTGCAATGGTTTCCTTTATCCTTCCCATGGTTCCATTTCCTTTCTTGTGGAAGTTGGTGGTAAAACTTTGGATACTACTTTAACTGTCATTCCTACTTCCGAAAAGTTTCAAGTTAAACTTGGCCTTCCTTGGCTTACCTCTATGAATATCGCGGCTTCTCCTATCCATAAATGTGTTAAATTTCATCATAATGGAGTGATCATGACTATTAACCATAGTCTTTATCAGCTTGTTGTGCCTCGAGACTCTTTTGACCTTGATTTCTTTTGGTCTTCTATGCCTAAACCCATTGAGGCTCATCCTGATTATCTTTTTCATTCATACCAAGCTTTCAAGATTCAAAAGATTTGTGAACTTAGAAAACCTAAGGATTTCCTACTCGTGGCCTTAATCCTACACCACTTATTCCTCCTATTGCTTATACCCAACCTCTGTTGGACTACAACTTATTTGGAATTTGATTGAAGGATCTGTGATTACAAGATCACTGAGAAGTTGTTGATTAGATATGTAATATGATTAAATCAGTATTATGTTGTCATTGATGTCAACTAGTTTGACAACACTTATCTTGTAAGTTACTACACCGAGACATCTAAAGAAAAGTGGAAAAGAGATGAAGAACAGAGAAATCTGCATGAGGAAAGATGTACATGATAGATGAGGATAAGGAACACATTGAGTAACTTATTGATGAGTCTATGACTTGATGATATTGACTTCATAATGTTGCATTCATCTATAATGAAGTATAGAGCTGAAAGACACAAAGCAGTGTTGTCGGTAAATGAAGCATTTCTAGTATACATCGACAGAGTGTAGTGTATACCGACCGCAGTATTAACCGAGCAGTGTTCACCAACACATTTCTTTGTTAACCGAGGAAGACAATGAATTAAATGATTAGTTTAGCTGATAAGATTGATGAGCTGGCAAGAGTATAACATCGAGGTAATAGATAATGTTTGTTACGCAAATCAACGGCTGACAAAATTCAAAGAAGATCTAATGAAGCAAATTGAAACGTGTTATTGACACAAGTACCAAGAAAGTTTAAGTGGCAAAATCTATGAATGTGAATAAGCAGCAAAATCTGATGGCGGAGAAGAAAATGATTTACTCATCTATATAAGAGAACAAAATTTCTTTATGAAAATGCCGGGAAGAAGAAGAAGCTGCAAGATTATCGCGTGAATAGGGTTTCATGCATTCTGATCATACTGGTTAGTGAGAACCAAGCTGCAGAGCAATTATCGAGCTACAGAGGGCAGTTATCAATGGATAGTAAGTTGATACAGTATTGAATCTGAAGTGAATTATTGATCAGAAGGATTTGAATGGACTAAATATTGATCTGTAATCTGCAATTGAAGTTGTATTAAGGCAGGTCATTTTACTGTTACATATTTAACCATTGTATACAGTCTAAATCTCTTAACCGAGTGGACTCTAAAAGTCTTATGATGTATCATTCATAGAATGAACATTGTTATCTTGTCAACCCCATAGTGAATGCTGGTTGGACGATAACTTCTAGTCTAAAATCCTCTAACAAGGTCACACCTGACAGTGTGTTTGTAACCTTTAACAGGGTTGGGTCTTAACCGACCTCACTTCAGAAGAGTGAACAATTTTGGGTTGTCGGTCCCAGGTGGTTTTTCCCTTTACAAGATTTCCATGTTAAATCTCTTGTGTTATGTGTTGATTGTGATATTTTTTTGTTATCATACTTTGCATGTTACATATTAGATTTGATCGGTAAACAGTTATAAGTATTAGACTGGTAATCGGTAAAAGCACAGACAATAAGAGTTATTATTGCTTATCGACGAGCAGAAATAGAAGAAATCATTTTGGATTATACATTTTGTTTTGGGACATTAGATAACTGATTCACCCCCCTCTCAGTTATTCTAACAACCTCTTCCTTCCATCTCTCAAACTAGTGTGGTTCCTTCAGTTCTTCCTTCAAAAGAAGAAAATAACTTTATTTTTATTGATCCTACCCCAACCCAAATTTCTATCAAGGCCAAACATAACTATCATGCTCGTTATCATCATTGCAAACATCGTGCTAGATCCTATGAACATGTTTATCAAAACCTTTCCTCACCTCA
Organism: Chamaecyparis obtusa; assembly: GCA_027943335.1. Taxonomy (NCBI): domain Eukaryota; kingdom Viridiplantae; phylum Streptophyta; class Pinopsida; order Cupressales; family Cupressaceae; genus Chamaecyparis; species Chamaecyparis obtusa. The sequence goes on from BSBK01002847.1 coordinate 870,377, forward strand.
TACACCTCCTGATACTTCACTTTCCTTTGACCAACCCATGTTTGAGCCCATGGAGGAAGTAAAATTAAAAAATGTTAAAAATAATAAACATGAAAATGCTATTAGTATCTTGGATTCTATTACAACTAATCTTGATGAAGAAGATACTCTTGATGATGATGTTCATGATACTAACAATGATATGCATGCTAGTGATTCTAATGATATATATGAGACTGTTGATCTTGATAATGGTTTGTCAGATATGCTTTCACAACAATTATCTATCACTCCTAGTAATGAACATAGTGACCTATCTTTACAACATGGTCCTTGTTTGGAACTGGCTATTGTTCCTTCTATTGTGCTTGATGTTTCTCCTCTTGTGATTTTCCCACCTTTCCTAAACATTGTAGACCGAGATAGGGGGGTAGGCGATACACTTGATTAGCTCCTCTTGTACGATGGATCTTTATGTGTTTTCTTATCGTAATGTGCTTCCCCCATGATGCACTGCTTGCTATATGTTATGTTTACATTTCTTTAAACGATCCTTTTTGATATTTTGGTGCAAGGTGATAAAGGATTTGCAATGTTGTACTCATTCTTCTATTTGTATCTTGCTTCTTCTATATGCCATTATATGTTATGTTGTATATGTGCTATTATTTGTAAATGTTCCTTTGTGTTGTCCACTTGGAATGATGCAAAACAATAGCCCCTATTATTTTTGGCCTCCATGAAGCAGACCCAAAATGAATCTTCTCCGTAACTCTTACGTGTGTTTCTTCCATTGTGTTGTAGTTCTACTTCCTTTTGGGAATAATGACATTTCACTTTGACATAATATTTTACATATTATATTGTGACCATACTTACCCCAGAATTGGTAGATCCCTTTTGTGCTCACTTTTGTCATGTGCTCATTTCCCTTGATTTGTCCTTTCTTGGGGGCATGTCATAGTGGATGCGTGTACACTCATTTAAATCCATTGCTCCTATCAAGGAGTTTACAATAAATTTAATGTGGGGGCATACGCTCCACTCACATTTTGCAGATACACACACACACAATATTTTAATGATGCATTACACCTAGATCCCTTATGGACACAATCCTTAAGGACTGATACCTCCTTTTCTTTTGATCCCTTATTGACATACCATCCTTAAGGACATATCACTCTTTCTAGATCCCTTATTGACACACAATATTTAAAGACAAATCCTAGATGGATTGACTAGCATGACACACAAACCTATTTTTCTAGAACTTTCAATGCCATATTTTGTGGTGCCTTCTTTGTGCGACTCACATTAAAATAGGAAATATTACTGGGACTCTCTCTCTCTCTCTCTCTCTCTCTCTCTCTTGTTAGTGATGTCTCTCTTATCTTAGTTTTGGATTTGATAAGGACTTAAGTCACTTGGGGGATTTCTATTTCCTTGTCTCCTTAGCTTGGATGAGATCAACTTATGCATTTAATCTACTTTACCATGAGCATGAGCTTTCCTCATACTCCCGCTAAAAGTGGGGGCTAAATGTATAGTCCTAAAAAGTTAGAACCCATTAATTTGGAAGGTCTAGGACAAATTGGGCCCCATTTTAGGGATCTCTTTAATTATGGATACATTTATGCTTGATTTTCCCACTTCTCTATTCATTTTTCCTTTGAAATTTTAAGTGCTTCTCAAACCTCGCATATTTTACCTTGAAAATAGACCTTTTAGGTATAAGTCACACTTGGGGAAACCTATATTGGTATAGGTCCCACTTGTAGTGACATATACCCTAGGGGTCTATTTTTTGTGAATTTCATGGCCCAATGTAAAGTAATTTATTTTTCCTTCCTTGTATAGTCGGACCTTGCAAATTTGAACCACAAAATCACTAAAAAAAGAGGCTTCCTCTCTTCATTTTGACATTCATTATCCATAACAAGAGAAAATATCCATTATTGTGAAAGTGTTCAAGTCCAAGGTGCATTCAAGTCATGGTTTTGGCTCCAAGATTTGAAGACTTCTTTCCTTCCATTCCAAGACATATCTTTCATTGATTGTGTGAATTCCTTCCCATTATGGATTAGTAGAAGATTTCCTAATTGAGAAAAAAAATCCACATCCTTCTTTCCTCTCCTCCTCCATTCAAGCATGCATACATCCATGGTTTATGATTTGGGAAATTATTGATCTATTTCATAAGTGAAGATATCCTACATCCTAGATTCAAGTATTTTACATTCAAGAAAGCAAGTATACATCTTTAAATCCATCCACAAGGTTTGACAAGAAAGGTATACTTACATTTATCTTGTTTTACATACTTTAGTTACTTCATTTCAATGTTAATTCCTAAATGAGGGCTTGACCAAGGTAAGTCTATTTCCCCCAATAATTTCCCCTTTTCTTGTGTGCAAGTGCATATTCACAAAATTTTGGATTCGGAAAAGAATATATGAAGATACAGTATTGACCAAAGTCGCGAGACCTCAGAATTTTACCTTTCTAATTATAGGTTGCCTCAAGTTTGACCTATATCGGTATAGTTCACCTCATGTTCGACATGTACCTATAGCTTTCATATTTTCAAGTTTTGCAGATTTAGTCATTAGAGTCTTAGAGCTAGATCTATTTCCAGTTCTGACATAGTCTAACGGTGTATTTTCAGATCTAGACTTGTATCCTCTACTAGCCCTCAAGGTGATTTCATATTATTTCTCTCTCTCTCCCATAATAGTCACTTTGATACCATAGATCTAATATCTAGTTGTTTATCATTGCATGAGGGTATACTTTACTTTTCTTGCTTATACATTTATATTACATTTCTATACATTAGATGGAAAAATCCCCACAAAGGGATCCAGGGATTAACACTTTCTCTTAGGTGTAGATATTGCATTAGCACCCCTTGCCACTTTTCCAATGTATAGTGATGAAGTGGTTGTCTTCCATTGACCACCATTTTCCACCTTACAAAAGGAGAAGATTCCAAATAATCCCATAGCGAAACAATTTATTTTTAATGGGACCTCCCTCTTCCTAAAAAAATAGAGCTTAAGCCCCCCTCATGGGACCCCTACCTAAGTTTTCTTAAAGGAAGATGAAGTGAAGGAAAAAATCCCATAAAAAATGAACACAAGATTTCAGTGATCAAACCCTAGTTGTGCACTAGCATTGCATGGAGGCCCCGATGCGGCTCAAAATGGAGGCTAGGCTTATGGGGAGAAAAAATATTGCAGACTCTAAGGAAGCCATGGAAGAAAAATAAAATTATGAGGAAGGAGAAGGATGAAGAAATCTGAAAATGTGATGAATGAGGACATAACGGGTAAAGAAATGGAAGTATCAAAGGAACAATCTGACACTAAACCTGGTAAATTTTTAGAAATACAACTTCCTAATGATGTTGTAGAAGTTATTAATGAGTTCCAAAGTAGGATTGTAATTTTATTTTTCATTAAGGGCATCCCTTCTGAGGCAAAATTTTACAAATGGGCTCTTTTTAGCTAGGAGAGTTGGGGTCAGAGATAAAGGATTTAAGAGGCCTAAGGCAAAGGGTATGTTTCATGTATGTTCAAATCAGTTGATCATGTTCAAGCCATTTTAAAATAAGAAACTTGGGTCATTTATGGATAAATTTTTTACCTGTAAACTTGGAATTTTAAGTTTCATCCTGAGAGGCCTTCCCATTCTCATTACCCCATGTGGGTTTAGTTGTCTTTCTTCAATATAGCATTCAAACCTCTTTTAAAAGACATGATGGTTGTAGAGTTACTTAGTGAAAATATAACTTTGATAAGTTCTCATGTTTAAGGTTTCATCCAAGAGCTATCAAGGAATTCAATCGTGAAAATCCCTTATCTGAAAGCATCAAGTTATTTGGTCCTAGTTCTGAACTAGATCAACCAATAGTTTATTTGAATAAATTGAATGTATATTTCTATTTTTGGAAGGAAGGCCATTTGATTCATGAATATATAATCAAAAGAAACAAAATGGTTCAAATTCCTCACAGTTTGCCACCTAGCAATCCAACCCCCGTCATGATCCACCTACCACTAATGTTTCCCCTAATCTCTCCATCCATCTTGACATGTCTAGTGATTTTTCCCCTTTGTATAAGGACACTTCCATGTAATATGGTTTTAGGATTGTGAGGAAGAGGAAAGAACCCTCAATCCCTTCTTCTATCCCTACCACTCATCCCTCATCTTGTCTTACCTCCTCTCCATCTTCTCTATCATCTCCCAAACCATCCTCTTTCCCTTTGGATCATGCTTCTCCCTAACCACTTCCTTGTGACTCCCCATCTCCATCCCATCACATTCATCACAAACCAAGATCTCCTTCCATAGTTATAAGTTAAGAAATCAAGGAACACAAAATTTCTATTGATAATAGTTTCAGTGTGTTGGCTCAAGGTGATGAGTCTCCTAACCTGCCTCTAAAGCTTAAATTAATTTCTTGGAATGTTAGAGGGATTTCTTCCCTCACAGTTGCGTCTGTGTTCTTACTCTCATTAATAGAAAAATTATAGGATTTTTCTATATCTATGCTTCTAATATATTGATGTAGGAGCATCTTGGGATCATGGAAATATTGCATCAACCAAAAAATAGTTCTTTGTTATTTTTGTTCTTGTTTACCGATTGGAGAGATTATGTTGGTCGACCATCATTTGTTCGAGATAGCATGTGTGATAATAAAACCTTATACCATACCTATCTAGGATCATCTTCCTATGATCACACCTCCTTTTGTTTGTGGTTATTTGAGATTTAATCCATTTTCTATCTGTAGGTAACATGTTCATTTCTTGCTTGGATCTATTTGGAGATTCAATGTGTGGTCACTTATATTTGGCTTCTGACCATTGTGATTGTAGCATGTGGTTCATGGATCTCATGTGATTCATTTCCTATGATCTTTGATTCATTTTGGTCATGCCTATTTATTTGTACACATTTCCTTCTTGATGAATGTAATTATCTCTTGGTCGACCTATAGAGGTGGTGCCTATATGTAATAACTTGATGTATCTTGAGAAGGCGTTAGTTGGTTGGTTCATGGAACCTAGATCTTTGACTTCATAGATGGGAATTAGGATCTGAGATTTATTTTCTTATTTATGGCTGTAACCGATAAGGCTTGAGAGACCGACATGTATATTGCTTGATCTCTGAATAAATTCATTGGATCATGCATTATCTCTCTACTTGGTATTATTTCTTTCCTATGTTACTCTTATTTGCAAGGTTGGGAATATCATTTGAGGATTCTCCCACCTTGGCACTGCGTCAAGTGGTATTAGAGCAAGTTTTGTTGTTAAAAAACCCTAGTTGAATTGGTTGAAGGGTGGAAGATTGCGATGTGGCCTACAATTGCAAATGCTTGCAAAAATGGTTCATGGAAGGAGAGATGTTGATCCTACTATGTTGGATATGTTGAGACAATTTTTTTTGAGGCTTGAAGTTGTGGAGACAAACCAAATAAGAGGAAGACCTATTGAAGATTTTAGTGAAGATGAAGCCGAAGAAGTAGAAGAAGGAGAAGAAAAATCCCTTGTTCTTGAACAAGGGGAAGAAATATTCTTGAGAGATTTAACAAGTGTGAATGCAAAAATACATTTCAATCCTCTGGAATATAATGGCAAGTTGGATTCAGATGAATTGTTGGACTGGATATTTGAAATGGAGAAATATTTTGAATATGAAGGTACACCAGTGGATAAGAAGGTGAAATTTTCCAGTAAAAAATTGAAAGAACATGCATATTTATGGTGGGAACATGTGTAGCTTGATCAATAGAGAAGAGGAAAGGAAAAGATCAAGGTATGGGATAAGATGGTAAACAAATTAAAGGGTAAATTCCTATCGGTGAATATCAAGTTAGTTTGTTAAGAAGAATGCAAAATTTGAAGCAAAAGGACACTACTATAAAAAAAATATACTGAAGAGTTCTATAGATCGAATATCAAATCTAGACATATGGATGATGAAGTTGAAATATTTGCAAGGTACTTGAATGGATTGAGAACTTATATACGAGATGAAATCAGTTTGGTCAAGATGAATAGCATTGAGGAAGCCTGTCAATTTTCATTAAAGGTAGAAGAGAAGCTAAAAAAAAGGCATGAACAAAGGAAAAGAGGTAGAGGCGGTATATTTTATAGAGGAAGAGGTATATCTTATGGAGAAAGTAGTAGATATGATCAGGATAAAACAAATCAGGATAAAGGTAAATCAGAATGGAAAGGAGAAAGTTCATACCGAGGAAGAGGAGGTTATGTAAGAGGTAGTTACCCTAGAGGTAATGATCATAAAAGAGAAGACAAAACCTGGGTTAAGGGAACTTGTTTCAAGTGTGGTGAAGAAGGACATAGGGAATTTGAATGTAAGAACTTTGGTAGCAGTAGCAGGAATGGACTTGTGCAAGAAGATTCACCTGATTCAATGAACAAACTAGAAGGTGGTGAAAACTTGATGGTTAGCAGAGCTTTGTGGAATGAAGGAACTAAAGAGGACCCTCTGAGGAGAGGCTTATTCAAAACCATATGTAAAGTTTCTGGAAAGTCTTGCAATGTGATCATTAAAAGCACGAAGTTTAAAAAAATTGGCATCAAAAGAGTTGGTTACAAAGTTGTAGTTACCGAGGATGAAGCACCCTAAGCCATATCAGATTGCTTGGATTAAGGATGAGCATAAAATTTTGGTAAGTGAACAATGTCTTGTGAAATTTAAGATTAGAAACTATAATGATGAAGTTCTTTGTGATATTATGCCAATGGATTGTTGTCACATCTTGTTGGGTAGGCCATGGCAGTATGATAAACAAGCTATACATGATGGTAGATTGAATAGGTATACTATTGTGGCTAATGGGAAGAAACAACATTTTTTACCTCTAGTAGAAGATGATAAGAGTGATAATTGCACTACTATTAGATTTTTCTTGGTTGAAGGAAAACAATTCATGAAGGGGCTGAAGAAGAATGACATGTGCTATGCTTTAATTCCTAATAGACCAGTTGTAAAGATATGTGATGATTCACCATTGGAAGTTAAATAATTATTGACATAGTTTTAAGATATCATTTTAGATAATGTAGCTAATGGGTTACCTCTTGTTAGAATCATCAATCATTGCATGGATCTAATATATGGATCTAGTTTACCTAATAAGGCACCTCATCGGTGACACTTTCATAGAATGAAGAATTGAATAGACAAGTTTAGGAATCGGTATAGAAGGGTTTGATTAGATAAAGTTTGAGTCCGTGTGAAGTACTAGATGTGTTGGCACCTAATAAGAGTGGAGAATGGAGGATGTGTATAGACTCAAGAGCTATAAATAGGATCACAATGAATACTGGTTTCCATTTTTAGGATGGATGATCTAATGGATTGTTTGAGTGGAGAAAAATACTTTACCAAGATTGATTTGAAGAGTGGTTATCATCATATCATAATCAAAGAAGGATATGAATGGAAGACTTCTTTCAAGACAAGAGAAGGTTTGTATGAGTGGTTGGTTATGCCTTTTGGTTTGAATAATGTACCTAGTACTTTTATGAGGTTGATGAATGAGGTCTCGAAGAAATTCTTGGGTAGGTTTGTGATTGTTTACTTGGATGAAATGTTGATATTTAGTAAGAGTAAGGAAGATTATTTGTTTCATCTGAGACAAGTATTTGTAGAGATTAAAAGAGGAAAAGTTATTGATTGACTTGGAGAAATGTTCTTTCACGAAGGAAGAGATAGTGTACTTGGGTTTTGTGATTTCAGATGAAGGTTTGAAGATGGATCCTGAGAAAGTTAGAGAAATTTTGGAATGGACTACACCTGAGAATGCTAGTGAAGTTTGATCTTTTCATGGATTGGCAAGTTTCTACTAAAATTTTATAAGGAAATTTAGTTCTATTTGTAATTCTATGACAAAGACAATGGGAGGAGACAAGAAAAATTTCAAGTGGACACATGGAGATGACAAAAGTTTTGAGAACTTGACGTAGAAGGTAGATGAATTACTAATATTGGCTTTACTTGATTTCTCTAAGGTATTTCAAGTTGAGTGTGATGCAAGTGGAAGTGCAATCAGAGTAAATCCGAGTCAAGAAGGTAAACTTGTTGCTTTTTACACTGAGAAATTGAATGATGCTAAGAGGAAGTATTCAATATATGATCAAGAATTTTATGCTATTGTTCAAGCTCTAAAGAAATGAAGACATTATTTGATGCCTAAGGAGTTTTTTTAGTACACTGATCATAAATCATTGGAGTATTTGGGTAGTCAGAATAAGTTGAATTAGAGACACATGAAGTGGGTTGAATACTTGTAAAATTTTACTTTTGTGTTGAAACATAGAAGTGGATTGTCAAATAGGGTTGCAGATGCATTGAGCAGAAGAGGAATTTTGTTGACTGAGATGAGAGTTGAGGTACTTGGTTTTGATGATTTGAAAATTTTGTATGAAACTAACCCTAATTTTGTAGACCCTTGGAAAGCATGTAAGGAATTGATCATAGATAATCAGAGTTAGTGGGTTGATTACTTCATTCAAGAAGGTTTGTTGTTAAAAGGCATTCAATTATGTATACCAAGAGGATCAATGAGGGAAAATATAATCAAGGAGAATCATAGTGGAGGACTTGCAAGATATTTTGGCATTGATAAAATAATGATTTTAATTAAGGAGACATACTTTTGGCCTCATTTGTATAGGGATATTCAAAAATTTGTTGCAGAATTTGTTAATTTTCTAAGGGAGTAAGTCAGAATACGAGATTATACACACCTTTACTTGTTCCTAGTAGACCATGGGAAGACATTAGCATGGATTTTGTTCTTGGATTACTAAAGACACAAAGAGGTAATGATTCTATATTTGTTGTGGTAGACATATTTTCAAAGATGTCAGATATTATTCCTTATAAGAAAACATTAGATGTTGTTCATATAGCTGATATATCTATTCTTTAGAGAAGTTGTGAGATTACATGGGCTGCCTAAGACTATTATTTTTGACTAGGATAGTAAGTTTGTGGGATAGTTTCGGAAGACACTTTGGAAGAAGATGGGTACAGATTTGAAGTTCAATTCTACATTTCATCCACAAATTGATGGACAAACATAAGTTGTGAATAGGAGTTTGGGTAATTTATTAAGATGTCTTGTTAGAGATAAACTTGGTAATTGGGATTTGGTTTTGGAAAAACGTAGAGTTTGCATATAACAATTCAGTTAACTAGAGTACAACTAAAATACGTTTTAAATTTTTTACTGGCATGCATCCTAAATGAATATCAAATTTGAAAGATTTTGCCTAGAGGAGAAGAGAAGTGATGAAACAGAGGGATATGTTGAGTTCATGAAGACTTTGCATGATGAGGTTAAGTATAATTTGGAACATAGAAATTAGAAATATAAGGATACAACTAACCAATCTAGGAGACATAAGAATTTTATGGTTGGTGATGAAGTTATGATTCATTTTAAGAAGGGAAGATTTCTTGTTGGAACCTACAATAAGATGAAGATGAAGAAGTGTTGGCCTTGTAAGATATTGAAGAAATTTGACAATGGTAATTCTTTTGATGTTAAGTTACCGGTTGACATGGATATATAACCTATATTCAACATTGAAGATTTTTATGAGTACCTTGACTCAGATGATGAGATAGACATTAAGAAGGAATATCCTGAGGAGAAGATAGAGGAATTTGATAAGGTCTTGGATAGAAGGATTGGGTGAAGCACAAGGAAGAAGGATTACATGGAGTACGTGATCAAGTGGAAAATAGACCAGTTGAGGACGCTACTTGGATTTACCAATATGAGTTGGATCCTTCAAATTCTTCTCAGGTTGTACATCAATTATGATTTAGAGCATCATTTTTATTAACCCCGTGTGTCTAATGCAAGAGCATCTTGGGTTCATGGCAATCTTGCATCAACCAAAAAATAGTTCTTTGTTATTTTTTTTCTTCTTTATCAGTTGGAGAGTTTATGATGGCCGATCATCATTTGTTCAAGATAGAATGTGAGATCATAAAATATTATTCAAGACCTATCTAGGATCATCTTCCTATGATCTCACCTCCTATTGCTCTTGGTTGTTCGAGATTTAATCCATTTTTTGTCCATGGGTAATGTGTTTGTTGATTTCTTGGACCTATTTGGAGATTTGACGTGCAGTCGCTAATGTATGGCTTCCGACCGTTGTGATCATAGCGTGTGGTTTATGGATCTCTTATGAATAATTTCCTATGATCGTACATCATGTTGTTTCCTTTCTTAGATCTTTGATTCATTTCAGTCTAGCCTATTTTTTTGTACATGTTTCCTTCTTGGAGAATGTAATTCTCTCTTGGCCGACCTATAGAGGCATTGCCTATATGTAATGAATTGATGTATCTTTAGTAGGAGTTAGGTGGATGGTTCATGGAACCTAGATTTGACACTTGGAAGATTGGAATTAGGATTTGAGACTCATTTTCTTATTTATGGCCATAACTGGGAAGGCCTGACAACCCGACATGTATATTGTTTGATCTCTAAATAAATTCATTGGATTGTGTATTGTCTCTCTACTTTTGTGTTGTTTCTTTCTTGTGTTACTATTAGCTGTGAGGTTGGGCATCTCCTTTGGGGATTCTCCCACCTTGGCACTGTGTCATATATCTAAAGAGTGGATTCCTCTTTAGGATCGGTTTGCCAATAATTTACCTAATGTTGAATGGATTTTAGGAGGTGACTTTAACATGGTAGAACATCCTCATTATTGTAGCTAGAATAAAATTTTAAATATCAATAGGGATGAATTTTATAGCTGGCTATTCTATTATAACTCCTTGGGTGTGATTGATCTCATTCATGATAAATTTTCTAGTCACTCCAAAAACCGATATACTTGGTCCAATTGCAAAATGGGAGATAATAAAAAACTAAGTAGGTTGGCCATATTTTATGTCTCTTCTAGTCTCTCCTTGGTTTATGATTATTTGGGGTTATACGTTTAATTGGATCACTCTTCTACCCTTTCAGATTATTTTCCCATTGTGTACAACATTAATTTATCTTATAATTCTACCATGAAGAACTCTCTCCCTTTCAAGATGAATGTTTCTCACCTAAATAACCCTACTTTATTGGGTACCCTTGAGGGGATTTGGAATGCTCTTACTAAACCCACTGAAGGATGTTCTTGGATTGATTTGTGTTATGTTTCCATTTCTCAATGCACTAATTTTCTTCAATCCTTTTGGAAAAAAAAAAGTCCGACAATGTAAACGTAAGGAGAGATATATTCAAGGGAAACTTGTGCATGATAGAAAACTTCCTAGTGTTGACCCTATGTGTGTGAAAATGTGGTTATCTAGATAACACAAACACTTCAATGAATCATTGTATGTTTGATCAAATAAAGAAAACTAATTAAGCATTGACCAATCAAAGTGACTCATTGCCTTCTAGTAGATAGGAGTATGAATTTTTCTCTGAGATCATCGCAAAATCTAGTAACTTTAAACTCTATCTAAATGAAGGATTTAAAATGCTAAGCTACTATGCAATGAAAATTCATCCAATATTTAGGCTAAGGTTAATTCATGATTTAAGAAAATGAAATGAAATTCCTAAGATCTGATTATGCAAATGCAAATAAACTAAATAATAATGATAATAAGAAATTAACAATTCGAAAATATTTTTCTATTTTGCATTCTCTTTTTTTTTCTATGAGAATGGAGACCTGATTATATAGAAACCTTCTCAAAAATGGATGGACGAGATCGATTGAAGATTGACAATTGAGATTAATCCTAGACTAGCAGAATCTGTGTGAAACTAATTTGATTAGTCGAGACTCAAAGTTGAAGAATCAATTAACTCCAAAGATTAATTATTCATTTTGGAAACTTCCAAATCAAAAGAAAGAGTTAACTACACTGAGTTTCTAGTTAAATGAGTTGTTTCCAAAATGAGAAAGAGACAAGACTTGATTAATTGAACAAAATGGATTTGTTTCCAAAATCATATTTAGTTAACTGACCAATGACTCTATAAATTCATTTTTGGAATAATTAAATTATTTAATGCATTTTCCTCCAAATTGTGATGACATAGTTATTTAATCCCTTTTTTGTGATTAGTTGACAATTTTTATTTATTTAATCAACATCCTAAGACATTAATTAAATGAATTTAGCATAAGGTTGATTTAATTGTCAACAACATTAGGATTTATGAATTTATTAATTAAATAAGATCAAGTGTGATGGTCGAATGGGACCTAAAGTATAGGTTAAATCAAATTGAATTGTCTTAGGTTAGGACTTAGGGGTTTCAATCAAGATTAGGATTCTCTTGATGAACAATCAAGATTAGGGGATTATGGCTTTGATGATCATTTTTGGGTGATTACAAACCCTAATAATGTTAATCTTTAAACTGTTATTGTTATTGTTGAAAACCAACTACACAAAATTAAAAACTATAAAGTATAGGGGGCTAAAATAAAATCCAGATTACGCTAGATAAAAGAAAGAAACAAGGGCACCAAATATTTTTTTAATTTTCTCAACTATAAACACAAAATGAAATAATTGGTTCTATAGAAGATGAATCCAAATCCCTCTGATTTGATGAAATATGCAACACATTCAAACATTTTTATGAACACCTTTTCAAGGATGATCAATGGAGAGATATTCAAGATGTCTAGAATATATTGTTAGAGGCTAACCACATATATGTTTATTATAGATGAAATCTTGACATAATTATTTCTTTGGAGGAGTTGGAAACTACTCTCTTTAATATGGGCCCTTATAGTCTAGGTAGTGATGGGCTTCCTATGGAATTCTACAGGGTGATATGTCAACATATTAAAGATGATTTTTATTTCTTATATTTAGAAGCCTTTGAAAGAGGATCTAGGTCCAATCATTAATGGTGGCATAATCAAACTTCTACCAAAAGAAAAAAAGGAATATACTATCTCTAGTTGGCATCCAATCACACTTCTTAATACCTCCTATAACATCATTGCAAAAGATCTAGCTAACAATATTAAACCAATGGTGCAAGAAATTATAAAATTTGAACAAATTTGTTTTATTGCTAGCAGATATATTATTGACAATCTAATTTTAGCTTGGGAAAATTGCCAATGGGCTCAAAAAACCAATTAAAATGTTGTTATTATCAAACTTGATTTTGAAAATGCTTATGATAGAATTCGGTGGAAATTTATCTCGAGCATGATCCAATGGTTTGGGTTTTTTCCTAAACTTCAAGCTCATATTTGAATATTGTTTTAGGATGCTAATCCTTGATTCATTGTTAGCAATATAATGACTGATCATTTTCCTCTTTAGAAATATATCCATCAAGGATATCTCTATGTGCTTACAGATGATGCCTTAGGATATATGCTACAAGGTGCTACATATATGAATCTCATTTCAGACACATCTATCCCTCAAAATAATGTTGTTATTATTTTGCATTATGTTAATGATAGTTTATTATTCTTGCAAAATTTTGAAAAAGATATTTCCAACACTATTGATGTTTTGGAACTATCTTGTGTTATCTATGGTTCTAATCTTTCTCATGAAAAATTTTAATTCTTGATGATTTGATATGGGCCTATTCCCCATTGGATACCACATGAATAGAAACTAATCAAGCACGGTGAAATTATTAGGTATCTCGAGATACCCTTTGGTCTTGGAGTCACTCTCTCTGATATGTGAAGTTGGTATCTCAATAGAGTTAAATGTAAACTCTTTAAATGGGGTAATAAATTCCTCTCTAACTAGAAGAATCCAAGTTTCTAATAATTTTTTTTTTGCCACTCATGTTTATTATTCATCGAGTTGGATTCCTTTAAAACAAAGGTTATGAGGTCTTAATTAAAATCATTAGACATTTTTTATGGACTAAATAGAATGGTAGCATGAGGTTTATATCCACCTCTTGGTTTCATTACATTCAACATAAGTGTAAAGGTGGTTTGGGATTAATTTATCCAAAGACTCATCATCTTAGCAACTAAATCAATTATTAGAGTTGTTCTTAGAAAATCATTGCCCAGAATAGAAATAACCTTACCACTATTAAAGGAAAATGAAAATATATGGGTTGGTTAGAAAAAATAATTCATGCTCCCTTTTTCTATTAAGGCCTTGCATTCTCTCTAATCAATTTGGAAAGCTTGGAAAAAGGCATGCCATATTTTAAGATAGAGAGATACTTCTCTCCAACATGGTTTCAACTTTTCCAACTCATATATTTGATGGAACAACCATATTTGTATCATGGTCTTCCTTTAGCTTTGATTTATTCTAAATTGTCATGTTTTTTGTTCAAAAAAGGCATCAACAAGGTGGGAGATCTAGAGGACTTCAATAATCTATATTGGTTTCTATGGGATGTTTTAAGATCGCAACTTAATTTGAACAAGTACAAATCTTTTCTAATCTTTTTGGAGCCTTTGGTGCCATTCAAATTATCTATGAAGCTTTGTACCCTGATTCTATGAAAATTCTTCAAAGTTTGGTTATGGTTTTCAGTGTATCCTTTGTTTTTTTTCAATTGAAAAAGATATATTTGTAGTTGCTTCATAATCTGCCCATGAGAATTTTCCTCAACAGTAAATGAAATTGTAAACTTAGTGAATTTTTTTGGGCCAAACTCTTTGCTCATATCTAGAAGTCAATAACTAATGCAGAAGAACAATTAATGGCTTGTAAGATACTACATTATAAGTTTCTAATTAGTGGCAATTTGAAATGTATTATGGTTTAGCCCATCAATTGTCCTTTTTTCTAGAAAATTGAAGACATGAGACACATTTTTTGGAAATGCCAGTTTGTTAAGAAATTAGGGAACTTTCTATTTCACTTTTTGTCTGTTATTATTTATCATAATCTTAATTAGGAAGAGGCCTTACTTGGAACTGGACTTCAAAATAATTGTATTGTTGAGGGAGTTAAAAAATTATTTATTACATTTATGGAGAATTTGATGTAAAGTAGTTTTAATAACTCCTATGATCATCAGGAATTTATAGTTGTAAAACTTTACTCTAGCATATTTATTATATTACTTCTCTCTTCTCTCAACTGTAGGCAGATTTTAAGAAGAGCTAAAAGATGGAATACCAAATCCAATGCATCCAACATCAAGTAGATCATCTTATTAGAAATAAGAAGATTGGCATGCTTCATGGACTTTGGCCTCTTATCCAAATTTTGCATGAAATTTGTTCTTGATTATGCTAATATATTTTTATGTTTATGTACAACCTCTATTTGTATAGCTTATTGTTTATATCTAGGTTGTTGGTTTCACCTCGTTGGGATTTTTACATAGTTGATTCAACTACTATTTATGATATTTCCTCATTGTTTCTATTGCATATTGTGAATTACTAGATATTGCATAATATTCTCTTCTTCTCTCGTAGTTCTCTTAAAATTTCTATTATTTCCTTTGTAACTTATATTTTTTCAATAAAATAAAGTTTTATTAAAAGATAGATCAAAAGCTCAAATTCTACATGAGGTAAGTTATGCCTCATTTGTAGCACAGTTAGGTGCCTCTCACAAGAAGTACATGGTAGTCCTATAATACTATAAGTCATCTAGAGACCCATGTACAAAGTGTGCAATATCTTGGATGATAAAAGAATATTTATTGTTTCATTCTTTCTTATTTCTTTGTAATATTTTAATTTGTAACATCTCATTCAAGAGCACAAGTTGTCCATAGTTTGATCAACTTAGGTATACGATTTATTGCAAAAATAATAATTATTGATCCGATTTTATTTATATAAGAACATAATGAAAAATAAATTTAAAATAATTTCAAGTGGAAAAATAGCATTGATGTAAATTATCTTAAAAAATAAATTACACCACAATGATAAATAAATTTGACTTAGGGTAACGAGACGGGACATGGAATAATAAATATTGAAGTGAATGTGGAATTTAAATAAATTTAAATGTGGCATTGAGTTCAATTTTAGGAATTAATTTAAACTATAATTTTTAGGCCTTATTAGAGTAGTGTCATAAAATCTACAAATTAGTTTTGTATTGATTTAGTCTGAATTTGTATTTGTGAAATCAATTTTTATGCCTATAAAACTGAATTGCAACACAATCTAGTCAATATTGGACTATTAAAATTTGAACACATCAATCTTGTGGTATCTAAACCTATGTAAGGATTGGCGGTATTTAGGAATAGCTTATGAATCTACTAAATTATGAGGTTTGTGTTTTCCTTGATTAGACCTCTAATTGAATTGATGTTATGATTTTGGCTAAAAGATTCAAACATTAAAAGAAAGCATGTAATACACATGTTGCTAGATTTTTTTCCCATTTTAAAATTTGTATTTTGGATGCATTAAATAGATTCCTAGGTGAATTTGAAATGAATGAGTGAACATCCTTAAATACAATAACCAAACGTAGATCAACACAAATATGTACTATATAGGCTTGCAATGGCTAATAGAAGGGAGATAGTGAGAACTAATTTGAATTTATATTTTAGAAGTTCAAGGATTATATCCACAACTATAGAAGTGACTTGGGTCAAATCTACACTCACAAATTTGATTTAGGGTGACAAATAGGAGATCCTAGGATCAAGACCAAATCTTTGAGGATAAGTAATGATGAGATTGAGATATGATAATTTATTAGTTGAATTTATGCAAGAATATGCTACTTATATAATTATTATTGCCATTTTTGGTATTGAGGAACACTGAGAGGGGGGTGAATCAATGTTCTAAATTTTTTAATCTTAAAGATAAGTGTAGACGTCTAAAAACCATTCATATTAATTAAATTTATTTAATTAATAATACATGTGAGGTCATAATTAATTTTAATTAATTAATCATGGTTGTTATGTCCCTCTACCCAGTTTAATTAAAATTATTTAATTAAGTTGGGTTCATTATCTAAAGTATTTAAATTTAATTCAAATACTCCCTTCTCTAATGTATTAAATTTATTTTAATACATGTCCCCCCATAAATCCCTTTTTGAATAAATTACTATTTATTTAAATCCATCCACATCCTAATATTCTTCTAAGCTTAGATTAATCTAAACCTAGTTAAAATTAATCTAAATCACTACCTAAAACCTAGCCTACACCCATCAAATCACTTGCTAAACCTACCCTCCCACCTAATCACTCCCTTAACCTCACTTAAAAAGTGATTCCTAACCTCATTAGTGCTAATGAGTTGCTCACACATGTGTGAGAAACTCTTCCCAAGGAAGCCACCAAACTTCCTTAAATGCTCTAACTCTTTGTCCCTCACACTCTTCCCCAAAGTTTCTCACACATGTGTGAGCAACCTTGATCCCTTCAAACCTTAAATGCCCATCTTGTCTCAAATTGACCTTTCATCATAGCCATCCTCTCTAGCCTATGTGTGTGCTATATGGCTCCCATGTGGAAACCACATAGGTGCCACCTCATCCAATCCCTCTTCCTTCCTCCAAAAATCTATAAATAGATGCCCTTTCCATGAGAAATTCATCTCTCATTTTTATGCATTTTTATCATGTTAGTTTAGCTCTAGAATTGTATATCATTTTAGCATGTTAGTTTCCTTGTTCTTGTTTTCAATCTAGATCACATAACATGTTTAACTTAAACTGGTGAATGAATCCTACTTTACTTTTGCATTGTAGTTTCCTTTCAATCTAAATCACGTATCAATGCTTAATGGTAAATTAATCTCAATCTTGCATATCATTTTGTAGTTGTTAATCCTCATCTTCATCTTTCTCATTTGGGAATCCTTGGTGCAAACTAGTTCTCCATACTAGTCTTTGTACCCTTTTGGGATCTCCTTTTGGCCTGCATTTAGGATTTAATCATCTTAGCTTGCATTGGGGATCCTCTCATTGTGTTTGAAGAGAACATCCACATTCTCCAAAATGAACAAATCAAATGGGACTCGGGTTCTCCCATTTTGGTTCAATTTAAGGTGGTGTGTTTGAATCTTTGTCATACGTTGCATGCATGTTTTAAACTAACATTTTATTGTATATGTGTGCTCCTGATAGGTTAGGTTCATCATACTCACAATCTGATCACATAACCATAAACCAAGCACAATGAAAAGTAAACAACTAAAAAAAAAGAAAACATCCATAAACTCATGACACCATGATTTTTGCATGGAAACCTAGTTAAGCGGAGAATGGCCATGATGGGGATGAAACCCACAAACTACTTCTATAGAAATAATAGTAACCCAATTAAGGGGAATAGTACAAAATGGGTATGCACTTGCATTCAAGCACACTACTTAGAGCTCAGTGCTTAGAATACAACATATAGAGGCTCACTACCATACAAAAAGTTTGTACTACAATCCAAGAGTGTGAATTGAAGGTAGCATCAACTATGCCTATACAGTTCCATTTGAGTACAATACATATACATTGACCTAACCTTTGTAATTAGGTTCTTCACATATACAAGATTTCAGAATATCTCCTTTGTACTTTTCACAATAACCTCTTACAATTTTAACTCCAAAGCTCTACAAACAAATGGGCTTATATACCCCATTACAAAGAAAATAATTTAATTGGTCAGCCTCAAAACATATTGAAACATGTAAGATGAGTCATCCAAATCCATACTCAAAACTTCATGCTAACCTCAACCAAAAGAATATATGTCATCAATCATGTCATCTCTACCAAATAGAACTAGTAAATTGATTGGATCATTGATTTGTTAGGATCTCTGATCGATCTAACATCTGACTGTCATTGTCCTTCACACTTAACTATAAACCTGATACTTAGATCTTTAGAACTCAAGACAATAATAACATAAGTATGCAAAATCATAGGATGTCATATAATATACCTTGTAGAATCTTCCTCTAACTTCACAACTCAAAATTTAACCGAACCTATCATGTATATTGTCCCTTGTTCTATCATACGTAGCTACATATTTAGTCTGACCTTCGATAATCACAAAATATGTCAAGTGACCATAGGAAATATGTGTAGTTTCCATAAATGACAACATAAAATCCATCCATATCAGTGTCTCTTGCCAACAATCTCCCCCTTTGGCATTGATGGAAATACTTGGTGAAAAATGACTAAGTGCCCAAAAAAAATTCCAATCTCCAAAAGATTTCTCCCTAACCAAAAATATGTTCTCCCCTAAGATAATTAATTCATTTTTCACTCCTTATCTCTACCCCTTGGACATCAATGACAAAGTTTGGGATCCTCCCCATAATTTGAATAACAAAATCCTATATCATCCACCTATATACATAAGTATGAAAAGTATACTTACAATAGTTTAAATGTATCTAAGAAATTATCTCTTAGAGTGGAAAAATTTGTATCCCAACATCTCTTAATTCTCTATGCTATCTCAATCTATTCACAAATGGTTTAGGTTAGCTTCTCTACTTCTCTTAAGTCATGTACATCTAGAGAGTTATATGTTTCTTTTGCCTCCTTAATCCTCTTCACATAATGTCAAGCATAGGAATAATTTAATTCATCACTTCACCGATCCTTCCCTTTACTTTGTCTCTCTTAGTGATAAGAGTTCTGATTTTATCATTAAGTTTTGTCACTTGTGTTGAGTGAACCAATGCAAACTCCTTCAAGGGATAAAATCCTTGTGATATTTTAGAAAGTTTCTTCTTACTTTCCTTAAGGATTTTATCCATATCTGCAACCTACTTAGGATAATCAATACAAGATTTGTACACTTTTCCTCCTTCTGACAATGCATTCTTCATCTACTGAGTAGAAAATCCTAATGAAGTTCTATCCTTTTCAATCATGATATTCAAATGATTTAATCTCCTTGCATTGAATTCATTCTTATGCTTGATCATTGAAATTTTTTCTAAGG
This sequence comes from Chamaecyparis obtusa, assembly GCA_027943335.1. Classification (NCBI taxonomy): domain Eukaryota; kingdom Viridiplantae; phylum Streptophyta; class Pinopsida; order Cupressales; family Cupressaceae; genus Chamaecyparis; species Chamaecyparis obtusa. The sequence continues at coordinate 890,309 of BSBK01002847.1, forward strand.
ATTGAAATTGAGTATTAACCGCATCCAATAACCCTTCAAGTTGACTTGATGTAGACTTATTCAAATCAAATTTATGAGTCGGTGTGATCTTTCCCAAAATATTTGTTTTCCTAGATATAAGTTTTTTCTCATTTTCATAAGTCTTCAAAATCTTTTCTCTTTCTCTAAACTGAGCCACCAAATAAAGTCCCAACAACTAAGATTAAATAAGAGTATCCAATTCAATTAGACTTTGTATAATTTGCATTTTCTCTAACTCAATGACGTCTTCTTCCATGAATTTATTTACTGCCTCCATAGTGTCTCTTTCCTTTTCAATATTCTCACTCTTCAATTCTAAAACTCTCTCAGGAGTCTACTCTTCCATAGGGTCTTGTTTTTCTCTCACTTCATCTTCCTTCTAATCTATATCATGCCTCATCTCTATCTCAACTTATCCCTTTTCTAATTCCTCAGTCATATCCGCCATGTAGTTCTGTACTCTAAGTATGTCTTCATCATCATCATTTTTTGTGGAAAGTGTAATCGGTACACTAGAGATAAAACTATCTGGCTCTTCATCTCTTTTCTTAAAACTAGTATTCATTGCATCTATATGAGTTTCTTTCCTGTTGGCTTTATATTTTTCTTCATATCGATAATACAACAAGATTTTACTTATTACATCTTCATTTTCCTCAACAACCTCATCTATATTTCCACTCATGATCATATTCATTATTGATTTTCTCATCAATTCCTACTTGGCTTCCTCAAGAATAAAGTTCAATTCATCTTTTTAAATAACCAGACATAATTTGGTTATGACTCCTTCTCTAATCCTCTTGTCTTCTTCTAATGTAGTCAATCTTCTAGCCTCAAGTTTGTCGAATAGATCATAAGGGATGTTTCCTTTGATCTCAACCAAAGCTCTATTATACTTGTTCAAATAAACTATGACTCCATCTTCTAATTTTCTCTTCTCTTCTTCATTATATCTATGATAATATCTTTTTAACTAAACTAAAATTCCATAGTTTTTCATATTAAAAAACATAGAATTTATTAAAAATTATGGCTTACCAATAACAACTTGTTTAGGTACTTTTTGTATTACCACTTTTTCTTCCTTATCTTCTTCTTAGAATCATCTGAATAATTGTATTCATCTTTTTCATCTTTCTTAGTTCCTCTATATGCTCTTTTCCCTTTAGTCTTAACTCTTTTTCTTGTTGATTTAGGAATACCCTCCAATTTCATAGATTTAGATCATGTGACCTTTGATATAGATGGTTTAGGTGTCTCAAATTTATTTGTAGGATTCTTCTCAGATGGAGTAGGAGACATCTTCATTCAACTCCTTCTTTTTCTTCTCCTAGATGATGTAATGATAGGATTGTAGGGTAGCAGACTATCTTTATCAATGTCAATTGGATTATCTTCTTCACCCTTCTTCTTTTCTTCCTCTTCATACTTCTTTCTTTATTCAACCATATTCTCTTTAGTGAATCACATTCTTTCACCCATAGCTTCAACTTCTTTTATCACTTTTCTCTTCATGGTAGGTTTGTTAACTTCAAGGTGTACTTTTAGGCTCTTTTTCTTATAAGTACCAAACCTCTCCTCATTTAGATCTACTTACTTTTCCAATAAATATCTCACATGTACTTCTAAAATCATAGGGTCTACCTCATATCCCATAGGAAAGATCCAAGAATCTCTTGGCTCATCCACATCCATCAGACACTCATCAATCTCTACCATAAAAAAATGGTATCCTCATACTTTTTAACAAGTTCCCTTGGAGTTCTCCATCTCATCTACATATTTTCTTGAAAGGCTTTGAAATATCCCCAAATCATGCTTCTCCTATGTATATTATCAAGCATTACATAGTAGTTACTGATTTGTTTTGCTATTAGAATGTCCTTTTTCCAAGTGATGTTACTGATTCCTAGAAAATAGTTCATGAAGTATAAAAAGATATATATTACCAATAAACCAAATGTGAAGATCTGTTTCTTTCTTTTCTTTATCGTCACAAAATTTTCTAAGAGATGCACCCTTAGAGATTCATAGATATCATATTGAACACCTTCCTTCACCATTCAATAGGTAGTATGAATTATCGTACTGGAAATGGAATTTTATCTATTGGAGTGATATACCTTGTAACCAAAGACCATAGATGCAAATTTTACATCAGGCTACTTAATATCATTTATTGTCATAACTCTGTATCACAATGAGAATATGACTTTTTTATCACTAAGTCCTTCTTGATTATTCTTAGGGAAAGGACATCTCCATTTTCACAAAATCCAATAATGGATTCTAATAATTCCTTGGTGATATTATAGGGTTTGTCTAGCCATATAAATTGATGATGCATCCTACTCAAAATAAGCTAAATCTATTCAGGTTCATAAAATGTAAATAACTCAAGCTATTTTCATGGTTTCCAAGGATTTTTACTCATCTTTCATTTTTTCATTCTCACATAGTGACTGATACATCTGGTATATAACATTTTCTCCCAATTCTTTAATATGATAGTAAATTTAAGTCCTAATATCTTCTACGTGCATAACACAGTAAGGGACCCTTGAGAATGCACCCGCAAGGATCACCCTCCATAGACTTGTAGGGGTTTTTCTTAAATATAGGATGGGGTCTATCCTTAACATAAAAAATCATAGGTGTATCCATGAATTTAGAACTAATTTACCAAATTGCAGAGTCATAAATACCTTTTCACGATGATGGCAAGGGTTTGCAAATTTGATCTTAGAAATTTCCTTCAATATTTTTTCAAATTACTTCAAGTCACTCTACAAGCTTGTTCGCGAGATAGCGCGGTGGTAAATGATGTTATAAAATTCATTTTTAATCCTTCACATGCTTAAAAAAGAAATCACAATAAATGCACCAAACCCTAGTTTAAAAATTGTATGTAACCAATGATCAAGAACCTATGTGTAATCCTCAAAAATTGATTATAATCTATCAAGAGTGTTTCCATTTAGATTCAAATTCAATTTTGTATCTAACTGTATCGATCCTTCAAATTCAAGGGTATGGTAAACATTTTCAATAAAAAAAATCCCCCTTGGTTCCTTGACCTAATCAATTTTCTGATGAGATTTTCACACCAAAATATGGTATGATCTTTCTAGTAGTGTCAATTAGATCTTTCCTCACCCATGTCTTGCTCATTTATTTTTAACTTCTTCTACATCAACAATTTTCTTTCCCTTATCATCCCGCACCTTGTTCTTTCTATCAAACCTCTTACATTCACATTATCTCTATTATATCTACAATTATTTGCAATATGATTGAAATTATTGCAATTAAAACACATTACATTTAAGTTTCCAAACCTTGAATTCACTTTATTTATCCTTATTCTGCATTTCTTCTCCATGTGACCAAAGTCATTGTATTTGTGACTTATAATGTTCCCTCTGATCACATTATTTTTCACTTTGACTTTGCACTCACTTGATTTGTGTCCATAAATGTTGTAGGTGAAACAATAACCAAAAAAAGATGTAGCATTAGGCCTAATTATGTACTCCTTCACCTGATGACCATTTTTTTTACATTTAAAGCATCTGGTATTAAAATTAGGTTTCCTCATAGGTATATTTTTAGGTTCTTCAATCTAATTTTTTAATGAATTAATTTTCTAACCAGATCTAGAACTTTCTCCCTTCTCGAAGTCAAGTCCTTGTATATCTCTTTTCAATATTTGACTCTCAAGTTGTGCATCAAGCTTCATAGAACTAGATTTGAACTTTTGCTTGAATTCCTTAGCTACAACAAGATCACTCCTAATAACTTCATTATCCCTCTCAAGATCTTGCTCATTATGTCTAGATTCATCAAGATAAAGTTACATTTGACCAATCTGACAATTCAATTTGTGGCATTCATCTGACTTGTCTTTTAAGGATTTTTTCAAGATTTTCTTGAATTTTTTTCTTTTCCTCAATTTCTTTAGTCAACTTCATGACCATGGATTCCATTTCATGTCTCAGGTTGTCTTTTACTTTCACAAGTTTCTCACATTGATCAGATTTATCCTTCATCGATGATGAATAATTAGTGCTTCCTTTTATGTTCAATTGTTCAACAAGATCTTTCCTCTTTTCTCTAGATTTATTTAGATGATCCTTCGAATTATCTATAAAGCTTTCATCCTATTTGAGTTTCTCTTTCAATTCAATATTTTCAGAATTTGACTTGTCAACATCTTCAAGTACAATCAAGAGTTGTCTTTGGACACTACTATAAACTGTTGAATCACCCATCCAAACCTTCCTCAAGTTGTTAGACTTCTTTCAAGGCACTAAGCTCTTATACCAATTTTTGGTATTGAGGAACACTGAGAGGGGGGGTGTGAATCAATGTTTTAAACTTTTTAATCTTAAATATTTGATTGCATAACCATAAACCAAGTATAATAAAAAATAAACAATTGAAACACAAAGAAATTGTCCATAAACTCATGACACCATGATTTTTCGTATGGAAACCCTATTAAGCAGAAAACCATGGTGGGGATGAAACCCACAAATTGCTTCTAAAGAAATAATAGTAACCCAGTTAAGGGGAATAGTAAAAAATGGGAATGCACTTGCATTAAAGCCCACTTCCTAGAGATCACTTCTCAGATTACAACATATAGAGGCTCACTCCCATACAAAAAGTTTGGACTACAATCTAGGAGTGTGAACTGAATAAAGTATCAATTATGCCTATACAGTTTCATTTGAGTATAGTACATATACATCAACCTAACCTCTTTAATCATGTTCTTCACATAGAAAAAATATCAACATATCTCCTTTATACTTCACACAATAACCTCTTGCAATCGCAACTCCAAATCTCCACAATAGTCTGGGCTTATATACCCAATAACAAAGAAAAGAACTTACCTGGTTGGCGTCAAAACATAAATAAATGTATAAGATGAGTAAGCCAAATCCATTGTTGGAAATTTGGTTAAGGGGAGATAATAGGGTTGTCATTTATGGCAACATATAGACACATTTTGGACAGTTATGTTTTAACTGAAGTCTGGACAAGGGATACTTAGAAATTGTCTAAGGCAATTTATAGTGAGAAGACATGAAGATCTATTCAGAAAGGTTTACTATGGATGGTTTGACTTTAGTGAGCTTCACTAAAAATAGTATGGACATCATTTATGATGTGTAAAATCACGCTAAAGAAGATACTATGTTTTGGTTATGATTTCCAAAGTTTTTCTAAGACATTATGTATATCGCAAAAACATGGCAAGTTAGAGTATATCGAGTTTTGGATAACTAGTTACTTTTTTATTATGAAATAAAGTTATGAATTAGTTTGGGATGAAATCCTATATGTCTGTCCTAACATGATAGAATGAGATATTAAATTTTTGGTAACATATGCTTAAGTTGAAAGCTGACTGGTTAAAGAGAAAGGTATAAATGAAGGTACTTTTGTTTAAGCAAGATGGCCAATTGTATTTTAATGATATGATTGACATATGCACACTTTATATATTATGTATAGATGAAAATTTGATGTTTAGAGAAGAGAAGAATAATTTTATGATTGATTATATGCAAGCACTTACAAGGACTAATCAGATATTAAAGATATCGGCAACAATCAAAGTTTTGTATTGCAAAGTTGTATATGTACTATATGTGTAGTGAGAACTTTGTATAAATTGTAAGATCCATTTTTGTATTGTATGATTGACTCCTCACAGGGTCAAAGGATTTTAACAGGGCCTAGTCCTCTCACAAGGAAAGATACACTAAACAAATGTAATAGACTCTTATTAGGGTCAATATATTTCACAAGATATCTTTTTGATTAGTGGATCTTTTTGTGGTTACCATCCCTATTGGAGTTTTCCCTTGTCCAAGGATTCCCTAGTTAACAAAATATGGTGTTATGTGTTTCATTATGTTAAGCTTGATTTTACTTTTCAGTACTTTACTATATGCATGCATAAAGACAGTAATTGATATCCATAGTTGGGCAGAAAGTTGTTTAATCACTTTAACTGATTCACCCCCCCTCTCAGTTATACTAAGGGATCTTTAATTTCTAATAATTGGTATCAAAGCATTAGGTCCTTAAGGGATAAGCCTAGCAGCTTGAAGGAGATCATTATGGATTCAGGATATATTCAAAAAAACCTTGAAGAAACTCTTGAAGAATTAGATCAAGTGAATCAAGAGAAATACATATTAAAGAACAAACTGAGAGGTGCACAAGATTACATTCAGAAGTTAAAAGATCATCTTGAAAACTCAAGATAGAAGAAGAAAGAGTTACATGATCAAATAAAATCTTGTAAGTCAATTGAGGAGGAAAATGAAGTCTTAATACATGAACTTGATATTATTACCAAAAAGATAAGAAAGTTACTAGAAGAACGAAAGATAGATATAGATTTAAGATCAAAGAATGCAGATCTAAAATTACAACTTACGAAAGTGACATCTGAAATTGAAGACTCTAGATTACAATTTTCAGAAATTGAGAAATATAATTGTATTATCAAAGGTGAACTTATGCAAACAAAGCAACATATTGACAAGTTACATTTGAGTGCATAAAAGCTTGATGAATAGATCATGGCACAAAGACCTAAAGTTGATAAGATGGGAATTGGTTACAATGAAGGTGAATCATCAAAGCAAACTAAAACAACTAAAGATCTTGAAGACAAGTAAAAACCAGATATGATAAAGAATGAACCTATTCTAATTGAAGAACCTATTAAAATACTAGATCTAGTAAAACAAGCACAAGATCAGATTGAACCACCTAGAAGGAAAGTCAATGGAAAGTATTTTATATGAAATGAAGTTGGACATATGAAGAAGGATTGCACAAGTTAGGATTCTAAACTCTTTTTTGGTTATTGTTATAATTGTTCTAATTTTGGACATAGAGCTAGAGAATGTAGGAAACCTAGATATGATAGTAGAATGCATGAAAGGACTAACATGATAGGAAAAAGAGCAATGGAAATAAGAAATAGACCTATTAAATGTTACAAATGCAATAATTTTGGACACATTGCTAGAGAATGAAGACTTGAGATAAATCAGTTTGGAACTAGACAAGGAAAAAGTACTTTGACATGTTATGTTTAAAATAAATTGAGGCATACAACAAGATTTTGTAGATTCAATGGACATAGAAGACTGCGGAATAAAAGATCACTAGATCTTAGAAGAAACATGAACAACAATAAAATGAATGATCAGAAGGTAAACATAAATCAAGTGGATGACCTTGAGAAGACCTTTACAAAATCAAAGTTACCTACAAGTTCACAGATTTGGACTGAAAAGAAGAAGGATGTATCAGAGGATAAGAAGAAAGAAGACTCTCATGAAGAAAATAAAATCTCATTAGATTCTGATGAGAAATGCACCTTGAACTGAAAGATAATACACCTTATAGGGGTAAGCATATCAGAGTATCACTAAACCCCTGAATAGTTGAATGGAGTTCCACGAAGTTAGGAACACTTTGGAATAGACTAAAGGAAGGTAAAGTGAAACACATAGAAAACATATTTACATATGTTGATCAATGGGTTTAATTACCATTTTTACTTTGAGAGATTGAAAACACAAAGGAATTAAAGACTTTGAGTTTGGTTGAAGCAATATCAAGTGTATTATCATGAAACCCTAGCACGAGTAGAGAAAGGTATTTATTACTCTTGTGAGCTTAACCTAGTTACTTATCTTGGATATTCAGTTGTTAAAATAGAAAATGTAGTTGTTGGAGATATTATAAATGAACCTAGAAACAATTTCAAGAAGAGAGCCATCACTCAGTATTTGGATGATCCACCAGGAGCATTTTCGCAAATCCATAGTGATGCATTATATGTAGAGAATACATGGACATGCATACATTTCAAGATTGAAATAATAGGCTACAATGAGATTTATGAGGATATGGAAATTTTTTACAACCTACATGATGGAACATACAAACAAGGCTTTGAACATTTAGGATAGATTGACCTAATGAAGCAGATTTTCCATGTTGATTTTGACAATGAAGAATGGATAAGGATAATACTAAGCAGATTTTACAATGATAAACTTTGGATTGGAGACCAACTCATAGAGTTGATAGATGAAATCATTCATAACCTGACTAGCCTAAGCATGAATGGAATCAACCCTATATTAGAAAAAAAAGTTAAGAATCTTGTGTAAAAGAACACAGAAGCAGATTATGATGAAAGAGGCATGAAATTTCACACCATAAAAAAAACTAATGTGATATTGTTGAGAAATATCTTAGGATATAAGATGGTTTATACCTCTAGACCTAATTCCATTTCTGTGGGCTTTGTTCATGTAGCTTATAAGATGGTAATTGACAAAGAAAGTGTAAATCTTTATGAAATATTCAGAAATAAACTGATTAACAATGTTAGGAGAATCAAATAAGACAAGTATACACCATTTACACGTGGATCATACCTTGTGTACTTACTTTTCTAGCTTACCAAATCATTTCCATAATGCTTTCATCTGAACAGAATTCAGATAGATGCACAATGGAGAAATTCAACAACTTCTATAGAAAGAAAGCTAAGGAAAGAATCAAAAGTGACATTACCAGAATGATGAAAGCATTTCAAAACTAGAGGAAAAAAATATTTAGAGTTTCACCTTCTATAGTTGATGAATATAAGAATGATATTTTCATTATGGAAGTAACAAATAGCATATGTTTGGAAGCAGTTGAACCTAGAATTCAACGTGTTAAACATTTGGATTATGAAGTTTATGATACTCAGATCTTCAAAACTCAAGACAATAATAACATAAGTATGTATGATCATAGGATGTCATAGAATATACCTTGTAGAATCTTCCTCTAACTTCACAACTCAAAATTTAACCGAACCTATCATGTATATTGTCCCTTGTTCTATCATACTTAGCTACATATTTAGTCTGACCTTCGATAATCACAAAATATGTCAAGTGACCAAAGGAAATATGTGTAGTTTCTATAAATGACAACATAAAATCTATCCATATCAGTGTCTCTTGCCAACAATCTCCCCCTTTGGCATTGATGGAAACACTTGGTGAAAAATGACTAAGTGCCCAAAGAAAATTCCAATCTCCAAAAGGTCTCTCCCTAACCAAAAATATGTTCTCCCATAAGATAATTAATTCATTTTTCACTCCTTATCTCTACCCCTTGGACATCAATGACAAAGTTTGGGATCCTCCCCATAATTTGAATAACAAAATCCTATATCATCCACCTATATACATAAGTATGAAAAATATACTTACAATAGTTTAAATGCATCTGAGAAATTATCTCTTAGAGTGGAAAAATTTGTATCCCAACATCTCTTAATTCTCTATGCTATCTCAATCTATTCACAAATGGTGTAGGCTAGCTTCTCTACTTCTCTTGAGTCATGTGCATCTGGAGAGTTATATGTTTCTTTTGCCTTTGTAATCCTCTTCACATAATGTCAAGCATAGGAATAATTTGATTCATCACTTCATCGATCCTTCCCTTTACTTTGTCTCTCTTAGTGACAAGAGTTCTGATTTTATCATTAAGTTTTTTCACTTGTGTTGAGTGAACCAATGCAAACTCCTTCAAGGGATAAAATCCTTGTGATATTTTAGAAAGTTTCTTCTTACTTTCCTTAAGGGTTTTATCCATATCTACAATATACTTAGGATAATCAATACAAGATTTGTACACTTTGCCTCCTTTTGACAATGCATTCTTCATCTACTAAGTAGAAAATCCTAATGAAGTTCTATCCTTTTCAATCATGATATTCAAATGATTTAATCTCCTTGCATTGAATTCATTCTTATCCTTGATCATTAAATATTTTTCTAAGGATTGAAATTGAGTATTAACTGCATCCAATAACCCTTCAAGTTGACTTGATGTAGACTTATTCAAATCAAATTTATGAGTTGGTGTGATCCTTCCCAAAACATTTGTTTCCCTAGATATAATTTTTTTCTCATTTTCATAAGTCTTCAAAAATCTTTTCTCTTTCTCTGAACTGAGCCACCAAATAAAGTCCCAACAACTGAGCTTAACTAAGAGTATCCAATTCAATTAGACTTTGTATATTTTGCATTTTCTCTAACTCAATGACGTCTTCTTCCATGAATTTATTTATTGCCTCCATAGTGTCTCTTTCCTTTTCAATATTCTCACTCTTCACTTCTAAAACTCTCTCAGGAGTCTACTCTTCCATAGGGTCTTGTTTTCCTCTCACTTCATCTTCCTTCTGATCTATATAATGCCTCATCTCTACCTCAACTTCTCCTTTTTTCTAATTCCTTAGTCATATCCACCATGTAGTTCTATACTCCAAGTATGTCTTCATTATCATCATTTTTTGTGGAAAGTGTAATCGGTACCTATGAACCCTCTCAAGTCATACTTATGATCCATGAATACGGAAGGGGATATACCATTATTCAAAAACATGGATGCAATAGATGCATTAGTCTTAGGACAAAAAATAAAGGAATTATGGAGCTAATATTTCCCAAACTAAATGCAAAGTTTCAAGGATTAGGGTACTAACCACCCGAGGAAGGTAACTCAAATATCCAGTTGCCTAGAATAGATGATGTGTATTCTTTTGACAAATTTGAGATATTTGAGGAGTAACACTATGAGACTAATTCAAATGAATATAGGTGCGATACCCCTAATACATCTAGTACCCTTTGTCTAAATAACATCTTGGCCCAATTTGATCACCTATCCTTATGTAATAGACCCACAAATCAACATGCTTGGATAGAAGAATTTTGGAATTGATACGAATCCTTTGAAATATCATCCTCAGACATCAATGAGTCCTTATCTAAATCTTATATAAATACCATGACAATTTTTCTTGTATCCTACATTCAAGATAGTGACAGTATTTCCCCAATCTACCCTAAACTAATAGATTGGGACCAACAAGATTAGCCAAACACAGACATGTTTGAGAATGAATAAGCTATTACTAAATTCTTGGGACTCTCACATAAAATTCCTATTAGAGATTAAAAAGATGTATTTACCATTGATCTAGATCAAGCTACATATTTTTTTGAGTTGTGTCAGTCCTTTAGTTGCAAAATTGACACTAAAGAAAATATAAGGTTTTTAGGCAAAAATTGAAAGGTGCCTTCTAACCAAGAAAAAGTAAAAAGAAAGGACATATCCAAAGGTGAAAACCTCTCTGAGGTCCCTAAGGATGGAGAGCTTGACATACTCCCAATAAATAATAAAAAAATAACCACTATTGGTAGAGAAAACACAACAAATAAATTTGGGCACTAAAGAGACCAAAAGACTAATCCACCTAGCCACATCTTTAACAACTAAAAAGAGGGAAAAGTCCATTTAGTTCTCCAGAGCCTAAACAATCAATTTTTATTGGGCATACTCAAACATTCTTGGGTTGGACCTAGATTTAGTCCTACACCATCTACCACTTAAGTTGGGATAAAAATCAGTTAAGAAAAAGATCCAAAAGATGCATATGAAAATAGCACTATTAGTCAAGGCTGAGTTGAAAAACCTACTAGACATGGGTTTCATTAGACCCATAGATTATGTAGAGTGGATCTCTAACCTTGTACCAATATCTATACCTAATGGATATATTATGATGTTCACTAAATTTAGAGACTTAAACAAGGCATGTCTAAAAGACAAATTCCCTCTGCAAAATATAGACATTGTGGTAGATCTAACAGTTAGGTATCATATGTTTCCATTAATAGATGGTTTCTCTGGATACAATTAGATCATAATATCACTAGAGGAACAACATAAAACATCTTTCACATGTGTATCAGGAACTTATTGTTGGAATGTGGTTTTATTTGGGTTAAAAGAGTGCAGATGCAACTTATCAATGAGAAATGACCACAATATTCTATGACATGATGCACATTACTATGGAAGACCATATGGATGACATTCTTACAAAGTCATTGGAAAAAAATGGACACTTGACTATCTTGGTTGATGCATTTGACAAGTTAGAAGAATATAAGGTCTTTTTGAACCCCATGAAGTGTGCCTTTGGAGTTACTTAAGTAAATCTTATGGGATTTATCATATCACACTATGGGATAGAATTGGATCCAAAAGAAGTTTGAGCAATACTCAAAATTCCATTAACCATGAATATCCATCAGTTAAGGAGTCTACAAGGGAATTTTTAGTCCATTAGAAGGTTCATTACACAATTGGTAAATAAGTGCCACCCATTTCAAGATCTGGTTCATAAAGGAGTCCCATTTGTATAGACTAATGAATGTCAAGCCGCATATCAAGCACCAAAGGATTATCTCCTTTCAACATTAGGGATCATGTCTCTGATACCAAGTTAGCCTCTTCTATTGTACATATCAACGACACAATATTCTTTAGGGTTTTTTTTGGCTCAATATGACTCAGAAGGAAAAGAACAAGAAATTTACTACATCAATTGAACACTTGTAGCCTATGAGATTAACTACACTATAATAGAAAGGGCATGCCTTTCTATAGAATTTTCTTTACAAAAACTTAGACATTGTATGTTAATTCACAAGACATTTCTTGTCGCCAAAATTCATCGATTAAAATATCTATTGAGCAAATAAGCATTAATTGGGCAACTAGCCAAATGGGTCATAATTCTATGTGAGTTTTCCATTGAGTATGTGGACAAAAAATTCATCATGGGTCAATTCATTGTAGATCAACTAGGAGACACACTAGTACCCATAGAACATTTAGTGTTTTTTTAATTTCCAGATGAAAGTATTTTCACCATAACACTATGAAAACTATATTTTGATGGGTCATATACACAAAAGGGATTAGGTTTTAGAGTGGTATTCATTACACCACAAGGAGATTTTATCCCAAGGTCATACAAATTAAATTTTGATTGCACAAATAACATTTCAGAGTATGAGGCTCTAATTACAAGATTAAAGATTATAGTTCAATGGAAAATAAAATACTTGCAGGTATATGGTGATTCACATCTTATCATCAACCAAGTCAATTATAACTTTGATACAAAATATTAAAATTTAATACCATATAAATCCATGATAGAGGATCTCAAGGAGTATTTTGATCACATATTCTTTGAGAAAATCTATTGATCCTGGAATAAATTTGTAGATGCAATGGCAATAGTGGGATGTTTGTTTGATATGCCTCATAATCTTATAGACTATGAATTCATGGTAGAGCAACTTATGGTTCCTTCCTTTAAAGTCTTGACATCTAATTTTGTGTGAAAATTATTGGTACCAATTCCCCTTGGTACCAAGATCTATATGCCTACCTTAAAGACCAATACATGTCCCCAGACCTATCTCAAAACTAAAATAAAACTCTCATAAAACAAGCCTCACGTTACGTCATTATTATTGATACACTTTATAAAAGAGGCCTTTATGGTACCCTCCTTTGATGTGTTGATTTTGATGAAGCACACAGGACATTACAAGAGGTACACAAAGGTATCCATGGTGCCCAGTCTAGTCATCTAACCTTAGCTAAGAAACTCCTAAGAATTGGTTACTTTGACCAATTATGGAGAATGACACATGCAAGTTTTTTTTATAAATGGCATAAGTGTCAAATACATGGATACCTTATTCATGCACCAGTATAAGAATTATAACACATCACGTCATCATGTTTGTTCTTTCAATGGGAACTTCATCGTATTGGTGAGATACACCTACCATCAATTAATGGTCATAAGTACATCATTACCACCATTGAGTATTTTACAAAGTTGATCAAAGAAATGCCAATTACCAATATAACTGTTAAACAAATATCCAAGTTTATACCGAATTGTATCATATTTTGGTATGGTGTACCCAAAACCCTCTTCACCAATAATGGTACTCCTTTCAAGAATAATAATTTTGAAGACCTTTGTGCCCAATTCCACATCCAACACCACTTTTCTTCTCGATACTATCTCCAAAATAATGGTCAAGTTGAGGCATCTAACAAAACTATACTAAAAATCCTTAAGAAGGTTGTCAATGATGTTGGTTGAGACTAGCACATTTAACTAAATCCCTCCTTATGGACCTATCAAAATAGTTTCTTCACAACTAATGGAGTCACATCTTATTCTTAGTCTATAGAGTCAAAGATGTCTAGTTAATAGAGGTTGAGCTACCCTCATTGTGAGTGTCCCTACTAAATGTCATTATAGATGAAGATTACCATGTATCTCAACTAAATGAGTTAGAGATACTTGATGAGAAGAAACATAATGCCCTAAATCACCTACATGCATATCAAAAGTGTCTCCATAGAAGTTACAACAAGAAATTTTGAGTCAGGTTATTTGAGGTCAAAGACTTAGTGCTAATGGAAAATTAGAAGAGCTTGGTTGACAAAAAAAACTTGGAAAGTATGAAGCCAATTTGCTAGGTCCATATGCTATCACAACAATCTACAGGTCAGGATATTATCAATTGTGATGCAGTCAAGGATGGTGGATCCAATGAAGGATAGTCCAAACCTTGCAGCTAACAGAATTACACAAAAGAAAACAACAGATAACACAACAATTGTTTCAAGTAATTTGCATTAACATGCCCGACTGTAAGGCCTTCTGGGTTATGGCCAATTACAAATAGAAACAATTCTACAAGATCCACAATAGATCCAATACAATCTCAGCTAGTTTAGCTCTGAAGACAATCATAAGATGATGGAAACCCTAAGGCAGATCTAAACTTGAGCTCGCAAGCCTCCAAGCAATCTCCTTGTCTCCAAGTGTGCAAACCACTAGCTTTGCTACAAACAACTATCAGATTACAATCTGATCTGCAAGATCATGCAAGATATTTTCCACAACTTCACCAACTTCAGCTTTCAGAACCTCAGATCTAACTCACCAAGTCTTCCAAGTCATGAGCTTCCTTATCCTCCTAATGATCTCCTCCTTTTTCCTCTACCCTAAACATCTACCTGAACATCCTATAAATACTAATCATCAGCCACAAGTCATCTGGATGAAACCATTAACTTCCCCAAACAAATAATTAAATGCCATAGAAGTCAGCTTACAAATGTATACAAACATTTAATTCAGCATGTCGGCCTATAACAATAGCTACCAACAATAAATGCACCAAGTTGGCTCAACAAATCACATGTAACTCCAGTCGGTAAGCTAGAACTATTGAGAAACAGTGAATTAACCGAGCATGCCAGGCATCACCAAGCACTAGTGTCGACCAAGCACTGCAGGCATAACCGAGTAACACTTCACCGAGCACCAGAGATTACCGAGTTCCTTCAGTGACTGAGCTTCCTTCAATGACTAAGGCCGTCGGTCAAGGCTGCAACCAAGTAACACCGGCCAAAATACCAACATCCCATGCAATTTCACTGAGGACAAAGAATGCCCCTGCCTTAACCTTGGATGCCCCTACATCAAATTGTCTACACCAAAGATCCACCTTCTATTAGATCCAATCAACAACTTGAAATGTCATAAGTTCTACACCTAATTCTTAGAGTGCCTACCTTCAAAATTTTCTTGCCAAAATGCCAAAAAAAATCATAAAATATCCTAATTTTTTATTATAAAAAATCATAAAAGGTCCTGAAAAAAAAACCCTTAAAAATCCTACAATAAACTTTTTTTTCATCAATTGTCCATTTTCAATAAAATAATCCTTTTGCATCAACATGCATTGAATAGATCTCAAATGCAGAAAGTTTGAGCTTCACAAAATTATGATTTAACTAACAAACTTATCGACTAGTCCTCAATCAAACTAATCCAACTGTCTTATCAATCAGTCAATTCATAATGAATCATTTTTTTCCTATGGTCATTATTTTATACACAAACGATGAATATACTCAAAACCAAATACGTTACTCTTATATGAGGTACCTCATTCCTGAAACTAGACATCATCATCATCCTAAATGTCATTATCAAACAAACACATAACACAGAAAAAAAATCAGTATGGTTGTTCGCTTATTGTCCAAGTTAGTCTTATCTTATATTGATTTTTGTAAGTCATGTTCCTATGCATCTCTGGGATATCCACAAGTGATTAGAGATTTTGAGATGGTTCATAAATTTATTTTTATTTGTCTTCTATTTGTAGGGTGTTTTTCATGAAGTCTAAGGAAACACATTT
This sequence comes from Chamaecyparis obtusa, assembly GCA_027943335.1. Taxonomy (NCBI): domain Eukaryota; kingdom Viridiplantae; phylum Streptophyta; class Pinopsida; order Cupressales; family Cupressaceae; genus Chamaecyparis; species Chamaecyparis obtusa. The sequence goes on from BSBK01002847.1 coordinate 906,544, forward strand.
TGGGCATCTATGATAGGAAAGACCGCATATGAGAAAAGTAACTAATTCAAAAAATATTGAAAAAGAATATAATGCTTTTGGTTTTTGTTGCACATACCTCAACTCTTAATGTGTGTACCCTTAGATGGATTGGTCAACATTCCTTGTATGTTCAAAGTGCCTACCAAAATGCAAAGGGGTAATTCTACTTGGATCTTTCATATCTTGGGAGAAAAAAATTCTCATTTTGCTAAAATAAAAAATGCTCAATGATAGAAAATAATAATTTTTCACAAAAAGTTGAAATGAAAAGTGGCTAATGAATTGTAGACTTCAGTTAGGGTTCATTGTCATCTAGTCATGTCATTCATTTCTTATTAGTTGACTCTAATAATTTTCTCATTCAATTCTAATAGTCATCAAGATATTGTGTTATGGCACAACCAAAAATAAGGCATCCTGCATCCAAAACATGTTAGTACATAGACCATAATCATAATCATAAGTGGCATCATAGTCCATCTATTACATCAAATAAATTCATAGAAAACATAAAAGCATACTACATTAGATTTGCATCACATATAATCATTTGCATAAACATATTATAGATCGCATAAAGATATCATATAAGTGCATATAAAAAGACAAAAATATAGAACATCTTCTATCAATAATGAAACACAATTTAAACATCCATATATGTATCTCATTAATCATAGAAAAATATAAAATCATGTCATCACATAAGCTAAAACATGGATCACTATTTATATTCATATATATAAATCATCATAAGCATCATAAATAGACATCATCTCTTAAACCATATGCCTGAAAGAAAATGCATAAGACATACTCTTGTTAAAACCACATATCATGTATATAACTAAAAAATGTGGCATAATACATTGTCAAAATAATTATCTAACATGAGCTTGCAAGCTCGCAAACCATATGAAAAATATGTTTGCCACTATAAAATTATCAATTAGTGATGCCCTCATTCTCTAATCTTGTGGGTATCAGTTGTACATTAGTAGAGGGTCATGCCTTGAGTTATCCAATGGGTGCACCTACATATGTCTATGATGTCCTGGGATATTGTGTCATTACACCAATGCAATGTGAACTCTATGACCTTTTCAAAGTAGTATAGTTGGGAACCTTCTATCAGGAGGAACCACCCTCTCATAATGATCCCTACAGTTCTACATCTCCCCACCAGCCTCTTTTTCTTCCCTATACATCAATTCAATGGCCTCCTATAATGTCAAGTCTTGTACATTCTCAATGAAATCCTAGACATCTAACTCTTCTAGCATCCCTCTAGCCTCTACAACCTATAAACTACTCTCCACTACCTAAACCTCTACCCTCATACTATCCCTCTCCCTCTCTAATCTAGATATTTGTCTCTCTAAAACTTAAACTCTCCCAATCAACTGGTGTCTCTCTAAATAAGAAGCCAATTCCCTAGCCTTCTTTGCTCCTTCCTGTAAACTCATCATCTTTGTAGCATTGATTCTCTCCTATAATGATCTCATCTTCTACTACATGGTAGATATCTAAGTGGTCAAAACTCTAGTATTTAGGACATGTCATACATCATGGCCTATAGGTATGCCCTCCAACACTAGCCCAAGATCCTCAAAACCTACCATCATCACATCCATTAATTCATTACCTCCCTCCTCCTCCATGTCATCAACCTCCACCTTTGTCAAGTTGGTCTCCTCACTTCTCTCTATCTCTATCTCCTCCTCCTCACTCTCTCTAGTAATATCTACATCCTCCTCCTCCTCCATCAGCTCACCTCCTCCTACCACATATCCTCCAGTGTCCATGCCCTTATCTCCTCCACCAGTTGGGGAAATCACTGAGGCACCTAGTCCAACTACACCTCCACCTTCATCATCTCCATCATCCCCCTCATCTCCATCACCTCATCACTATCCTCCATCTATGCCTCATCAGTCTTTTCCTCCTCTAACCGTCCACCTTGGACCCACATACCACCTCTACCACCCATATGTCTTGGAATCCCTAGCCTCCTTCAGGGCTATCTAATACATCTATCTATATCTATCAGAACATGTACTCCTAGATCTGTGTATGGTACAAGTATGTGTTATGCCCATCAAACATCATAGTATGGTGTCATCCCTACATATACTATCTAAGACCTTCAATCCAACTATCAAGCTGCCAAGGTACCAAATTGAGAAAATGCAATGGCTATGGGGATCATTGGTCCCCATCCTCTAACATCCCTACTATAGTGGACAAATTGAGTTGAACCTAATGGTACCCCATATCTCTCCCCAAATTGCCTCAGTATCTTGTTAGGTAAATGGGTCTATATGATCCTCTATGATTAGGTATTCTGCCCAATAAAATACCTCTCTTGTCTACACAATTGTAAATGGTCAGCCTCTCCATCCCAAATTGTACAACCAATGTATTGATGTCATGTTAACTGCTTGAGAGTATCCAATTGATGTCACCAATATTTGAGATGTCCTACCTACTTTGAACAATAACCTCATAATAATAATCATAAGGCTATCCAGGATGAATGGTCAACCTCTAAAAAATTGGCCAGCACATTGCTATGTGCTCCGAAGCCAAAATCTGAAGCAACATAACTCTATAACCCAGTGATTGTGCCCCATAATAAGGTATATTATGCATAAGAAAGTATAACATCACTAGAACACATGTTTCCCAAGCATAAAATTGGTACTATGTCTATATATCTCTCACCATCTCCCCTCAACCCACATGAAATCCATGTACTCTCCTATTTGGTACCATTAACCCTACCACTATCCCATAGAGTAGTCCAAAAAAATCATCATACTCCTCCACCATATCCCTCCAGGTAATCTCATAATGTCTAATCCCCTACTCAACCTCAGGGATCCTAAACAAATCACTCAATGCCCTAGACCTGGTTGTGTTGCATTTACAACCATCTCCCCTCGAATAAATGATTATAGTATCCTCTACAAATCCTCTAGGGTGACATTGCACTCTCCAGTCAACATGTGGAAATATGAAGTCTCTGAGTGTCATCACTCACATAGCACAATAATTAGGCTCATATTGGCCCTAATATCGGGCTTATATGTATCATATAATAATCCCAAGAGTTGTAAATGATCATGCTCCTCTACATCTAATCGATGTCTATATGTGAGTATCTCAAGATGATTCTCCTAAACAATCAATACATCATCCCTAATCTATAAATGTCAATGCAATGGCCAAATTAGTCAAATATAAAGTGTTATAACAAACCATTCCATTTTAAATAAGTCACATGTCCATATCCATTATTAATTTCCATATTCATATAAAATAAGGCAAATGCATTGAAAGAAGTGCCAAGATACATTTCATGAATTAAATAACATTTCCTAATTTAGTAGGCAATTGTGTCGCATGCCTTATACAAGTGTGTCTTATTCCTAGTACACATGTGTGTCATATACTTAAAAGACTATATCACACAAATAAGGCACTTGTGTCGCTCAAGTATATCATATGTATTTCATAATAAACACTTGTGACGTGATTATGAATTACTATGTGTAAAGCTCTTTATGCACATACATTGCATAAGCCACAATTGTAGTGAATGCGACCCACAGTTGCATCACATGTGTAGGTTTGACCTAGGACATTAAAAAAATTAAATAGACAAAAATTGAGATAATAAATACATAAGTCAAGGTGTACTTACCAGTGCGGGGTCCCCTCTAGATGACAATAGGTCCTGAATTGCCTGCCAATGTGAACATTATCCTCATAGCCTACCATCACTCCTTAAATCACTCAAAGACCTCTTCTTCTTCACTAGTTCTTTCAAAGCTCAAAAGTGCAAATGAACCAAGAAATGACCCCTAAGGCCTATTTATACCCTCCTTAGCCCTCCTTGGTGGGCATGCACACTCCCCTATTGAACTGACCGCGTTGACTTTTTCCTTCCAAAGCCCATAACATTTTCCACACGCCTCCTTTTTTTCTGATCCATAAGTTGTGTTACGATCTTGGTCACTTTTTTGATAAATTGACCTCCTTTTCATATTTTTTTCTCAATTTTTTGAGGGGGGGCCGTATTACCTAGTTGCTATCACAATCCTGTTGGGGCATACTGGAGCATATTTTTTATTAATTATTCTTTCAAACAATGCTTGAAAATGCAATTTCCCAAAGATGGACAAAATGTACACACTAAAATTGTCATGTACAATTTTGCTAATTCTTATCTCAATTGATTAAATAATTTTTATTATTTAATTAATTTGTGTTTTTCTTCTAAATTTAAATTTTAAAATCACCATTTCCCTCCAATTCCATAATTGAATAATTTTAATTAATTAATTAATTATTTAGTTTTAGTTAATATTATTTAGAGATTCCCTAATTATTATTCTAAAAATTCATTAAATAGTTGTTATTATTTAATTAATCATGTTTTTCTAAATTTAATTAAATAATTGCATTATTTAATTAAAATATTCCTCATTGTTATTATCACCATAATTAGGTGATAATTCTAATTATTTAACTACATCTAAAATTAAATAAATGATCAATTTATTTAATTTTGTGTTTCCCTAATGCAAACTAATTCTTTTAAAAATAAATAAATAATTTAATTTATTTATTCCTCACATGCACAATTAAATAATTTTTTAAATTTATTTAATACTAATTATTCTCACGTCCACCTCTTGTACCTGCCACTAACTAACAGTTCTTCTCCCCATTCAATTCAATTGTCTGCTTAATCAATTTAGTTCACTGTCTAAACTATCAAGTCCACTTCCAATCAATTGAGTTAACTATTCAATCTATTCAGATGTGCGACCACTTAACTATCAATTAGTCTCACTTCTCTAATCAATCAAGTTAGTCATCTATTCAAACAAAATTAGTCATCTAATTAATCAATTCTACTGATCTCTCTAATTACCTAACCCTGATTGAAGTTCAAAATTCTATATAATGAGGCCTAATTCTCATAATTTTACAACGACAATCTTTAGTTCTCATGTTATCACAATTGAGCAATTCTGAGAGCCCATATTATATCGAGAAGGAGAGAGCCAAAGGAGGATTTGTTGATTGTTCCAATGGTTTGATTTGATTTTATTTGATGTTAGGAGTATCGTTTGTAGCAATCTAGATCTTTTTGGTTGGATCTGACTTGGTTGTTGCATATTTACGAATATTTTACCCCTATCACAGTTCCCACTATTATAGGAAGTCTTAATGGTGCTTCTTAGCACCATCCAATTTTCCCTTACACATGTAAACATCTCTACTTTGGACAACACCACACTAATCAAACCAACTAAACCAAGTTATGGTTGTGTGATTGCTTCTTACGACTTAAAACTCTTTTAGCTATTAGTGATATCATGCCTTTAATGTCAATCCCAATTCTAAATTTAATTTTTTATTAGTTGGGCACAATGTCTTGATATCTAAAGTCAATGCTTCACATCAATTTAGAGGAAGCCACAATTTCTCTCATTTCTCTTTCAACATATAATTATTTAAAATGTCTACTAATCATATCTAACTACTTAAATTTATCTAAAGTTTTATATACACCTTTCTCTTACAATTTGTATAAAATATATTAAATTAAAATACAATTCAATTTATAATCCTTTTGACTTAATAGTAAAGTTATAATCAATTCAATTTATTTTCATCATAATACCATGACATTTTATCTTTCACATCTTTATAAAAATATTTTATATATTAATATACACCTTATTCTTATCCAATATATTATTTTTTCTCAACCTTAACAACTACCTATTTTATTTTATAATTCAATAAAAAATCCATTACAATACCATTATCTCAAAATTAAATGTTTAACAAACTTTAACATGCTATAATTTTGAGTGCACTTTTATCTCTCATAAGATTGGATTTCTTACCAGCAAAGTTGTATTCAATTCAATGTATTGTGACCATTATATGAAATGGGTGTGTTAATGAAATGTCAATGTGTTGATATTAGTCTTAAAAAGAGTTGTAAGGTACAATGCAATCATCAAACAAAAGCATAAAGAAGAAAGCCCATGACATATAACCACTTTATTCAATTCTAATTGCATATAACACGTTTGAAGTGTTAGGTTATTTGTCTTTCTCTTATGTTCACATCTCGTGAAAAATATGTAATTTAGCTATTGATATGACCCACTAAAGCATGCCAACAAACTTAAACGATGTAGATTCATGATCCTCCACCGAAGTTTTAATTAATTAGTAAGAGTGAACCGATTAAAATTATTTTTATGTTTTGTGTTAAATTTGATTAATAAACTTGTGAAGAATTGCAAAGAATTATAGTGATAGGTTTTGCTAAGGTTTTAAGGTAAAGCAATAAATGGTACATAAATTATTATTTAAATTAAAAATAATGAACTAAGATCAAAATATTAGTAAAGGTGTTTTTTTTAAATGATAAAATAGATCAAGGAATCAGTTTTTAAAGTGGTGATGGAGTTCTTTGTTGAATATTATTTTAATGATCAAACTTGAAACTATTATTCTTTAATGGATTTTAAGATGATATGTGTTCTTCTTTGTGTTAAATATATGGCTATGAAAATAGCATTTGCATCTATAATAATGAGCTTGATTTATATATTGCCCTCACTTTAGAAAAATGAGCTATACTTAGATTTTTAAAATTTGCTCGCCTTAGTATCTAGGACTTGTAAATGAAGAATTAGTAGCATTAATCAAAACTTTTGGGAGCTTGTTAAACAATGATCTTCTCCTCGTATAGAGCCCCTAGTTATTAATCAATAGTTTGAACAATGACCTAAGACACAACAAATAACCATATAGTATGTCTAGTAAGTCACTATGATGATGATGATGATGCTTGTTGATATTGTGTATTGATGTTCTAATGCTCAAATAATAATGATGATGATATATGATGCTTTCAAATGGATTGGATCTTAATTCTTTGATCTTAGATATAGGATGCCTAAAATAGAAGTAGGGTTTTCCTTTTTATACAATACCTTGACATACAAGTTTGAATGTTTTGTATTTGACAATGACTAGTTGGGAAGGGTTTATATGTTTGTGGTTCAAATATGTTACACAAATATAAACCAAGTTGATTTTCGTAGGTGCATATTTAACATACATATAGGAAGGATTCTAATTTCAATTCTTGGAATGTGAGAAATTATGTTTAGACAAAGATTTGGTTATTTTGCCAACTTTTACTCAACACTTGTCATTTGTATACTAGTCATTGCTATAGAGACAACTTGTTAAAGTGAGTCTCAAATGAATCAAAAAAGCACAATCACTTAACACCTTTATATGTCACTTTCACTTTGAATTGTATGAGAACTACTATAAAGTTATATGTCAAAGTAAATAAGAAGTCAAGATGAAAGCAAATAACAAGCACATATAAAAATAATATAAATATAAATAATAATAATTATGAACATGTTTTTACAATGAATGGCTACTCATGAAACTAGTAGGCACAAATTTCTATAAGTAGCATTTGATAAAATAAAAAAAGACACTAGCACTTGCTTAACAATATCAATGACCATGAAAAGAAAGGTTGAGTACTCCAAAAAACCCCACACCCTCATTAGTTGCTACTAAATATTGTCGCATGAAAAGAAAGGCTACCATCTCCATAATGGCTAGTAAGAGAAAGCCCCCCCCCTTTAGGCTAGAGACCCAAAAATACTATCTAGGAGGCAATTAGTGAGGAGGAGGAAGAGGTTGGTGAAGACAATAGTAAGAATGAGATAAATCTAAGACAGTCTCATAGGTTGGTGAGTCTCTCAGCTGAAAAAGGTAAATAACTCATGGGTTATGATTTTGAGGAAGAAAACAAGGAAGGAGAGTGGAAAATCCAAGGAGAATGAAGGGAAGGAAAAGGATATTGGAGGGGAAGGACATGATACTGAAATGACTAAAATTTTGGACAAGTCAACAAATAACAACTCTACACATATCTCCAACAACATAAAAATTGAGTGGGTGGATCTCACAAGAGATGGCATGCATGAAGATGAGGAAGCGAACAAGATCAACACTAGAGGGACATGCACCGAGTTCCAAAATATTGTCAGAGAGCTAGGGATGTTGAAGAGCAAAGTGCTTGATTAGGAAAAGGAGATGATTACTATATCAAAGTTTAGCCTTCATGTAACACACAACTCTTCCACTTCTTTGAGCCTTATGTGAAAGAAGGTTTTGGGGAAAGATAAGAAGACAAAGGGAATTACAACAAATCATTCAAGTTCTTGACTGAGGATTGGAGCAATGTGCTCCATCATGCTGGCTATCACATCAAATTTATTGGTCATGCTTAGTGTACTTTTTTTTACTATTTTTTTTTTATAATATATTATAGGTCGTGACCTTGAGAACTTATTTTATTAATATTAA